>CM031951.1:1497500-2090000 GCA_018749465.1 Paracanthobrama guichenoti | reverse complement strand
TCTGATGGCCTGGGGAAGAAGCTCCTCCTGAGTCTCTCAGTTTTGGCCATCAGGCTTCGGAAGCGCTACCAGATGGTAGCAGAGTGAAATGAGGGTTTGCAGGGTGATTAGAGTCCTTGATGATCTTGGTAGCTCTACCTTTGCAGCGTTTGGTGTAGACGTCCTGCAGAGACGGGAGAGCTGACCCTGAGATACGCCGGATAAGCGCACTACTCTTTGCAGGGCTTTGCGGTCATGACTGGTGCTGTTCCCATACCACGCTGTGATGCACTGAGTTAAAACACTTTCTATTGCCCCTAAATAGAAAGTTTTCAGGATAGCTGGTGAAACCCTGAATTTCCTCAGCTGGCGCAGGTGGTACAGTCTTTGCCTGGCTTTTTTCACCTGTGTCTGAATGTGAGCAGTCCAGGTCAGGTCCTCGGAGATGTTTACTCCCAGGTACTTGAAGCTGCTCACTCTCTCTACTGGTGACCCGCTGATCATGAGGGGGAGTATGTCCGTTGCTGTCTCTTCCTGAAGTCCACAATCATTTCTTTGGTCTTGCCAACATTCAGAGAGAGACAGTTGTCCTGGCACCATGATGTTAGATGCTCCACCTCGTCCAAGTATGCCGCCTCATTGTTGTTGGAAATGAGGCCCAGGACAACAGTATCATCAGCAAATTTGATGATAGAGGTGGAGCTGTGTGTGGACAAACAGTCATGCGTGTAGAGAGAGTAGAGCAGGGGGCTCAGGACACAGCCCTGTGGAGCTCCCACACTCAGGGTGATGGAGGTGGAGGTGGACTGGCCTATTCTCACCACCTGAGGCCTGCCAGTGAGGAAGTCCTCAATCCAGTGGCAGAGAGAAGGATTCAGGCCGAGATCCAGGAGTTTGGAGGTTAGCTTGGTGGGAACTATGGTGTTAAAGGCTGAGCTATAGTCAATAAATAGCAGTCTTACGTAGTTCCCACTTTTGCTGTCGATGTGAGTGAGGGAGGAGTGGAGGACATGAGAGATGGCATCTTCAGTCGATCTATTGGGACGATAGGCAAACTGAAGAGGGTCCAAAGTGTCAGGAATGAAGGCGCAAATGGTGTTTTTAATGAGTCTCTCAAAGACCTTCATGACTATAGACGTGAGAGCCACTGGACGATAGTCATTTAGGCAAGAGGGTTTACTGTTCTTAGGGACAGGGATGATGGTGGATTTTTTGAAGGAGGTGGGGACCACAGATGTAGCGAGGGACTCATTAAAGATAGATGTAAACAACCCGGCGAGCTGATCAGCACAGGACCGCAGAACACGACCTGAGATACCATCTGGCCCGGCAGCTTTCCTGACGTCCACACACGCTTGAGTGCTCTCCGAACTTCATCCTCTGAGACAGAGATCACGTGATTGTTGCTGCTCTGAGTAATTCCTCTGACGCCGCCACTTGGCGGAGTCGCGTTGCCGCGGTTACAGTCAAAGCGAGCATAGAAAGAGTTTAACTCGTTCACGAGCAACGGATCAGCGCTTGCCTCTGCAGAGGATTTAGATCAAAAAGAGCAGATGGACCTCAGACCTTGCCACATGCGCCGCGAGTCGTTGAGTTGGAAATGAGACTCCACTCGGTCTTTATAACGGAGTTTTGCGGCTTTAACTGCTCGTCTGAGAGCATAGCAGGACGATCTGTATTCATTCATATTCCCTGAATGGAGACTGGCGTTGTAAGCAGCAGTGCGTGCGTTCACTGCCGCGCGGATTGAATTGTCCACCCACGGTTTCTGATTTGAGAAGGACGTTATTGTTATTGTTTGCGTGGCTTGCTCTGTAAGCGTGTTGATGAAGCAAAGCGCCACGTCTGTGAACTCGCTTACGTCAGCTGAACTCGCTCGGAACATGTCCCAATCCACATCGCCCAGAGCTGCCTGTAGCGCGGTCTCTGAGTGGGGTGACCAACGCTTAACTTCCCGCCTCACCGGGGGTTCCTGGAGGAGCTTTTGTTTGTATTCGGGAGTGAGGAAAATGGCGGCATGATCCGATTTGCCAAACGCTGGAAGTGACCGCGCTTTATAGGCGTTCTTAAACGGGGTGTAGCAGTGATCCAGTGTGTTTGCTCCTCGTGTGGGGCAGGAACTCTTAAGCCTCTTAAAAGTCCTTTTCCGTACTGCTAACACTTTTGGACCTTAAGACCTCTTTTAAGGGTTAAGATGCTTTCTTTACTAGGATTTTTTATTTAATCTTTAAAGGAAATGCCCACCTTTCTAAGAATTTTCTTACAATTTTGTCACTAGGAGCTACTCTTTGCATTAAGACTTTTCATGAATACGGGCCCAGGTGTAAATGGGTATCTGTCTCCCTCATCTACTTGTGATCCGATCAACCAAAACACATCTTAATACCAGGTGTAAACATGGCCTTACTTTTAATCAAAACTGATTCAAGCTGATAGCAACTTTGACTGAAATAACCACTCGTTACAACCGAGGTATGCAGCAAAGCTTTTGTGAAGCCACAATACGCACAACCTCGAGGCGGATGGGCTACAACAGCAGAAGACCCCACCGGGTACCACTCATCTCCACTACAAATAAGAAAAAGAGGCTACAATTTGCACGAGCTCACCAAAATTGGACAGTTGAAGACTGGAAAAATGTTGCCTGGTCTGAGTCTCGATTTCTGTTGAGACATTCAGACGGTAGAGTCAGAATTTGGCGTAAACAGAATGAGAACATGGATCCATTATGCCTTGTTACCACTGTGCAGGCTGGTGGTGGTGGTGTAATGGTGTGGGGGATGTTTTCTTGGCACACTTTAGGCCCCTTAGTGCCAATTGGGCATCGTTTAAATGCCACGGCCTACCTGAGCATTGTTTCTGACCATGTCCATCCCTTTATGACCACCATGTACCCATTCTCTGATGGCTACTTCCAGCAGGATAATGCACCATGTCACAAAGCTCCAATCATTTCAAATTGGTTTCTTGAACATGACAATGAGTTCACTGTACTAAAATGGCCCCCACAGTCACCAGATCTCAACCCAATAGAGCATCTTTGGGATGTGGTGGAACGGGAGCTTCGTGCCCTGGATGTGCATCCCACAAATCTCCATCAACTGCAAGATGCTATCCTATCAATATGGGCCAACATTTCTAAAGAATGCTTTCAGCACCTTGTTGAATCAATGCCACGTAGAATTAAGGCAGTTCTGAAGGCGAAAGGGGGTCAAATACAGTATTAGTATGGTGTTCCTAATAATCCTTTAGGTGAGTGTATGTTCAGCTAATTGTCAGCCTCTTACATGTCTGTATCTCGAGAGATTGCAGAATTCAAGTGAAAATGATGTTTCATAAAGTTTGTGAGGACTACATTCAAATGATCTATCTAATCAGTGCGAAAGGAGGTATATACACAGCCGAGAGCTGACTCACCTAGTTACCTCTCCAGTGTGAACTCTCATGTGCCTGTTAAGATTTGCTTTTCGGTTGAGACTCTTTCCACACTGTTGGCAGGTGTAAGACTTCTCTCCAGTGTGAATTCTCATGTGTACTGTAAGGCTTCCTTGTTGGTTAAAACTCTTTCCACACTGTTGGCAGGTGTAAGGCTTCTCTCCAGAATGAATTCTCATGTGGACTTTAAGGCTTCCTTTATGTCTGAAACTCCTTCCACACTGTTGGCAGGTGAAAGAGCTCTCTCCAGTGTGAATTCTCATGTGCATGTTAAGGTTTTCTTTTCGATAGAAACTCTTTCCACACTGTTGGCAGGCATAAGGGCTCTCTCCAGTGTGGATTCTCATGTGGGCTATAAGGCTTCCTTTTTCAGTGAAACTAGTTTCACACTGTTGGCAGGTGTAAGGCTTCTCTCCAGTGTGAAGTCTCACGTGCCTGTTAAGGTTTGCTTTTCGGCTGAAACTCTTTCCACATTGTTGGCATGTGTAGGGCTTCTCTCCAGTGTGAATTCTCATGTGGACTTTAAGGTCTCCTTTATGTCTGAAATTCTTTCCACACTGTTGGCAGGTAAAATAACTGTTACTCCTTGTCTTTTGAGCTCTTTTTTGTGAGGAAGTCTTTGTCGATCTTTCTCCAGTTATGAAATCATGATGTTTATCATGACAGTCTTTCTCTTCTTCGCTTTCATTACGTTCATGACTTGCCTCTTTCAATGCCATGAGGTCTAGGGCAAAAAACATACATAAAAAATTTAGACATTTAAAGCATCAATACCAGGGTATAGGGTAGTATGATTATAGGGTAGTATGATGCAGCTTTGGTCCTGGAGGGCCACTGTCTTGCAGAGTTAAGCTTTAATAAAAGACTCCTGCCTTTAATTAAATTTTCAAGCAGTCCTGAAGACTTGGGGTTAAATTTGGGGGTTGGGTTGCATTTTGCAGGTGTTTGATCAAGGACGGAGTAGTGCTGGGCGGTTTGACCAAAAATCAAGATTTTGACGGTTTCACGGTATATCACAGTTTTTATATAATCTAGCATTTTAGAAAATGAAAATGTATTTATCATACATATTATTATAAAATTATTAATAATAATAATAATAATAATAATAATAAATACGTATGCTTTACTGTGTAATTTATATAATAATTTCAGTAGACAGAGCTTTTATTTTGCCGGTTTGGAATGAAGACTTTTGAGTTAGTGTGTTAACAAACGGTATATTTTTTATTTAATCAAGTATGCTCTAATAATTTACAATAGTAACATTTGTTCGTTCATGTTATACCGAACGTTTATTTTGATGGTTGTCTTGAAGACCTGTGATTTCCTGTGTATATGAAATAACAAATATCGGTAGTTTTATCAAATTAAAGCGGTGAAATGTTCATTAAGTGACTGTGACACTACAGATGAAGTTCATGTGCTCGTATAGTGTGACAGGAGATGCTTAACAGTTTGTGTAGTAGTAGATGAAACCACGACGCTCATTCAAACAGACACGGCAGAACAAACTGACTTCAGATTTCAATAGCAGTCTTTATGAGCGTTAATATTCACAGACACTAGTCCGTATCAATATCTGATTTATCATATCACACTCATATTAGTCACACTTTTGATCTACTCATCCAAAAATTCTGTGACCTTCCGTGTTATAGAGTAAGCTCCATTTGTGACTGGATTCCGTGATTTCATCCCTGTTTTCCACATTGCGAAATCATATGGCCGTAAGTGGTATTTGCAATATCAAAGAGTTTGTTTTGGGAGTTATTTATTGTTGCATTATAAATGTATTACCGTTAGTGTAAGAAAATATGCAGTTAATAGAGGACTGCTCTCTATACACTCAGAGTGCTCTTCATGGCCATTGAATAGATACAGCAGATGTTTCAGCTACGCACACCTGGTATGGCAGATCATATCGGTCGCAAAATTAAAACCGGTTTACCGCCCAGCACTAGGATGGAGCTAAAGTCTGCAGAATAGTGGCCCTCCAGGACCAGAGTTGCCCGTCCCGCCTACAGAGCTTATACTCAATACACCCAACGGTTTTCAAACGCCACTGCACATTTTGTATGTCTCCCTTATTTATCATATCTGGTTAAGATCATCATCTTGTTAGAAGAGAACTGACATTGGTGGAGGAATTTGCAGCTTTAAATTGCAAACTACAATTCCTGTTCATCAATAATTTCTGTTTCAAGACACATTTTAATTAAAAAAATATTTTATCAAAATTCTTTATCACCCAGGAGAAGTGATTAACTCTTTTCCTGCCAATGATGAGATTTTCTATCATTTATGACACAATGCTTTCCCACCATTGATGGGAGTTTCCGGCAATCTATGTTTTCAATGGTATACGGTAGGGGACACTATGACACATCTTCTGAATCAGTACAGAACCTCCAGATCAAACACAGACAAAGAAGAAGCAGAGACAAGCGATATAAGCTTTGTATAAGTACATGCAAACTAACATAAATCAAACATTATTCAACAAAACTTTTTAACTTTAGTGAATGAAATGTTGAGCCCATCAAGAGGTATAAGACATATGTAAGGTATAAGAAGTATAACATGCAAGTTTTCACCAATATCTAATTGTAACCATGGTATTGTGGCGAAAATAGTCAAATGTTTCTAAATTATTAATTTCAGGGTTCATAGATTTAAATTCAAGTACTTTCAAGCACACCTTTTCACACTTTTCCAGCACTTTAAGCCTCTAAATATTATCCATTTTAACTGTTTTAATGTGTTGACCATAACATTATTTGTTAACCACTATCAGGTAGGTCGTTCAGGGTGTTGTGGAGGGGTGAGGTGTCTAAGTCACAACATCTAGCTACTGGGGTGCCTCAAGGCTCAGTGCTGGAATCTCTTCTCTTCTCCATCTACATGTCATCATTAGGATCTCTCATTCAGAAACATGTTTTTTCCTATCACTGCTATGCTGATGACACACAACTCTACCTCTCATTCCAACGGTAGCTGCTCGCATCTCAGCCTGCCTGACAGACATTTCTTGCTGAATGAAGCAAGGTGGCCGCGGCTCCTTAAAAAAAAAAATCTTAAAATGTCTTAAATAAGGTTTTCCTTAAAAAAGGCTTTAAAAAGTCTTAAATTCAGATTCAATGGGTGTTAAATATTTTTGGTCACATTACCGGGAAATTTTCTCCAGTCTGACGGACACAGTGACTGTTATCATTGGACAAACTGCAGAGAGATTTACCCCCCGCTGTAACGTTAGTTACTGCGTCGTCATCAGAGAGAATTGCGGTGGCAGAATCCAGTCGAACTACAGCTAGCTGACCAGCCTCCTAACTAGTTTAAATGGGTTCATGCAAGTTTACACAAATGGCAGCATCATATCACGAGAATATTTCTTCTGATTTTAATACATTCAGCCTAATTCAGTGTTGTTGAGGCTCACGCTGCCTGGGTGTTTGTGAGAAACATTCATTGAGAAATAAAATGAACGTAACGGCAAACATAAGAAACAAACTGAGGTAAAAATTCAACATGTTTAGTTTATTTCTAATATAGGCCTATAGTTAAATAATATACCATGACAAGGGGGTTATTTTGCTGAGTATTTTCACAAATGCATGTTACATTGATTTTTAGTTCAACAAACAAGTAGTAAAGTTACTTATATTTTAGACACAATATTGACTCTTTGATTCCAAACAAAGATGACCGCAGAAGTAAGTTATTTTGCGTTTTCCAAGCAACACTCCGCATTACTTTAAACCAGTGACTTACTGCCACCTGCTGGTGGTTTAGTGTATTTAAAAGTATGCGTTTAAACATTTCTTATTTGTATAGGCCTATTCAAAACAATCTCATAACATTATTTGTTGCATTTGTAATTTTGCACTGTATATTATTTAATTTGTTTGGTAACAGCCCTATAGTTAAATTATTATTATTTTTTTTTTAAATATGATTAATATTTTTAAGATGATAGAGCACTGATGAAAATATTACATTTATTGTTAATAAATTGTTGGGGATAAATTGGGCTTTTATTGTTACATTACACTGTAGTAGACATTAGTGAACATCTCAACTATGTTATGAAAGATACAACAGAATGATTTGATATACTATTTTACTTTATGCAATAAATAAATGAAAAAGAAGTGTACTAATGGGAGTAGTAATTTGCAACATTTTCATTAGAATATATAATATCTCATGGGAATATTGATATACAATTCATTTTCCTGTTCACTCGTTGTGTCTTCCAAAATGCCTGATTTACATGCTTTAAGTGCTTTTAAGTTGCTCTGATGTCCACTACAGTGGACGTATAAAATCGAGGTCCTATTTAGTAACATAAATACGTTTATATTAAGTCATATTCTGATTTTCAAACCCCATAACAATTTCCTGAGATATTGATTCAAAACAAACTATTTGAAAATTAGTCAGATTTAAATTATAATTGCAAAATATAATCATATTTCCGTAAGAATGTAAAATTTGAGTCAGTGCCAGTCATATTTAGAGACAGAAGAGGGAATGGTCATGGTGAAACCTCTAAAATGGTACCTCTGAAAATGTTCTTTTCTTTTTGCATTAAATGCAAAAATATCCTTTTCATGGATATTTAGTTTTCTTTTTGCAATAAATGCATTAAATATTACATATACACATGTAATATAATGTGTATTTCCATCACAGGTTTGATCTTAAATTTTACATAAGGTGGTATTAAAAAGGTCTTAAAAGTCTTACATTTAACTTGTTCATATCTGTAGACACCCTGTGAAGGACCGTAGTCCACTAGATCGCCTTCTGTATTCAACGTACAAAAAAAGTGTAGTGCCTTTTGCAGTTCAAAATGCTTATGCTGCGTCTGACGACATTGCACACCAGTTACGTTTTTTTCCAGTCTGACGGAAGCTAGATATTTTACTTTATAAAGTTTTAAACATGGATATTTTTTAACACAAATGCATCACTTCAGAAGGCCTTTCTAATTAGCCTAATCCTGGCTTAGTCTAAACCCGGTCTGTGAAACCAGGCCGTAATATCATTAGTAACCGCACTAATCAATGTAAAACATCAGTAATTTTATAAATAAATGGCCTTTATGATTAAAAATCCCCCCTCGCCCCTCAGCGCTAGTTGGTGGTACCAGTGCTTCTGCTCTCAAATCTTAGTCTGGAGCCCTGTAGTAGTGGGAAGTTCAGATCGGATCTTTGAATCTCGTTCAGCAAAATGAACAAGTCTTTTTTCAAGTCATTTCGTTCATTTCAGCAGAATCTAATTAAAATGATACATGTTACATTTCCCAACACATTTAGTACTTTTGGAGAAAAAAACAAAACAAAACTATAAGCTAATGCAGCCATGGCCAAACTTTGAGAAAGAAATGATTAATTAATTGCTTAGCTGGGTCTTAATCAGGCCACGTATACACAGTCTGTTAGTTTACCTCACCTCCCGATCCAAATCGTTCTTTCTTTTGTCACTTCACATTTAATCACATCTGTTCCCTGGAAAGATTAGTTCACCTCTCGTGTCTTCGGGTTTGAGCCGTTCCATCATCATGTCTGATCTGGGCCGTGACAGCCTTCATATGCAATGCATGCAGTCACCGGAAACAGAAAAGGTTAGTTCATCTCTCGAGTCCTCGGGTTTGAGTCATTCGTTTAAGTCCCCATAGAATGAATGCAGAAACAGAAATGATCTCTCGAGTCAGTCTTCGGTACAAGTCTCGTTCTTTTGTCACGTGACCGCTTCAGTGTCTCGCAACATATACAACATTACATTTGTATTATTGACTGCATGTTGTAATATATTTATTATTATAAAATCATCAGAAGATATGTGCAATAAACATTTATGTTATGCCTATCCATTCTGACCAACCCAATGTGTCCAGTCTTCATAGGAAAATAAATTATAGCTAAAAAAACTGAACTAAACAAGCAAACAAACAAAAACTATGCACTTGTTTGTAAGGAAGGTTGTGAATGAACAAATTTCTGTATCCAACACGGCTGTTACGTCACGTGACAAAAGAACGAGACTCGAACCCGAAGACTCGAGAGATGAACTAATCAATTCTGTTTCCTGTACAGAACATATGGGATGTTGCGCATGCGCGGTCAACACAAAATGAACGTCTCTGAGACAACTCGTTGTTCTCGAGTCATATTAAAGATACGTTCAAATGATGATGTTTCTGTTTAATGTTACACAAAATAAGTGTTCAGTTTTGAGAATAAAACCAACCTGTTTGTTCCTCAGTTTCTTCTTGTTTCACACTGAATGTTTCCTCAATCTTCAGATCTTGACTCTCCACTTTAATAAATGCAATCTTTATGTCTTCAACCTCCTCTTTAATAAATGCCATCTTTATAATAGTGTGTCACGTGGATCTCAGTTGGCTCTAGTTCAGTCACTGGTAAGAGAGTCAGAGAGAGTTAATGGACTTAAATCATCTGATTAGACTAAAAACACTCAAAACAAAACCTCTGAGTGTCTCAATCAGCTCTAGTTCAGTCACTGGTAAGAGAGTCAGAGAGAGAGTTAATCGACCAGGGACTTAAATGACCAGGGCCCGTATTTATCAAGTATCTGAGAATTACTCACAAGAACACTGCTAAGAATTGACTTCAGAGTAAAAAAATTCTTGGCTCCAAGCTGCACTTAAAAGTTAGTTATCAAGCATCTCAGTCACACTTTAAGTGAAGTGTAGAACTAAATCTTAAGTGTCTGTCTTAGAGATGATTTACGACACTTTGCTGTGCCATTAACGGAATTTTGGATGACGTAATAGGCATGGACCAATCACTGAATAGATTGTTTAAAGGGTTACTTCAGCAATTAGCATTAAGCTTTGTATCAGTAGAAAGCTGGTAGTATATTCAAATTATTGTAGTTTCCGCCCTCATGCGAGAAGTATGCATTTTATTTCTGGAAAAAATCCTCCGATGATGCAAATATCGTCATTTTGCGTCATCTGAGGATTTTTTGGCCAGAGGCTAGAGACTATAGCCAGTAGTAGAAGCTAGTTCCACATGTTTTCAGAATGTAAATGCGCATGACCGCTCAGCTCGGGCATTCATAACAGTTTCGACTTTTCAATGAATTCCTATGAATGAAAATTAAGCTTCCATAGGCATGATCTGAAAACGCGCCAGACTGAACACGCGTGAATGACTGCCGCACTTACTTCAGCTCTTTGCTCTCGTGATGAATGTAATCTGACTCCTGCTGCATTTGTGCCGTGACTTTCGTCCGGCTCACTCACACTTTATTGAAAAGACACAAAGTTATGGACTTAAATCACCTGATTAGACTAAAAACACATCAAAACTAACATTGTAAATTAATAAAAGAACACAAACTATACAGACTCTTAATATTTAAACATTTATGATTTACATTTAATGAATTGCATATAATATTTAAATGATTACACTGTCATGAAAACATTAGCAGTTAGTTTGTTGAAACTGTCATGATGTTAGTGTTTGTTGTTATTGTTCATTTGCACTGTTTGAGCAGCAGGAGTCGCGATTCGAATCAATGAATCATTTCGCAAAGTATTTGACTCAATTGACTCGGAGTGTCGAAAAGCTCCGTTTCTCCATCATTAGTCGTCAATGACTGAACGCGTGTTTATGATGAACTGATTAACGATAGAGGGAGAGAAATGAGACGCAGCTTTTCTGTTACTGGTGCGAATGCGATTTACTCGCACAAAATATCCTTCATTAAAGTTAGTTAAAGCACTAAAATGTTATATTCAGTAGTATATGAACTAATTCCACGTTGCTTGTAAAAAAACTGTGAAATATTGAACGATTTCGAATGATTTAAACAGATTAAATTCTTAAAACAAACCTTTCTTCAGCCGAATCGCAACAGATGCAGGAGCGCGGCGCAGCCTTATGACGTCACACCATCACACCAAAATAAATGACGTTCACACTCTGCTTTCTATCACAGAAGTGCAGAGAAATGTTTTTTTTTTTTTTTTTTTTTTTAACCAAATAATCCATATATTAAAATGAAAACAGTTACAAATGTAATAAAAACAAACATGTTAAAAAGAGTGTATGAGTTCATAAAGCAGAGTTCATGTGTCCGAATTGAAACGCATACAGTTGGTGTGTTTTGACAATATTAAAAATGTGGACAAATAAAGTTCATTTGAGTTGTAAAATGTGTTTAATTTGATATATATAAATATATAATATATATATATATATATATATATATATATATATATATTATTATTATTATTATTTTTCAGTATTATTATTATTATTTTTCAGTGAAAAAATAAAACGCTTTTCTTTACAAGGAAGAAAACTGGAGCAGAGGTCCAAATATTTATTTATATGGCAAGAAGCTGGAAAGGATATTGATAGTATTGTAAATAAGTGTAAAAAGGTTTTGAATGTGGTAAGATGTTTAGTGGGGAGCCGATAGGTCTGGTTTAATAAGATCAGTTCTGGATTATGGGTGTGTGGTGTATGGGGCAGCATCTAAAACCTTGTTGGAAAAATTGGATGTAATTCAAGCACAAGCATTAAGGATATGTAGTGGGGCTTTTAAAACAACATCTGTGGCAGCATTACAGGTAGAAATGGGGGAAATGCCACTGGAGTTAAGGAGACAGCAAATCATGATGACATATTGGGTTAATTTACAAGGACATAATAACCATCCTGCAATAAGTGCTATTGAGCCATGCTGGGAACATGAAAAAAGGCAAATAAAGAGCTTTGGCTGGGTAGTTAGAAAGAAGGCAAGTGAAATGGTATACTGGATAGGAGTTACTCTCCAACTGTAGTTCTGGCAGCTATACCGCCTTGGCTATTGCCACAGCCAGAGATAGATCTTAGGAAATGATAAGATCTATAATTCATACATCAGAAGAAATTACTATGGGTATTTACAAATGTATACAGACGGTTCCAAAGACCCTACGACAGGTAGAACAACAGCAGCAGTATTAATCCCTGATTTTAATGTTGAATGTGGACAGAGACTTACTGATGATATATCTGTCTTTGCATGTGAAATGATGGCCATTGTTATTGCCTTGCAGTGGGTAGAGGATGTCAGGCCAGAGAGAGTGGTAATTGCATCAGATTCATGTGCAGTATTAATGAGTTTAAAATTTTGCAACTCCAGGAGTAGAGAGGATTTATTGTATGAAATACTACAATCATTATTCAACAAATGCACTTGTCTGTTAGTTTTGTGTGGGTTCCTGCACATGTTGGAGTTGATGGAAATGAAAAGGCAGATAAAGCAGCAAAATGGGCTTTGAAGAGTGGGAATAAGAACATTAAATGTAAATATTAGCAAGTCAGAAGCTAAAGTGGTGATTAAAGGAGAAATAAAAAAGATGTGGCAGAATCAATGGAACAAAGAAAGTAAAGGAATATATCTGTTAAAAAATAATCCATTAGTTGGGAGTACAGGGTCTCGAGGACGAAATAGGAAAGAGGAGAAAGTTATTACAAGAATAAGGAATGGGCATACTGGGCTAAACAGTTCTCTCTACGTGATTGGAAAACATAATAATGGGAAATGTGAACATTGCTTTCCTGTAGCTCAAACAATAAGAGTGTGGCGCTAGCAACGCCAAGGTCATGGGTTCAATTCCCAGGAAAGCAAGAACTGACAAGATGTAAAAATGTGTACCTTGAATGCAATTTGCTTTGGATAAAAATGTCTGCCAAATGCATAAATGTAAATGTAATATTGTGGAGAGCAAGAAACAGGGAATCATGTTTTATTACATACAGAAGTATTGCCAGAAGTATGATTCAGAGAGAGGAGTTTTAAAGAATGCAATAAGAGAAAATGGAGAGGAAAATATCAGTAATATTCTTAAAACATCTGCAGGTGACAAGGGTTGGAAACTTCTTATAGAGTATTTAGGATCAACAAGATTAATTAATAGAATTTGAAAATTATTATTTATTTAATATTTATTTAGGTTTATTTATTTGTTGTTATTATTAGTAAATTATATATATATATATATATATATTATTATTATTATTATTATTATTATTATTATTATATCATTTAAATTTTGTTCTCTTTGTCCTTATAGTTTGGGTGTTTATATAGAGCATTAGTCCATACTCCAGATCAGTGGGTGGCGGTAATGCACCCGAAAGTTGTTTGCCAAACGCCAATAAAAACAAAAGAAGAAGTAGACTCAGCAGCGCGTGAACGGGACTTTTATTTTATTCAGGTGTGACGTCATAAGGCCGCGTCGCGCTCCTCCATCTGTTGTTATTCGGCTGTGAAAGGTTTGTGTTTTAATAGTTTAAAACGACAGAAACCGCTTAAAGTGGCGCAGAATTAATTATGTATTATTAAATGTAACATTGCATTGATTTATCTAACATTTATGAACGTTGTGTGAGTAAAGTAACATAATGAAACATGTAAAGTAAGGTAAAGTAACAGAAGGAGCATCTCATTTCGTTCTTTATCATGAATCAAACATGAATTCAGTCTCTGCGATCGTGACGAGAGAACCGGAGCTTTCGACTCTCCGATTCGATTGAATTGATTAGAAACAAATGATTGAGTGATTCGAAGCGCTCCATTTCTATTTCTATCTCGTTTTCTACAAATCATTAAATAGCTAACCTGACTAATATATTAAGGGTCTGTATAATTTGCATTCTTTTATTAGTTGTGTTAGAACTACTGAACTAGAGATTTAGATTGGATTTATTTTTCTTTCTGTTAATTATTCTCATCTTAAACAGGACAAACACAGAGAAAAACTCCCGGTGAAGCGACTGAGCTCCACGTGACACTATAAAGATGGAGTTCATTAAAGAGGAGAGTGAAGACATAAAGATGGCATTCATTAAGGAGGAGACTGACGACGTGAAGATTGCGTTTATGAAAGAGGAGAGTCAAACCATGAAGATTGAAGAAACATTCAGAGTGAAACATGAAGAAACTGAGGAACAAACAGGTTGGTTTCATTCTCAAAGCTGAACTCAGTCATTTGATCCTTATTAAAAAGTCCAGCTTTACAGAATTGATTGATATTTTTGAAGAATCTCATGTCATAATTAAAGTGCTATTATTTGACACAAGGACAGACATGTTGAGATCACATGACCTGACAAACAGTAATGTTGCTTCAAGTGAACCTGTGAAGACCCGACTTCCATTTGTTATTACAACACGCATTAAATTAGGTTTAATTCAATATTCAAGAGTTTTATTTGTCACATACACAGTTATATACAGAATATACAACCGGCAGTGAAATGTAAACAGGTCCGCTCCATGGACAGTGCAAATTCACAGTTAAAAACACAAGGAAGAAATTATAATAGAAATAGGATAAAAAATTATATATATATATATATATATATATATATATATATCTCTATCTGTAGAATTATAAATAATCAAGTCAAGTAGAAGGAAAAAAAGGAAAAAAATAAGAATAAGAAGTGGAATAAAATAATTAAGTAGATTATTAAAACACTGGGTCCTGCATATGGGAGAGCGAACCGCTAGTATTTAATGAAATGGGTGGAAAATATTGACCTTGTCATTTGTGGTACGACCGCAGATCGGGAATCAATGAGCACGGGCGGATTGTGGGTAGAGATGAAACGGTATGAAAGGTTTAAAAACAAATTTTCTTGGTTATCAGTATATTCATGTTTTTGATGTTTTTGAAATATATTTTTTTTATATTAAAGTTTTATATAAGTTTTATATTAAACTAACAAATGCAATCAGTAGCAAACATTAAAATAATAACATTAATATTAAAGATGGCACCATGTGGCCATGAGAGGTAAACGTTTAGTCATCAGTTAATGTAAGAACATTACAACCATTTTAGGAATGGGCATTTCTGTCATTTAGGGGCAGAGGTGGGACTTTGTAAGCCCACCATGAAAATAATGTTACCAGATCATCACAAATTTAAATAATTGTGTGACAATCGGGTGCGGATACGCAAATCAGAGAAAATCATAGGTGGATGATTCGTTTTTAGCAGCAGATTTGGGTGATGTTAGATCTGATCCTCACATCTCTAGTGTGCATAGCGATTGGTTCATTCTTAGCATTTATATTTATTAGAACTTTTTATCCAATAGAGAAACAAAATAAAGTTGAGGTGTCGAGTCGGAATCGAGGTGTTGCTCATTCAGTAATGTTTTTTAGATGAAAAACTTTAAGACTAGTCAAAACCATCTATGCAACCGGCCACTGGAACAGTGTTGTTTAACTGACCAGTAGAGCTGGTTTTGCAGGGATTACAAGGATCTCCATCTTCACAGGGTTGAGTTTGACATGATGCCCTTCATCCAAGCCTGCAAAAAAGCAGGCAGAGATAGCTAAGACAGATATTATCAGGTTGAAATGACAAATAAAGCTGTGAATCATGAGGATATGGTTGTCGGTTTCAATAAAGGAGGATTCAATAGCGAGTGTGAACAAAGGTTTATTGAGAAAGTCCAATAGGAGTAGTAGCAGTGGGTCAGATGAATCAAGGTGCCCGGAAGTCCACCCTTGGCAGAATGGGCAACCAGCCTTCCGTGAAACACAGGGAACAAGACGACCAGGAAGACAATCACTGGATCCAGATATGAGACGCAGGAACAACGAGACAGCCAGGACCAGGACATACACACCGGAGAACTCCAAAACTATCTGACAAACACACAGTGGTTAGCCAAGCATTAAATAGGCGAGTTGATCAGCCGCAGCTGGCGCTGATGTGAAGATCAGTGGCAATCAGTAACACACACACACACACACACACGCACTAGCTGTGTCCCAAAGTGAAGAGCATGCACTGCGAAGGGCGAACCGAGGGACAGGGTTGCCAGGTCTGCACAACAAAACTGTTGTTGTAATCTCTCCAGTTCGCACCGCCCGCTCCAAGCGGTGCTCGAACTCAGGTCTTTCCACATGGGAGTCTGATGCTCTAACAATGAGGCTAAAGGCTGCACCCTCTGGCTTAATCCTCCAGTTTACCTGCACAGCTCTCACTAGCTGGCCTCCGTTAGATTTATCATGACAGATATATTTCAGAACCAGCCGCTATCAAAATAATCTGGCTCTGGGCGCGGGCAAGATATTACTGCTGGGGGCCGCTAGTTGCCGACCATTGTTTAATTTACAAATTATAACTTGCATTACAAAAATAAACAATGTACAGTACAACC
The DNA here is from genome assembly GCA_018749465.1 of Paracanthobrama guichenoti. NCBI lineage: Eukaryota > Metazoa > Chordata > Actinopteri > Cypriniformes > Gobionidae > Paracanthobrama > Paracanthobrama guichenoti. Next base: position 2,073,372 of record CM031951.1, on the reverse strand, counting down.
ACTTCTCTTTTATTTAGCCTAAACATTTCAAGTTACATAATGAAAATGAAAAATAGACAGCAATTACTTTGTTACATTTACAAATAACTTACATTAGAAAAATAAATATATAGAAAAATTATTCTGTGCATCCTGGCCACGAGTTTAGAGAGAATTACATTCAGCCTTTGGAGGAGACTTTCGGTAATTTTCATTATATCATTCTTATAAAAGACTTCATTTCGCAGTATAGCTAGTAAGTCAACAGTTTTTGTTTATTTGTATTTTGGCTTGTAATTTTGAGTGACAGATGTTGCATTTGATTTAGCCTATTTTTCTCTGACATTTTTTTAGCTACGGTGTTGAATAGAGTAGCCTGATAAGAAAAATCAATACAGTGATTGTATAGCCAACATTTTACATGTGTTAGCTTATCCCCAGTCTCTCTCTTTCTGTAGGTTAGGGGAAATTTACAAGAGAGATTCTGGAAATGAAATCTAAATTGAGAGGGATCGGTCGGGTCGGGAATAAAATCATTCTAGCAGGTGAACACGGAGTGAATTTTAAGCGCAAACGGGAGGGTGCAGAATAGAATCAGAAAGAGCTTTATTGCCAAGTGTGCTTGCACACACAAGGAATTTGTCTTGGTGCAGAAGCTTCCAGTGCACATATACAATACAACACAACATGAACACAAATATACAAATATGAAAAATAGTAAAAAAAAAAAAAAAAAAATATATATATATATATATATATATATATATATATATAAGGTCACAGTTACATTTAAGAATATATTGCACTAGTTTAGAATATATTGCACTAAACAGTCAAAGTATTGCTCTTAAAGGTGGCTGGGGGTTTAAGGGGGTATTCAACTGTTCAAGAGGGAAATGGCCTGTGGGAAGAAACTGTTCCTGTCGGAGTCGCCGTCCTGACGGTAACAGTTCAAACAGGAAGTGTCCAGGGTGAGCGGAGTTTGTGATGATTTTACCTGCCCTCTTCCTCACTCTGGAAGAGTACAGGTCCTGGAGGGCTGGCAGGGGGGCACCAATAATCCTCTCTGCAGTCCGGATTGTACGATGTAGTCTCCTGATGTCAGATTTGGTAGCTGAACCAAACCAGACAGTGATGGATGTGCACAAAACAGACTCAATGACAGCCGAGTAGAACTGGATCAGCAGCTCCTGTGGGAGGTTGAACTTCCTCAGCTGACGAAGGAAGTACAGTCTCTGCTGGGCCTTTTTTACAATGGAGTCAATGTGATTGTCCCACTTCAGGTCCTGAGACATGGTGGTGCCCAGGAACCTGAATGACTCCACTGCTGCCACTGTGCTGTTCATGATGGTGAGTGGGGGCAGAGCAGGGCTGTTCCTCCTGAAGTCCACTATCATCTCCACCTTTTTGAGCGTGTTGAGCTCAAGGTTGTTATAACTGCACCAGACAGCCAGCCGTTCAACCTCCAGTCTGTAAGCAGACTCGTCACCGTTTTGGATGAGGCCGATGACGGTGGTGTCGTCTGCAAATTTCAGGAGCTTCACAGAAGGGTCTTTAGAAGTGCAGTCATTGGTGTACAGGGAGAAGAGCAGTGGGGAGAGGACACACCCCTGTGGGGGTGCCAGTGCTGGTAGTGAGAGTCCTGGATGTGAGTTTCCCCAGTCTCACTCGCTGCTGCCGGTCTGTCAGGAAGCTGGTGATCCACTGACAGATTGAGGATGGCATGGAGAGCTGGGTCAGTTTAGCTGTAAGAAGATCAGGCATGATGGTATTGAAGGCCGAACTGAAGTCCACAAATAAGATCCTTGCATAAGTCCCAGGTCTGTCGAGATGTTGCAGGATATAATGCAGTCCCATGTTGACTGCATCATCCACAGACCTGTTTGCTCTGTAGGCAAATTGAAGAGGATCCAGCAAGGGTCCAGTGATGTCCCCAAGGGTCCAGGTGGGCCAGAACCAGTCTTTCAAATGACTTCATGACCACAGATGTGAGAGCGACAGGTCTGTAGTCATTAAGTCCAGTGATTTTGGGTTTTTTGGGGACAGGAATGATGGTGGGGCGTTTGAAGCAACGGGGAACTTCACACTGCTCCAATGATCTATTGAAGATCTGCGTGAAGACTGGGGCCAGTTGGTCAGTGCAGGCTTTCAAACAAGCAGATGAGATGCCGTCTGGGCCTGAAGCTTTCCTTATCTTCTGTCTTTTGAAGATTTTGGTTACCTGCTCCACACAGATCTTAAGCTCAGGTTGGATGGCGGGGGAGGAGAGGGGTGCAGGAGGTGTTGGGGGACGTGTGAAGTGCAGATCAGAGCGGGTGTGAGATTGGGTTTCTCAGACCTGCAGTAAAATGCATTCAGCTCATCAGCCAGATGTTGATTCTCAGCAGGTCGTGGGGATGGTGGCTTGTAATTGGTGATATTCTTCAGGCCTGACCAGACAGCAGCAGGGTTGTTAGAAGAAAACTGGTTTCTCAGCTTTTCAGAGTAGCTTCTTTTAGCAGCTCTGATCTCCTTTGTCAGTCTGTTCCTGGCCTGGTTATACAAGACCCTATCCCCACTTCTGTAAGCGTCCTCTTTGGCATGATGAAGCTGTTTGAGTTTCCCAGTAAACCATGGTTTATCATTAGTGAATGATAAGAATGTCTTGGTAGGAATGCATGCATCCTCACAGAAACTGATGTATGATGTTACAGTATCTGTGAGCTCATCCAGATCAGTGGTAGCAGGTTCAAAGACATTCCAATCAGTGCAATCGACGCAGGCTTGTAGGTCCCGCTCTGCTTCATTAGTCCATCTTTTTACAGTCTTTATTACAGGTTTAGCTGATTTCAGTTTCTGCCTGTAGGACGGTATAAGATGAACCATACAGTGATCAGAAAGCCCCAAAGCTGCCCGTGGAGTGATATGTATTCTTTATTGTGGTGTAGCAGTGGTCAAGAATATTACTGTCTCTGGTGGGATAATGGGTAATGTGCTGTCTGTATTTTGGCAGTTCACGGGAGAGATTTGCTTTGTTAAAATCCCCAAGAATGATTAAAAGAGAGTCTGGATACTTTTGTTCAGTCTCAGCTATTTGTTCAGCCAGCTGTTGTAATGCCGCGCTGACACGCGCGTCTGGAGGAATGTAAACATTCACGAGAATAAACAATCTTATAGCGGGATGAAAAAAGATCTTATAGCGGGATGAAAAAAAACAGCATTGCTCAGATCCCTAATGTGTGTTTAAAGAAAGTGCAGAACAAAGAAAGTAAGAGCAAAAGGGGAAAGAATGGACAGCCTGATTCTTCTTGAGAGAATGGTTGAGAAATAACATGTATGCAAGTTAAAACTGGGAAATGAAACATATTGCCAGGTTGCTTAGGACAGGGAATTGTGTGAATGCCACCACTACAGAATTTCAAGTTTAAGTACGGTTGCACTGTTGCACTGTTGTGTCGGTCACCGTCCACTGTCCAAAGTCACGGTGTGCTTTACCATTCACTGGGATGTAGGTAGATCTGCCACTGGAATGGACCAGTCTACAGTGACAGTACCCTTTCTTTGATAGGTAGACTGCAATCAGTGACAGTACCCTTTCTTTGCCTGAGAAATAGAGGGCACATTTTGAAGTCACTTTGAAATTGCAGCCTTCGTCGCACTGACGTGACTCAATCGGCCTTGAATGTGGCCTTACATTGAGATGGCCTTCGTAGTGCTGCTGTGATTTAATTGCACTTCAAATGCGGCCTTCGGAGGGTGCAGCCTTCACATTGGGATGGCCTTCATAGTGCCGCTGTGATATAATCGCAAAAGAGAGAATGAGTCAGTGAATTCATGAACCGTGACACTGGTGGTTTAGGAGAATAAGGTCTAGTAGAGGTCTAGTAGAATAAGGACAGATGATTTGGAGTTCACTTTTGCCACCCAAAAGTGTTTCAACAATGGTCAGCAGTTCAGTCTCCGTGGAGTGTCTGCTTCTGAAGCCAGAATAGTTGTTGTCAAGTAGGTCATTCTGTGAGAGAAAAACAAATCTGATTGAACACAAATCTTTTTGAAGTTATGACAGTATTTGATTTTCAGCAAACCAACAGACTGAAAAAAAACAACTGCTGATCAAAACACACACGAGGAAGACACGAAAAACAAGCGATCTAATGTAAGCAGATGCATATGTAAAAAAAACGTGATCATCAACATTAAACATCATATAAATCTAATGTTACTGAATGAAATGTCGATCCAGGGCGAGCTACAGGACTGTGCAAGCATTAGGGGTGTTGATGGACTTGATCTACTCAATCTGTTTTTGATCATCGTTCTGAATCTCATCTGGATGAAGTCTTTGACAAAAACGTGATTTTCTCAGCTTTTTGTTTAAAATTAAGCTTTTTTTTAATGAAACTTACCCACATTCAAGTGTTGATAAAAAGGAATGCATTAAAAAAATGTTTTATAGTAGAGGGTCTATTCTTTATTGATGATCAAAAACCCTGGCGGTGGCTGGCAACTTTTTAAAAAAAACGCTTGTGGGGAAAGAGTTAATGTATCAAATAATAAGACAAAGTCTGATCAAAAGAGTTGAAAGTTGAAACATCTCAAGAGTTGAAAGAGTGTCCTAATACAAGTTCTTGAGGCTTTAGTTGATCTTTGCTGAAGTTGTATTGATGAGAGAGAGAGAGAGAGAGAGAGAGAGAGAGAGAGAGAGAACTGGGTTGATACAGAATGTATTTGAAGATTAAAAAGACAAGGCCTCAGCCTGGCACAAACTTAGGGGTTCTTCGAAGACTTCTAGCTCAGCATCATGTATTTTGAAATCCTATTTAAAAATCACATTTCTGGAAATCTGTTTCAGCCTGACTGCTCTGATTGGTTTGTGACTTTCTCACGGCATGTAAAACTTGAAGTTGTTTTAGGACACGTGCTGAAAGTTCAAGGTTGTGATGTTGCAAAGAGCAGAAAATGACAATATAATGGAGACATGTTTTGAAACCAGCGGAGATGACAGCATAATGAAACCGTGCGTCTGCGTCATTCACTCACACAGAGACAGGCAGAACATGCATGATTCATATTTAAATAGTCTTTTTATGGTTTCACAGACAATAGTCTATATCGTGATTTAAGTATACTGACCTACTTTAGATTTACTCATCCAAGATTTGACAAATTCTGCGAAATTACTCGTTATACAGTAAATTTAGTTTTCTTGATTGGTTTCGGTGATTCCGTCTGTGTTTTCCGCATCACGGACATCATTGGGCCCTATGCTTATGCCACCACAACATCATTGCCATCGAAACCAATGCAGATATTCTGGAAAACGAAAGAACGTAACCATAGTTTGCTTATTGGGTGAGGGGTATTTTGGATTATTTAGTAAACATAGTAAACAATTTTGTCTGATCGGTCTCATTTACTATACATGTAACACCATTTTCAGCTGAGTATAGGATCTAGTTGTATGTTGGTTTAAATGTTTCACATGTATAAATGTTTTAATGTCTATTGCTTTGTGCCATTAAACTGGGTTTACATTTTATTTGTCTTTTTTTCATTAGACCTGATATCACTGAAAGAGGAGAGTCAAGATCGGAATGACAAGGAAGAGAAAGATCAAAATGAGAATCATGATTTCATAACTGAAGAAACCGCTTTTAGTTGCTCACAGACTGAAAAGACTTCTTCACGAGAAAAAGCTCAAAAGACAGAAACTTATTTAACCTACTTTCAGGGTGGAAAGAGTTTCAATCAACAAGGAAACATTACGGACCTTATGAGAATTCACACTGGAGAGATACCCTACACTTGCCCTCAGTGTGGAAAGAGTTTCACTCAAAAAGGACACTTTCAAGACCACATGAGAATTCACACTGGAGAGAAACCCTACACCTGCCCTCAGTGTGGAAAGAGTTTCAACCGAAATGGAAACCTCAATGCTCATCTGAGAGTTCACACTGGAGAGAAACCTTATACCTGCCAACAGTGTGGAAAAAGTTTCATCCAACAAGGATCTCTTAATAACCACATGAAAGTTCACACTGGAGAGAAACCCTACACATGCCCTCAGTGTGGAAAGAGTTTCATTCAGAAAGGACATTTTCAAGACCACATAAGAATTCACACTGGAGAGAAGCCTTACACCTGCCAACAGTGTGGAAAAGGTTTCAACCGTAAAGGACATCTTGAATATCACACAAGAATTCACACTGGAGAGAAGCCTTTCACCTGCCAGCAGTGTGGAATGAGTTTCACTCTTAAAGAAAATTTTAAGAGGCACATAAGAACTCACACCGGCGAGACGTCTTATATCTGCCGACGGTGTGGAAAGAGTTTTGAACAACATGGAAGCCTTAAAGTTCACATGAGAATTCATTCTGGCGAGAGACCCTACACATGCCCTCAGTGTGGAAAGAGTTTCAATCAAAAAGGACACTTGAAAGACCACATAAGAGTTCACACTGGAGAGAAGCCGTTCATTTGTGATCTCTGTGGAGAGAGTTTCAGATATAAAGAAACCTTTAAGCACCACATGAGCATTCACTTATGAGAGAACAGTTTTATGTCAGCAGTGTGTAATTAGTTTCAGACCGAAAAACCTTAGGGTTCATGTAATAACTGTTACCGGAGAGAAGCATTTCATGTGGCATCACTGGAAAGATTTGCAGAAACAAAGCCAACCTTGAGGTTCACATAAGAGTTTACATTATAGAGATAGAGAGGCCTTTCACCAGCCCTCAAGGCCCTGATATACTCGCAGCAAAGTTTTTTTCCGTTCTTTGCTTAGGGGCAGCAGACTTGGTGAACATCCTGTGTGGCATTTAAATGAATATGTAATTATGTGCTGTGCATTTTCCTTTCAGTACCAAAATAAATGGGGTGAGAGAACTGCACTTGTGAAAGCATCAGATCATAGTCATGTGGATATGTTTGCATAGATCTGCAGTTCAGCTCCGCAGTCACATAACATCACATGTATTTACACAGCAATTTATACAATAGATTGCTTTAAATCAAACAGCTTTACAGTACACTTTCTTTCAGTTTAGCTCCAACCCTAATCAAACAAACCTGAACCAGCTAATTAAGCTACAGCCAGGTGAGTTTGATAAAGGTTGGAGCTAAACTCTGCCCTCGAGGACCAGGGTTGAGAACCCCTGACCTAAAGTACCTTTTGAAAAGGTACTGCCCCCGTGACAGCTTTTGTACCTTTTTTTTTTTTTTTTTCCTGAGTATATTAATCATAAAAAAAAAAAAAAAAAATTGATTTACTGTCACATTCAATTAGAATTACAACTTCAGTTTCTACTATAAAGCAGCCTTCAATAAATAAGGTGGAGCCCCAGGGTACACCTACCTGTTACACAATCGCCACAGACCAATAGTAGTTTGACCTGCCAGTGAAAAGATTGAACAATTTATATTGTTCAGATACTTTTCAAGTATCGTGACAACACTACTGACAAGTGCAAGGTTATCCTTCAACCTTTCAACATCTCAAGCTCCATCAGGTTGGATGGGGAACGTCGGTGCACAGCCATTTTCAGATCTCTCCAGAGATGTTCAATTGGGTTTTATTTGTCACATACACAGTTATATGCAGAATATACAACCGGCAGTGAAATGTAATCTTGGCTGTGTGCTTAGCGTAGTTGTCCTGTTGGAAGATGAACTTTCGCCCCAGTATGAGGTACAGAGCACTCTGGAGCAGGTTTTCATCAAGGATGTCTCTGTACATTGCTGCATTCATCTTTCCCTCGATCCTGACTAGTGTCCCAGTTCCACCACCATGCTTTACTGTAGGGATGGTATTGGCCAGGTGATGAGCGGTGCCTGGTTTCCTCCAGACATGACGCTTGCCATCTTTGTTTCATCAGACCAGAGAATTTTGTTTCTTGTGGTCTGAGAGTCCTTCAGATGCCTTTTGGCAAACTCCAGGCTGGCTGTCATGTGCCTGTATGGCCACTCTACCATACAGGCCTGATTGGTGGAGTGCTGCAGAGATGGTTGTTCTTCTGGAAGGTTCTCCTCTCTCCACAGAGAAACGCTGGAGCTCTTTGAAAGTGAGGTTCTTTGTCACCTCCCTGACTAAGGCCCTTCTCCCCCAATCACTCAGTTTGGCTGGGCGGCCAGCTCTAGGAAGAGTCCTGGTGGGTCCAAACTTCTTCAATTTATGGATGATGGAGGCCACTGTGCTCAATGGGGCCTTTCAATGTTGAAGAGATTTTTCTGTACCCTTCCCCAGATCTGTGCCTCGATACAAATGCAGCTTTTGAGAGAAAGGACGTTGAGGATGATTCAGTGGATTTTGATCTTATTAGAGTTGTAGTTATACACACACATACTTTATACATATAAATGGATATAAGAAATGTAAAGTTGGTGTTCACATATCCTTTATCAATTGTGTGGAAATGGTGCATAGTTGCCATTCTATAAAATGTATGCATTGTTTGAACGGGTTTATGCACTGTTTGGATTTTTTTTATGATGATGCACTTGGCATCCTGTTCATATAATACATTGTTTGCATGTTGAAATTGATGAATAGCTTGTGTTCTGTTAAACTCAAAAAGTAAAAAAAAATGGGCACCTTAAGATGAAAACTGTTTTTACATTTTATATTAATGAGTTTCATTGATTTTTATTTGATGTAATGTTTAAATTATATTAAGTTATTATCAGTGTTCTCTTTTTATAAATGACTGAGCCAGATGGTTCATGAGGCAAGAAAAGTATAAAAAAATGTTAGAAAAATGTCTGTGGTATGTTTTCACTGCAAAAAACACAAGAAATGCTGCAAATATTGGCATAAAATTTGAGAAAAGCCGCTGCAAAAATCAGCCATTTTAGGCGGCAAAATCTTGGAAGGACTGACAAACCAATTGTTTCACTTCATAGAACCTGAACGTTTTCAAAAGCCACAGATACTCATTTGATTCCCTAAATGCTATTTCTAATTCTCAAAATGCTACTAATTGTTGACAAATTTTATTTTGAGAATTAAAAATAGTATATTAGGGAACCAAATGATATTTGCCACACACAGAGTTTCTGTGGCCTCTGGAATTGTTTCAGATATTTATTGGGGGTCTTTTGTTATTTTTAGGTCCAGGGAAGCTTTGGCTGCATTCACCACATCCGTTTCCTCTGATGTTAAGAGCACACACATCTCTTCCTCCCGATGTGTGCTGTTTAACAGCAAGGCAAAGCAGTAGGTGGCATACTCTTTTAAAGCCTTGTTGTCTGTTTTCCTGGAAAATGGACGCTGCCTTTAAAATGTGTAAAGAGCAAAGTTTGAAACAATTCAGTGTGCTCTTTGTAGATGCATCCAAATGCTCTCTTTGTTGAATGCCAGAAGGACACTTGGCATTAGTCCCCAGCTGAAGTCAGCCTTCACTTGATGTACCTGGCATAATGTTATCTGACCAAGGGCCCGTTGTTTCCATTAGTCAATATGTCAAGGTTGCAATTGAGTGCTGATTTGTTATTAGCTCACTCACAGGAAGTGATGGCATGTTTTTTTCCCATTACTAGCAATACAAGAGCATAGTAGAGCACTCTCTTGGGCTGACAGGGAGTGCAGGAGGTGACACTACCAGTGACATCCAGGTGAATTGTTACTGTTTTGTTTTTTTTCTCAGATGCCCGGCCAAAATGTGCAAACAACATTGTGTGTACATGTGTACAGCAAATGGGTCCACCTGCAGTTGTTGCACATAACCAGCAGTGTCAACACAATCAGAAGCACATTCTTTTATTATTTTTTAGTGAAAGCACCAGCTCCACGATTATGTTGTCATGTAGCCTGGTGGGTTTTTTTTTTTTTTCAATTCACTAGAAATCACCCTTAACACATCTTCAGTTAACCCTTTGACACGTACGATCACACCCGTTTGATCAATCTAGGCTGGTCTCTGGTGCGTACGATCACACGGGTGTGATTAGAACACTCAGTGATCAACTGCCAAATTCAAAATTTCAAATCTGCTTTAGCGCGCTGACTGGCGCTGAGCCAAAGACTGAGCGAGTGAGAGACTGACTGAGCTCAGTGTCTTTTAATGTTTAGTTTAGGTTTCATACACTTCAAATTACATTACACAACTACAAAAATAGCAGCAAAATCTAAATATAGTTTGTAATTGCATACTTATATATATATATATATATATATATATATATATATATATATATATATATATATATATATATATATATATATATATATAGCAAGATATCAGTGTTGTAAACATATAATGGCCCGTGAAAACATTACCGATCAAATAACACAATAATTTTCTACCCTTTGACGCATACGAACAGTCTAGGCTGTTCCCTCATGTAATGTCACATATATCTGGAGAAGTGGGTGATCTTGTGTTGCAAATCCAGCAGGCTTCGGCTCCCTGGCACTGTTGTAAACACATAATGGTGGCGCCCATCAACCCCCACAAATCGTGATAACTTACCGAACAACTAACATATATTTTTAATAAGTATATAAACCATAAGTAGTTCACTTGCATGCATTTAATTTAGTTAACAAGTTTGAAAATATTTTGTATAAACGAATAATAATAATAAAAAAAAAAATAAAAAAAAAACATTTGAACAGTCAAGCACTGCAAGCATTTTTCCCGCTGACAAGTTGTCACTGTTGACGTCACTGTTACCTCACACTCGCGTTGGTACCAACTTCACATACAATTTTAATAAAATGTACCAGTTTTTAACTACTTCAGAGAAAATGGCAGACAATTTATTTATAAGAAGACAACTGACAAGTGAGGAAATTGAGGAGATTTTTTTTAATTCTGATGAGGAGAATTTTGACAGTGAGGCAGAGAGCGATGAAGACCTTCCCCTGAACCTTCCTCTCTCTGCCTCCGTCTTTGTCCTAACAGAAGACCAGACCTCATGCAGAGCGCCCGCCGGATGCCTTTGCCACCCTGGTCACGGTGCGATCTTCCCTGCAACCACCCTCCACTAGCACTTCTGCCACAGTCACTCCGGAGCTCGTACACACTGTGCGCACCACACTACAACTCCCATCACCCACTGCTTCTTCTCCAACTGCCTCTGTCAGTCCCATGTCCCGACCAGTGACATTCACCGGCGCGGCGGAGGATTGCAGTGGGTTTCTACTGCAGTGTTCCCTCTACATGCAAGCCCAATCACAGCTCTTCCCCACCGAACGCGCCCGAGTGCCGTTTGTCATCTCTCTGCTCGCTGAAAGAGCGCTTCAATGGGTGCAACCGCTTTGGGAAACGAGTGCACCCGTAACAATCAAAGCACTGCAGACCTCGCTGTACACGATCAACTATACCAGATTCGTTAAATAGAAGAAACCGTGAGTATGTATGCGCTCCAATTTCGTACCCTACTGGCTGGAATGAGTCTGCATTGATCACCGCCTTTCGACAAGGTCTAGGTCCTCATGTGAAACAGTTGATGGTGGTGTATGATGATACCATGGGGTTAGAAGGCCTGATCCAGAAGACCATCCGAGTGGCTCAGCACTATTCTGCTTGCATGCTTCATTAATCCTCTGCCCGCCACATCATCTGTTGCCCTTCCAGCACCTGAACCCATGTAGGTGGACTATAATCGTTTGACTCGTGCGGAGCGTCGGAGAAGAATTCAACATCATCTCTGTCTTTATTGTGGGGGAGGTGATCACATCATCGCTGCTTGTCCCATCTGACCATCATGCCCATTGGTGAGTACTATTCAACTTCCAGCTCATATTACCTCTCTCACCCGAACTACGGTACATCTCATTCATTCTTATGTTTGCATTTCAGCCAAGGCTCTCATCGATTTGCAGGGAATTTCATCAGCCCCCAAACTCTCCAAAAACTGAATGTTCGTCGCAAATGTTGCCAACAGGATCTCCGTATCCATACCATCCAGGGAAAACCGCTGGGCCATGGTCACATCCGGCATTACTCCCCCACACTGACACTCCGCATTGGCTGTTTGCATTCTGAGGCCATCACGTTCATGGTGCTGGAAGGTTCCACCGCGGACATCCTCCTGGGATGCCCCTGGCTCACTCAGCACCAACCTACCATCCAGTGGAGTAGGAGTGGAGATCTCCTATCTAGAAATCCTTGGCGAGTCTCCATTCCTCTTCTCCCGACTCCAAGGTCCTTCCTCTCCACTCCACTTCCATCGATAGTCCTGAAACAAACCATCAAATCAAGATTCCTCCAGAATACCGGGCGTTCCAGGATGTGTTCAGCAAGCAGTTGGCAATGCAGCTACCACCACACAGGCCATGGGACTGTGCCATTGACCTGCTGCCTGGCGCTACCCTACCTAAGGATACCCACTGTCCATCCCGGAATAGAAGGCCATGGAGGAGTACGTGCAAGAGGCACTCAAACAACTCTTCATTCGTCCATCGACATCCCCTGCTGTTTCGAGCTTCTTCTTCATGGCCAAGAAGGATGGAGGCTTGAGTTTCATCATCTAAGCTCCCAGACGGTTTGAATACAATGCATGCAGAATTATTAGGCACGTTGATTTTCTGATCATATTTTTTCCCATGCACATTTTACCAATTCCAAACCACATTAAGCTTAATAACTAACTATTAATTTAGTTTTTAATCATTTATAAGTTATATATAAGTATTCATGAGGGCTGGAAATTAAAAACACCTTTTATTTAGGTGTCCAGAATTATTAGGCACATTTTCTTTTACAGATAAAATGAGCCAAAAAAACGTAGATTTACTCAGACTGAAAAGTAAAAAAATTATAAAATTCCAATGAGAAGGATGCAATACTAATGTAATACTAGAAATAGCAGTTAAAGCATGACCATTGGACAGTGAATGCTCATTGGGTTAGCAGGGTCAGATAAAAACAGGTGGTGAAGAAAAGACACATTAATTGCGAAACAATTAAGAATTAAGGTGAAGAATTAAGTGTTAAACCATCAGGAACCCTTTAGTATCCAGCGCCCCAATTTTTCTAGAACTGCAACCTACCTGGAGTCTCCAGAAGTGCAAGGTGTCAGGATCTTAGAGACTTAATTTGTTTCCAAAATGTATAAATCGGGCACACAATTTACTCATTTGTTCCCTCGATTTTCTAAATCGTGCACAGGATTTACTAATTTGTTCCCTTGATTTGCTAAATAGTGTACAGAAGTAAATCATTAGCAAATCGAGAGAACTAAATAGTAAATTAGGTTTAATGCACAGTTTACTTTTTATTTCTTGCATGTCATGTGCTGGCCTCTGTAATAACCAGTGTTATTATGCTATTATGAAAACCTATGAAAAATATTATGTTGATAAGAATATTTTTAATACTACAAGCACAACGTCTTTATTATTACTATGACGATTAATTAAATTGTTATGTTTAACTGGGGATGTGGTAGAACAGAACTTTTATAAAACTTTGTAACAGAGTCGAAATACATGATCCTAATCGGGTGTAGAAACTGCTGCTGCCAGACAATTCCTCATGACATCACCACACACCACTTCTCTGGCTTCGACGTTGTCCTCGTTGACATCATCATCATCAACATCTGCATTAATTATGTCACCGGTGGCAAAGCACATGTTGTGTAAAACTGCACAGCATGTAACAACGATGGGGGTGAAGTCTGGGCTCATCTCAAGGGCTTTAAGCATGCCAAAGGCCTCTCAATCACACACCTGACCCTGGAATGATGCCTGTTGTAGCAGGCCTCAACTGGAGAGGCAACAGGCTCACAGTAGGGTGTCATGATGGTGATGTCAGGCAGGGGTACCCACCATCTCCCAAGATGCACCGGCCCTCAGGTGGATACAACTACCTGCTGCAAATGGCGCTGTTCTTGAGGATCCAGGAAAGCTGACACAGATGTCTAAGAACTTTCACACACAGCCTGGAGCTGCACTGAATGGAATTATTTCCTGTTAAAATAATAGGCTGCATTGACAGCTGGGGGCTTTATGCTAAAAGCAGGAGAGTCTAGCAAACCCTGCACCAATCTCCTCATCCTGAGGGAGACGCACCATATTTTTTAGCAGGCCAATGACAGCCCTGCTGACTTTAGGAACACCAAAGGCTGAGGCAACAACCTGATAGGATGCAGCATGGGCCAGCCAGTACAGAAACATCACCACCTCTGTCTTTTGACCATCCATGGTCAACCTCATGAGGCAGTGCAGCTTCAAGATTTATTATGGATTGTCTGGTCAGGTGCAGATATATGGGCGGAGGGCAGATTCTCTGTCCAGAAACAGCCTCAGGATGGGGACTGTTGCATTCAGCTGTGACAGTATGGTTAGATGTTTTCAGTCTGAAAAACAATAAAAAAGGGCTCCAGTACAGTGTCCTGTCTTTACATATAAATATATTCTCAACCTTGTAATCATAGTTTCCTCCTGCCGTGTCACTTCTTTCTGAATGTTGTATAAATGTATTCCTTTCTCCTCCTGATCCCATGTATCCTGCCACATTTTATTAATAGTATCTTTAATGATAACTTTAATCTCTGACTTGATAAGTGGAACTTGGCTGGTGATGGAAACATCAGCAAGTCGTGGGCATGGTCCAGACAGGGCGGGCAGGTCTCGGATGGAGTGAGCCACCCATTCTATGGTCCAAGGCAAGCAGGAAGGAGAGGAAGGACCTTGTTGTTGCAGAGGTCACTAGGATTGAGCAGGAGGAGCTCAGAGTGAGGTCTGTGGGACAGGGGCAGCAAGGGCGGTAGACAACTTGGGAGGGCGTCGCGAGCCGAGCAATCAGCTGGGCAGAGTTCTGGAAACTGCCACAGGCCCGGCTCAGTTTCCTCATTAGGGCAACATACGACACCCTCCTGAGCCCTCAAAACCTCCACCAGTGGCTTGGAATAGAGCTATCATGTGACCTCTGCGGGACCATCAATGCCTCACTCCAGCATGTTCTGTCAAAAAGGCAAACAACCAGAGTCCACCAGAGAGCCATGGCAGGATCCACTTCCTCAGGCAGGGAGAACCCGAAATGCATACCAATAAGAGACCACCCGCCAAGCTGTTAACACCAGGGGCAGTGTAGAGGATGGAAGTAGACCTGGGAAGGCAGCTCCAGTTCCCACAGGAGATTTGCAGCACAAACTTAAGACCAGATGTGGTGCTGTGGTCTGCAGCTGCGAAATCAGTGATACTGATCGAGCTGACAGTACCATGGGAGGAGGGACTGGAAGCTGCCTTACGAGAGAAAGTATGCAGACCTGGTCACGGAGTGCAGAGAAAGCGGATGGAGTGTGAGGCTGTACCCGGTGGAAGTGGGAACCAGAGGCTTTGTGGGCAGATCAACATCATGCCTTCTCAAGGATCTGGGACTGCGGGGGGCCACACTGAGCAGATCCAGCAAAGAACTCTCAGAGGAAGCTGAGAAAGCGAGCCACTGGCTTTGGCTGAAGCGACGAGATAAGGCTTGGGGAGTAACATCCAATTAGGTTTTGCTGCAGGGGGTGTCAGGGAGACGTCCCTGTTCACTGCCCCGCCACCAGGAGATGTTCTGGGTTAAGGGGGCAAAACATCAATGAGCGGTGGCCCCCAGCTGAAGCCCCTGCAGCAAAACCGTGCAGTATTCAAGATTCAAGATTCAAGTTTATTTGTCATTACACATGTACAAGTACAGTATAACGAAATGAAGTTTGGAGCAAGCCTCCGGGCCGCAGCCATTTCAGGCGCCGCCACACGCTCTCCAGAAATACAAGAATGCAGTTTAGCAAGCATTACATAGCAAACACAACAAAACATAACATAACACAGTACACGTGGTCACGTGATGGGATTTTTTGTATGGAGTGGGAGAGGAGATAGATAAGGACAGGCAGACGGATGGAGGGGGGCTGGGATCGGGATCGGGTGTGTATGGTGCGAGTGTGTATGCGGTCAGGTTTAGGTCTGCCTCAGGGAAGTGTACGCCCCTGCTATGTATAGTCCACCAAAGGCACCGTTGGAGGTGGGACAGGCCCAAGGCACAGCAGAAAGGCCATCTCACTGTAATGAATAATGACCTGCTAAGTGGAACTTGTATGTTCTTGTATGTATGCTCTGTCTATTGTCTTTGTCTAATCAGGTCATTTAGGCCCATTAATTATTCTCATAGAGTTTTCAAACACAAAGACTACATCTATACATAAAGATGGCATTTATTAAAGTGGGGAGTAATGATTGAAGAAACATTCAGAGTGAGACATGAAGAAACTGAGGAACAAACAGGTTGGTTTCATTCTCAAAGCTGAACTCAGTCATTTGATCCTTATTAAAATTTCCAGCTCTACAGAATTGATTGATATTTTTGAAGAATCTCATGTCATAATTAAAGTGCTATTATTTGACACAAGGACAGACATGTTGAGATCACATGACCTGACAAACAGTAATGTTGCTTCAAGTGAACCTGTGAAGACCCGACTTCCATTTGTTATTATGACACGCATTAAATTAGGTTTAATTCAGTAATAGCCTTTTATAATTACTTGTGTGACATTAAACCCAAAATCTACTTCTGATTTGAAAACCATTCATGTCACTTAATTATACTAGATAACAGTATCTAACCTAATCTGTATTTTGCATAAAGCAAAGCATGAAATGTGACTGATCAGCTTTACATTTGTTGTCTATAAGGGATTATTTTCTCATCCCCAAAAGCAGTCTCTATTTAGCTAACATGTTGTAATACAGAACATTTTGTTCATATTCCACAATGTCATTGGAGATTGAAATGGGCATTGATATGGGGATTATGCGTGTAATCTGGAGAAAAGTTAGTGAGGGAATCAAATAATAAGACAAAGTCTGATACTTGCATCTCAAGTGTTGAAAGAGTGTCCTAATACAAGTTCTTGAGGCTTCAGTTGATCTTTGTTGAAGTTGTACTGATGAGAGAGAGAACTGGGTTGATGCCTGAAAAGACAAGGCCACAGGTTCTTCAAAAGTTCTGGTTCAGCATCTTCATGTCATAATTTCCCCCCTGAATTCCCAAAAGCTCACTGGATCAGTGATCCTTTTAAGAGTGATGATGTCAGGCGGTGAGTGAGCAAATAAGGAGTTATACTTTCGGAAGGAAAGTTTGCAATCGCTTTGTCTTCTATTGGGTGTTTTGTTTATAACAGTAATACATAACAGAGTTGAGAACGTATAATGTAAATGAACATACAGATTTATACAGATACAAATTAAAATTGCAGGTCATAGATACTAAACATGTTATACAAGTGAACTTTGTTAGCTACGGTAAATCATTCTAAAATATTATTTCAGAAGAGTGTGAATTAATCCATAGGCAAAAACAATACAAAAGGAAAATCTAGAGCTGAGAAACTTGGATACATTTATCCATTTCTCAAGTGTATTTGTCTGTTTCAAAATGAAGTGAGAGTGCAACTCTCTACAATTCCTTTAGGTCATAAAACAGTCTTATCTTGCTCATGTGTCTTTGCTGCTATGGTAACCAGTACCTGGTTCGGGGTTACAGTTTGGGGATTACAGGTTTGAAGAACTCTAACTCTTAGGCTACGTTCAGACCATCAGTCCAAATTAGACTTTTGTGCTGATCTGATGATATTACGTGTGTTTTGAAATCCTATTAATCCTATTTGAAATCACATTTCTAGAAATCAGTTTCAGCCTGACTGCTTTGATTGGTTTATGTGACTCTAAGGACATGTAAACTGCAGAAACAAAATTGTGATGTTGCAAAGAGCAGAAAATGACAATATAACGGTTGTTTTTTTAAACCAGCGGCGATGACAGCATAATGAAACCGTGCATCTGCGTCATTCACTCACACAGAGACAGGCAGAACATGCATGATTCATATTTAAATATTCTTTTTATGGTTTCACAGACAATAGTCTATATCGTGATTTAAGTGTACTGACCTACTTTAGATTTACTCATCCAAGATTTGACAAATTCTGTGAAATTACTTGTTATACAGTAAATTTAGTTTTCTTGATTGGATTCCGCGATTCCGTCTGTGTTTTCTGCATCACGGACATCATTGGGCCCTATGCTCATACTAGCCTCCTACGGTTCTTCCGCTGCCTCAGAAAGACGCAGTACTCCATCCGCAGCGGCTACACATTGTCATGTTGTAAATAAGAAAACATCCGTATTGCAAACCCCTCCATGTTGCAGTTGCTGCTGTTGTTTTTGGCTTATGCCGCCACAACATTATTGCCATCGAAACCAATGCAGATATTCTGGAAAACGAAAGAGCTGCATGGACACAAATCAGATCTGAACAGTTGTGATGCACAAATGTGAACAGTCAATCATTTTAGATCAGATTCCAATTGGATACACAAATATAGTAGTTTGCTTGGTATTTTGGATTATTTATTAAACATAGTAAATAATTGTGTCTGATCTGTCTCAGTCACTACACATTTAACACCCTTTTCAGCTAAGTGGGTATAGGATCTAGTTGTATGTTGGTTTTAATCATAGACCGTAAATAAATATGGACACGTCTTTACTACCTTCCACTGAAGAAAAGTGAAGCTGCCAATGTCCAAATATGACATCTTGCGCTGATTTGGGACCAGAGTCTGCACAGTAGAGAGCAAGAAGTAGAGGTGCGATATCAAAAGGCCGCCCACAATCTCGCAGATGCAGAACAATTAATTATGTTGGTGTGAAATAAACAGTTATGGAAATGTAGAAATTAAAGCTAAAGCTCCAATCTCCTCCCGAAAATCCCGAAAAAAAAGTCTGTTAGTGCCCCAGTGAAGCTCAGAGAAGCTGTCAATCTCAGCTGTCATGCATGACGTCACGCCCCCTGTTTTTATAGCATCATTTAACTAACTAAAACCAAACGTATTTAAAAAACAAACACTTGAACTTACATCAGCGTGATAAAAACTACGTAAAATGACAGAAACCATCTTTAGGAAAAAAATACTTAAAGTGTAATTTGATTGTTTAGTTTGTCCCATGTCCCATTACGCTACATGGAGAGGGCGGCGTTTATGAGCTATACTGGGACCAACCACCTGGGGGTGATCCAGATGCTTTGGCTTCACTTTTCAGGACATGTGCGGCACACTTGGTTTTAATGCTTTACATTTATAAATGTTTTATTGTCTGTTACTTTGTGCCATTAATATGGGATTAACTTTTATTTGTCTTTTTTTCCTTAGACCTGATATCACTGAAAGAGGAGAGTCAAGATCGGAATGACAAGGAAGAGAAAGATCAAAATGAGAATCATGATTTCATAACTGAAACAGCTTTTAGTTGCTCGCAGACTGAAAAGACTTCCACACGAGAAGGACCATATGAGAATTCACACTGGAGAGAGACCCTACACTTGCCCTCAGTGTGGAAAGAGTTTCAATTTTTGAGTTTTTTCAATTTTTAAAAAAACGAAGCATGAACATGTTACAGTGCACCCCACAAACACAATCAAGCCCTCGAAAGAATGTGTTTTACCACCCCTTTAAGTTATAGAGAGGCCTTTCACCAGCCCTCAAGGCCCTGATATACTCATGGCAAAGTTATTTTTTGGTCTTTGCTTAGGGGCAGCGGACTTGGTGAACATCCTGTGAGTTAGTTAAATATGTAATATTTAAATATGTGCTGTGCATTTTACTTTTCAGGACCAAAATAAATGCGGTGAGACCTGCAGTTGTGAAAGCATCAAAACATAGTGATGTGGATATGTTTGCACCAGATCTGCAATTCAGCTCTGCAGTCACATCACAGCACATGTATTTACACAGCACTTTATACAATAGATTGCTTTAAATCAAGCAGCTTAGTATTAAACATTAAAAAATATATATATTTATGTCACTTTCAATTATTTTTATTAGACAACAGTTATTCAACAGTTTATTAGAATAAATGTTTAACAAGTGTAGATCATGCAGGTCTTCCAAGGCAGCTGCAGATGGGTAGCTTGGTAATGCAAGGACACAATGGACAAAGGCAATCCGTGAAGATCTAGTGACACTCCAGAAATCAGGGAAAAAGGCTCAGAACATCCAAGAAATGCTGAAGAACTAAGAGAGTACAAACAAGCACCCGATGTTGTCACAGGAGAGCCTGAAACAATCTGACAAACAGGACAGATTTACACAGATATTAAATAGGCCACTACATGAGACACAGCTGGTGCTGATCAACTAATCAGCCGCAATAATGAGTAACGCCCACACACACATGTACGAGCATACCTATGAACCATGACAACTATAAAGTAGCCCTCGATAAAGAAGGTGGAGACCCAGGTCACACCTACATATTATATAATAACCACAAACTAATAGTAGTTTACCCTGCCAGTGTGTACCCGCTAACCTAACTTTTCAGGAAAGTTTGCTCTGGGAAGCAGTTTCGAACTCCAAATGAACTTCATTCTGGCCTGATTTTTCAGAATGACATCACACCAGTTTGTTCTTCAATTTCTCTTAAAGTGTATCGAAAAACCTTCAGTATGGGAAGAGTTTCACACTTGACGAGAGTTTCACACTTGACTTTCTACAGTATGAAAACCTTCATACTGTAGAAAGACATTTTCACAATCAGACGAAGATCAAACTGTTCTGTCATCAGCTCTTCCTCACTTCTGCACCGCAGAATAATAGTCCTGCGCTGCTACAGCTTTACGGATTCTTAATGTGTTTTTTGCAACTCCAATTCATCTTTTTCTCATCAAACAACCAGACGAATGACTACACTTTGCATCAGCTAGGTATGGCAGTATATATGATGGCTAGCCTACCCTGGTTGCCCATTTTTTAAAAATCAAATTATTGTTTATTTTTTTCGCTTAATGTATGTTATAAACCAAACTTTTGTGATATTTCAGAGCTTACTTAAATACTTTAGCTGCAAATTTCCTTGGAGCGAAGACGGAGCTGTGTTTCTGATATCAGTGAGCAAGGAGTGGAGCAGGGGGCCGGAAATGGTGAACCCGTTTGTAAATAAAGACTAAATGACAGTTTCTGATATATTCGCATAGCAATTTATTTAATTAATCTCCCTCTTGCTGGTGTACCTTTGTATTGTGTGACATAGTCCAGTGAAGGCGTGTTTAGGGCGGGTTTTACAGGAGTGCTGCGAGGCATGATTTCGGCCTCTGTGCTCGCGCTGGCCAGTGGAAAAGCGACTAAAAGGCTTAAAGGCTCTGTCGTTTCAAAGAATAGCACAATGGCGAGTGCGTCGAGTATAAACACCTCCCCAAACAGCAGAGGCTCACGCTACGGAGCCAAACTAAAGTATAAACAAGTCTTAATGGATGAAGATGGCAGAAGAAGACTATACATTTGTGAGATGGACGTATGCGCATTACTTCAAGTTTGTCAGAGATAAGGACAAGAACGTAATAGTCAAATGCAAATGCAGTCAAATACAACCTTTGTCTAAAACCGAAAGAACTATCGACATTGCGAAATAGCACTAGCAATTTTTTAAAAAAATGACGGCTTTGTGTTGTTAACCTCTTGAATTCAAAGAGAATAAAATAATGACAACAATAAGAAAAAGAACAAATGTGCATCTTGTCATGGTAGTAGAGTTTACATACAGTTCTGTTGTGTCTAATATGAATAGACTCAAGCTATTCCCAGATATTGCCAGATAATCACTTTACCTCTACCATACTTTTAACAGACTCGGATCGTTTGTGATTTTGTCTGTCATCCTTTCTTGCATTGTCTTGATATAGTAATATACTCTATTGTTAGTAGCCTGGATAGCACACAGTCATTATACTACATCATATCGCCTTCTACTGGATGTAAAATGCTCTGTAGTACACTCACCTAAAGGATTATTAGGAACACCTGTTCAATTTCTCATTAATGCAATTATCTAATCAACCAATCACATGGCAGTTGCTTCACTGCATTTAGGGGTGTGGTCCTGGTCAAGACAATCTCCTGAACTCCAAACTGAATATCAGAATGGGAAAGAAAGGTGATTTAAGCAATTTTGAGCGTGGCATGGTTGTTGGTGCCAGGCGGGCTGGTCTGAGTATTTCACAATCTGCTCAGTTACTGGGATTTTCACGCACAACCATTTCTAGGGTTTACAAAGAATGGTGTGAAAAGGGAAAAACATCCAGTATGCGGCAGTCCTGTGGGCGAAAATGCCTTGTTGATGCTAGAGGTCAGAGGAGAATGGGCCGACTGATTCAAGCTGATAGAAGAGCAACTTTGACTGAAATAACTACTCGTTACAACTGAGGTATGCAGCAAAGCATCTGTGAAGCCACAACACGCATAACCTCAACAGCAGAAGACCCCACTGGGTACCACTCATCTCCATTACCCATAGGAAAAAGAGGCTACAATTTGCACAAGCTCACCAAAATTGGACAGTTGAAGACTGGAAAAATGTTGCCTGGTCTGATGAGTTGGTCATTGATTTCTGTTGAGACATTCAGATGGTAGAGTCAGAATTTGGCGTAAAACAGAATGAGAACATGGATCCATCATGCCTTGTTACCACTGTGCAGGCTGGTGGTGGTGGTGCAATGGTGTGGGGGATGTTTTCTTGGCACACTTTAGGCCCCTTAGTGCCAATTGGGCATCGTTTAAATGCCACGGCCTACCTGAGCATTGTTTCTGACCATGTCCATCCCTTTATGACCACCATGTACCCATTCTCTGATGGCTACTTCCAGCAGGATAATGCACCATGTCACAAATCTCAAATCATTTCAAATTGGTTTCTTGAACATGACAATGAATTCACTGTACTAAAATGCCCCCACAGTCACCAGATCAAGACAAGTTGCTTAAGTTTAGGAATAGGAATGTTGTCCCATTCTTGTCTAATACAGGCTTCTAGTTGCTCAACTGTCTTAGGTCTTCTTTGTCGCAGCTTCCTCTTTATACGCCAAATGTTTTCTATGGGTGAAAGATCTGGACTGCAGGCTGGCCATTTCAGTACCCGGATCCTTCTTCTACGCAGCCAATTGATGCAGTAATTGATGCAGTATGTGGTCTGGCATTGTCATGTTGGAAAATGCAAGGTCTTCCCTGAAAGAGACAACGTCTGGATGGGACCATATGTTGTTCTAGAACTTGGATATACCTTTCAGCATTAATGGTGCCTTTCCAGATGTGTGAGCTGCCCATGCCACACGCACTCGTGCAAACCCATACCATCAGAGATGCAGGCTTCTGAACTGAGCGCTAATAACAACTTGGGTTGTCCTTGTCCTCTTTAGTCCGGATGACATGGTGTTCCAGTTTTCCAAAAAGAACTTCAAATTTTGATTTGTCTGACCACAGAACAGTTTTCCACTTTGCCACAGTCCATTTTAAATGAGCCTTGGCCCAGAGAAAACGGCTGCGCTTCTGGATCATGTTTAGATAAGGCTTCTTTTTTGACCTATAGAGTTTTAGCCGGCAATGGCGAATGGCACGGTGGATTGTGTTCACCAACAATTTTCTGGAAGCATTCCTGAGCCCATGTTGTGATTTCCATTACAGTAGCATTCCTGTATGTGATGCAGTGCACTGTAGATGATGATAACTTCATGCATTTTTTCTCTGAGAAACTCCTTTCTGATATTGCTCCAGTATTTTTGGCCGCAGCATTGGGGGAATTGGTGATCCTCTGCCCATCTTGACCTCTGAGAGACACTGCCACTCTGAGAGGCTCTTTTTATACCCAATCATGTTGCCAATTGACCTAATAAGTTGCAAATTGGTCCTCCAGCTGTTCCTTATATATACATTTAACTTTTCCGGTCTCTTATTGCTACCTGTCCCAACTTTTTGGAATGTGTAGCTCTCATGAAATCCAAAATGAGCCAATATTTGGCATGACATTTCAAAATGTCTCACTTTCAACATTTGATATGTTATCTATATTCTATTGTGAATAAAATATAAGTTTATGAGATTTGTAAATTGTTGCATTCCTTTTTTATTCACAATTTGTACAGTGTCCCAACTTTTTTGGAATCGTGTTTGTATTTCTAGAAGATGAAAAAAGAAGTATTTGGATACTGTCAGGAAACACAAGGAAAATCAAAGACGGCAGGCAGAGATGAGGATCCAAATGCAGGGAGACTTTAATGACAAAAAAACAAAGACCAAAAATCAGGAACAAAATAACACTGAGTAAAAACAAAAGAAAAACACGGGGAACAGCAGACAACTGCATAACATTAAACACCGACCGACAGAGAACCAGAGAAAACAAGGGCAATATATAGACGGTTTCAATGACAACAACATAAACAAACGTTACTGCGCATGCGCAAATTTGTGGTCCAAACTTAACTTCCGGTAGACATCCACAAAGAATCAATAACAACAGAGGCTGCGTTATCTTTCTTTTGCGTTATCATTTTTCATTTGAATTGTGCAACATTAACTTCATTTATATGTTTTTATTGTTTCAGCATGTTTATTACAAATAATCTCCCATTTCTGTCTGCAATATAGAGTGGGGGAAATGCCCCCCTTAAAGGATTAGTTCACCCAAAACTGAAAATTGTTATTAATTACTCACCCTCATGTCGGTCCCAACCCATAAGACCCCATAAGACCGTAGAGAAGAAGAAAAATATCTTAATCTTAATCTTAATTAATATCCGAAGATGAACGAAGGTCTTATGGGTTTGGATTGACATGAGGGTGAGTAATAATGACAGAATTTAAATTTTTGGGTGAACTAACCCTAAGGACCGTGTAATGCCGTTCTCTGTATAATAGCCTATATAAATGCTTTCGCGCTCGCCTTTCAATCATGCAATGCGTCTGAATAACATGTTTCTTTGTTTCATAATGTTGAGAAACTTAAATTTATAGATAAAGTACCCTATTTGAGATTGATTGTATATGAATGCATCACAAAAACCCTGTGCTCTATGGGCACTTAATAGAGGATAAAGCGAAAGTTGTTTTACACTCTGTGACAAAGGCCCATTATATACCCAATTTAAATATTTTGCGGGAAACGCAAATACGATCAGTTATCCAGATGGCGACCACTTAATGTGAACAAATGTAAACGCGCTGTGTCCTGATTGACATGATCGCATGTTAATGCCAAGTGTAAACGCAGCCAGAATAAATTACCTCTAGAGTAGATTATTTCTGATAACAAGCAAATAAATAACAAGTAAATTAGACATAGAGTCTAAATGACATTAGACGCTGATCTCGTATGGAGTCAGACTGGATATTTATGACACTTTCAAGGCTTTTTGGTGACACATACACTGTTTTTGCGCTGGTGTCATATGCTCTCTACTTGATCGTTACTATTTATATAATTTATATACAAGAATAGTACGTCAAAAATGTGTTTCTACTGAGTAGTGCGCCATACTAGCCACTAGCCAGAACGATAAACAAACACAGACCGGAAGTTAACTTCGGGCCAGGCGCGTAACCGTGGCAACGTGCGTGCGTCTAATGAAACCATCTATACACATGGAAGACTAGTTTAACGAGATAACAAGGGGTGTGGTAAATGGGAAACACCTGGGGAGACTAATTAACATGAAAACTACAAATAACTACAAAAACTCCACAGGAAACAGGACACAGAAAAACTACAAAATAACTTTAAAAGTCCCACCGAGCACAAGACACAGAAGCAGATATGACATAAAAAGGAGCGGCTTCCAGACGCTCCAGAACCAGTCACGGAGGGAAGTGATGCGGCAGTGGAACAGAGGGAGGGATGGGGGTCAGGAGAGGACAATGGAAGCAGGATGGGACCTGGGGCGGATCGGGTGGCCTGGGTGGACCAGGCCGGCCAGGTGGCAGGGGACGGCGTCCTCTCTGGGCATAAACATACCCTGTGTGAGTTCTTGTTTTTTAATGTTTATAATACATTATATGAGCAATCAGGCAATTTTTCCAGGCTATTAACACGGAAACATGACATTGATTTTATTCAACAGTTGTTTTCTTTTTTCAGTTTCAGATATTTAAGAGTCTTTAAAAATGTTATATGTGTTAAATGTCTTCTGTAAAATGTAAGATGCCTGTATCTGGTGCATTAGACTGATTTACACTAAAGGAATTTGTTTTGGCCAGAGGACAAAGCCATTAAAGAAAGCACTAAAACACTGCAGACATGTGTTTCTCTCATCCTTTCCTGCAGTTACTATATCTCATACTTCCCTGTTTGAGACCAGTAACATATGTTGCAGCTACCGTCTGCTTGTAATGCTAACCATCTACAAACGCATCATTCACCGGACCTACTTTTAGAGCAAAACAACGAGCCGATGCCACCATGAAAGTTTCACCTCCTGCCAAACGAATGTGCTACCAGAACTGAAACATGATGCGACTTCCCTTTTTTTGTGATTACAGGACCGCTGTTGAGCTAGTGCGTTGCCATCACAGCTGTTTGATGGGTTGAAACTTAAGTCAAGTGTGTAATATTTAGGAGGATCTATTGACAGAAATGTAATATAATATACATAACTATGTTTTCAGTGGTGTAAGACCTTACATAAAGAACCATTTGTTTTTATTACCTTAGAATTAGCCATTTCTATCACCATACATCGCGGGTCCCCTTACATGGATGTTGCCATTTTACACCGACATGTTTCTACAGTAGCCCTCTACAGAGCACGTTTCATCATTGTTGTCGTTCTTCGTTGGTAAAGGCAGCTTGCATCATCACAACATTGAAGAAGAAATAGTCGTCTGGTTTATTAGAAGCAGAGACCATTCTTTGTTAGAAGCGTAATTTGAACGAACGGAGGACCATGCATATTATTTAGCACAAAAGCCATCAGAGCGTAAATCTTCGTCGTCAAAGAAAAAATGTGATGCAGCAGACAAAGTCAGGACAGACGACAGCAGAAATCCAGGGTAAACATCGGTGTGGACAGAAATGTGCCAGTTACTTTAATGTGAGAAACAGCTGATGAATATTATTGGCAATAAAAGTGTACAGCATGGAAGTTCCGATCACCCAGCTAAACATATGTTAAACATAAATTCACATTCACAAAGGCAAGTGATTACATTTTCTGAACGAGTAATGAATCACCTGATCAAAACACAGGCGAAGAAGATACGGAAACAGCAGATGCATATGTAAAATAATGTGATTATCAACATTAAACAGCATTTCAAAACAAAACGGTTTTATTATTGCATGAAATGTCACCCAGAACGAGCTATAGGACTATGAAGCTTTGGTGTTGATGGACTCAGTCTACTACATCTGTGTTTTGATCATCACTCTGAATCTGATCTGTATGTAGTCTTTGACAAAAACGCCCGATTTTCTCAGCTTTTTGCTCAAAATGTTGCTATTTTCACAAAACCTATCCACATTCAAGTGTTGATAATAAAAGAATGTATGAAGCTAGAATAAAACAGAGGGTCTGTTCTTTCTTTTGATATATTGCAGGTTCAGATATTCACACAAGATATTCTGTGGGCCATGAAACTTGTGAAAATGACCAAAAACGCTGGCGGTGATGGCAAACGCCATGTTTACACTCACTTAAGACATAACTGACTATGGTTACGATGATAAGACAGGCATTTTGACATAATTTTGTGAATATTTGCATGCTGTGAGACGCGTGGGCGCACGTTTATATTGGTGGCATATCGGCGGCATATACGCCGATGCCAATATATCTGCGACAGGCTCACATCGGTCTGGCTCTTTATTACAATAATGAAAATATGCCTTTTTATTTTATTACATTGAGATCTATTACAATATGAACATTTTATTACAATAATAATAATGTAATACTTAATACATTATGCACAGTTTTTACATTTTGTGCTGTTATTACATTATAAGTTGCTACATATGCTACTCCACATAGGAACAACAGACATGCCAACTAGTTACTGACCTGATGCAGACACATATCTGAAGCGGACTGATATCATCTTGGTCTGGAGTGAGGTTTACGTGAGGTAACATCATGTGAAAATAAGCGGGGTAGCCAGTCTACCCCCGTGGCTCTGAGCATGCTGCAGTTCCATTTGTCACCACAAGTTTACATTGGAAATTTGTGGGGCGCTGTGGAGCTTGGGAGGGCTCAGAGACCAGCTGCCCCGGCCTGCTTAGTATCATATTCTGCTCACTTTACGACTTAAAATAGTCTAGAAAATCTGAAAAAATATTTGTTGTAGAATGCTAAACACATTCATACCTTATTATTAATTCAGTGTATAAAGATATAGATTCACAAGGGGAAAAAATTCCAGAATATTTGCATTTCCCAATGGAAGGAAAAAGCTCTGAAGGACTGGCTTGCTTACAGCAAAAGCACAAATGCTTTATACTGTATTCCTTGTATTCCACACATTTACAACCTTATGTGGTTGGAACGACAGCTCTCGACCTGTGGTTAGAAGCACAGTTCCTTGTTAGTTTAGGGGGTCGACATCATTGGAGTAGGTGGAAGGGGATGCATAGATAAGCGAGGAGAGAAGTCTGGGCAGGGCGGTGTCCTATGTTTCTTTGAGATATTCTCTCCATGTCAGTGAGTTTTATTGTTTTATTGCAGGGTGTTTAATCTGTCTTGTTCTGTCTTGACTGAACAGGAAAAGCAGTCTTACATCGACGTCATTCATTTTCACTGCAGCACAAGTTCAGTGGAGGAACAAGAAACATCCACATCATCATTATTGATGGTTAGTAAATACTATTTTCATAAAATACTGACATATAGATTTAAAAGTGTCATGTATCCATTCACATTGATCTAGACTTAACAAAAAGCATTAACACATTGTTTATAACTTGTTGTATTGCTAACAAAACGCCAAGCAACTATTTGGTTTGCCGATTTAAACACCGCTCTTTAACGCCTCATATGTCTCTGTATCTCTGTTCTCTTTTCATAAATAGCCACATTCATCTCATAATCTTTATTTCATCTCATTTAGATTAGGGCTGTCACAATAAAAGATGTTTCACAACACGATTGTCGTGGCCAAAAGAATTCAAAATAAAAATATAGCACATTAACTAGAAATCCTGAAATAATAAATAACACTATCAGTCAAATACATTTTCTGATATATAAATCTTTATTTTGTGTTTTTTTCGGCCAATGAATCACACCATTGCATACAAAAAGAAAATGCCAACCATTTTTTAGCTAAGCACTAGCAGGGCTGCCAACTTTTGAGTTTAGCTTGGAGTGAGAATTATATGAGAGCTAGCAGTTAAGTTTCATGAAGTGTTACACAACATAGTACAAGGCTACTGTTTTTATTAGAGCTTTACACAAATCGTCATCTCAATTCATAAGCTTGCGATCTGAGTGCTTAAAAATATATAAAAACATTAAATTACTAAATGCACTAATTAATAGAGACCTTGTGCTGAGTCATCCACGCCCTCACAACTCTCCTTCACATGGTACCTTCAAGCCCTCCTGGGATGTTTGTATTTACGAGGTGAGAAGTCATGTTAACGACATCATGTGCGTTCAAGTCTCTTTGGTCGGAGCAAGATGTCGGTATACCTTCTTTTAATGAATTTCACGAAAATACAGCAAGGTTTGTTAACTCTGCTTATAGAAAATGAAGAACAAAGAATGTGTATCAGGTGAGTTTTAATCTTTTACGTTTTGAATTAATCTATGAAGCCACTGTACACGGTATCGTAATATATTAGGCTAATTGTTATATTACAATGCTAGCTTTGTAAATTAAAATGCCTGACAGTGCTAAATCCCCATTTATATTCAACTACAGACATTGCATCCATTGATTCCGCCTTGTTTCTCTCTGACACGCCCCCAACTCGCACAGTTCGGGGCTTAAAGAAAATCCCGAACTTCCCACTGGTATTTACAACTTTGTGGTGGCGTTCATGTGCTTGAACGCACCAACAGACACGCACTGCACTGCACTCTTTACCGCCTTCACTGGATTGTGCTCGCGTTCTGTCCATCGCTCATTGACACGTTTGAGCTGTCCTCAGGACGGCTACTGCTATCACATGAGCAGATGACAGCTCTCTATCAAGACAGGGATAGCTCAAGTCTGCTCAAGTCATTAAAAGGCTTTTTTTTTTTTTTTTTTTTTTTTTTTTTAGACAAAATATATGACCTTTCCATCATGTTTTGTTTGTAATAAAGGTCCTAAGATGTAAGGGATACATCTAGCCTTACGTTATAATCCATGATAATGTAAAATAAAAAAACAGTAAAGTAATTTCCATACAGTCGCTGAACTAGTGCCAGTGCTGCACTTTAATACTGTGTATTAATACACTTTAATACAGGGCTACACTTTAAACACTTTAATAAGGTTGTGTAGCCATTAACACTATCATACACAATAGTTAGCATTAACTAATAATACATTTAAAGGCTCTTAAATATAGGCTTTTAAAATAAAGTGTGTAATAATAATAAAATAATATCATGAACACACTTTTTTTTTTGCCCACTCTCTAACCCCTGAAGGCCGCTGTGAAATTCACACCCTGACTAAGACACATTGGGGGAAGCATTTTAATAATCCTATGAATGCATATAAAAAAAATGCAGAATTAATCAAATTAATCAAATCGCATTTTTAATGTGAATCGTCTCAAATCAAATCATTCTGAATTTGCAAAAATTGGTGAAATACTTTTTCAGGAAGTTTCAGGAAGTTTTTTTTAGAGTAAGGGTCTGCGTGATGTCAACAAGGGCGGAATTTCCTTGTGTCTCCCGGAAGGGTGCGCACGCACCCGTCGACCAGAGCGAGAGAGTCAACCAGAGCGAGAGCGCAAACGCCCATCAAAGCGTTTTGCTCAGCTTTAGGGAAGTCGTCGGCTGCGTTGCACAGGTCACAGGGCTTCAAGAAATCAACAACGTCACCAAAGAAGTGTGTTTTTGGTTGCCAGGGCAGGACAACCATGTACAGCTTCCCAAAGAACCCAGCGTTAGGGGACAGAGGATGGAGTTTGATCTTCCGGAGCAGCAGCGAAGTTGCACAAGTGTTTTTGTTTGTTCCCTGCATTTCAGTGACGATTGTTTTATAAACAAGGCCCATTTCGACGGCGGTTTTGCAGATCGTCTAATGCTGAAAGATGGATCAGTCCCAGCGATAAAGGTTCACGGTCGTGCGTTGGAAACACAGGCAGTGAGTGAAACTGCTTCAAATGTCTGTGTTTTTGGCTATCGGCATGTAAGTGCACATCAAGTAAACAACATAATCGTGTATAGTTAATTTATCAATGGAGCATGCGATGTATGCTCTGTCTAGTCATGTGATCCATTTTGAGCTTAGGGGTGTTTGAATACCTAGAGTATGTATGTGTGCTTCAATGAAAACAGCACAATATACAACAGTAATTAAACTGACTTGGAACTACCAGTGCATTAAGAGGTTTTATTGCACACCTTCCAGACAATCAGCATCGAGTATTCAGACAGACCATGGTATAAGAATAAGAAAACACCTTAATACTATGATTAAAATATGAACGCAGGCTAAATATTAATGATGACCGATGATGAAACACATTGATGGCCTTCTTACCCTCCTTTGAAACGGTGGTCTCGGCCTGTCTGCGGCACACACAGTCAGAGCAGGACTGACACATGTCAGGGTCACGAGGTTGCGGAATTTACTGTCATACATTTTCTGATCTAAAATGGTACGCTGATCCAGAATCCTACAACCAAAGTAAAATTGGATATAAAAGTGCACACTGAACAATGAAAATGCAGATTCACCATCAGATGCTGACAGGGAATCGGACACTTAGCTGATTCAAAACCGCACACTGATCAAAAACTGTATACCGACAATAAATAAGTGAAAATGTCTCAGTGAGAAGAACACAGAATGCCTCTAAAGCCTCCAGTGCTGTGATGTCACCAATAGAATGCATTCCATTATTGTTTTGATTTAAAAACTGAAATGACTTGGGGTTTATATGGTGTTTATATAGTTTCCACAAGAAGTCCATGAGAGGATTTTAGATTAGGCTACTTGTAGTAATAATGCCTATTAATATTTTGTGTCTACACTCATAAAAATACAATACACAGTTAGTTCTTACCTTGTAAATTAATAATTGCCAGAACAAAAACAGCAATCAAAATTGTTATATAAAATAGGTTGCACCTCAACAGATAGTTAAACAGGATGGAGGTTGAAGATAAAGTCGAAATAAAAGAAGTTCTTTTCTGGGGTGTTTTACTTTGAAATCTTCATTCCCACAACATAATTTTGTGAAACTAAAATACAAACACAAATGTACATTTAAGTATTAAGTATGAATAAAAGTAAATATTAAGAAAGAAAACAATCTTAACGCTAATATAGGAAAGAAAGATAACGACAGTCTTCATTGTTAAATGTACAGCAAATGTAGCTTTTTTGAAATGTCATGAAATACTCCTTTTAACATAGATATTAAATAAACTTACAGACGATGGCCTCTTTGGCATGAAATAACAGAAGAATATAGCTTTTATCAGAAAATAAAGCTTTTATCTGCTGCTTCTTAAGATATTTTTTGAAAATGGCTACAGAGTCGGCTGCTCGAATTGAGACAGGCAGGTCATTCCACCAGGTGGGAACGGTCCAGGAAAAGGTCCTTGTGAGGGATTTCATGCCTCTTTGGGATGGCGCCACAAGGCGCCATTCACTTGCAGAACGCAAGCTTCTGGAGGGTGTGTAAGTCTGAACAAGCGAGTTTAGGTATGTTGGTGCAGACCCAGTGGTTGCCTTGTAGGCAAGCACCAGTGCCTTGAATTTGATTCGAGCGGCTATTGGCAGCCAGTGCATACTAATTAAGAGAGGCGTGACGTGCGCTCTCTTCGGCTCATTAAAGACCACTCTCGCCGCTGCATTCTGGATCAGATGCAAGGGTTTGATAGTGCATGCTGGAAGACCCACTAGAAGAGCATTACAGTAGTCCAGTCTGGAGAGAACAAGAGCTTGTACCAGGAGTTGTGTGGCCTGCTCTGATAGGAAGGGTCTAATCTTCCTAATGTTGTATAAGGCAAATCTGCAGGACCGGGTTGTTGCAGTGATGTGGTCAGTGAATTTTAGCTGATCATCAATCACAACTCCAAGGTTCCTGGCTGTCCTGGACAGAGTTATGGATGAACCGAGCTGAATGGAGAGAGTATGGTGAAGTGCTGGGTTGGCTGAGACCACAAGCAGTTCTGTCTTTGCCAGATTGAGTTGAAGGTGTTGTTCCTTCATCCAGGCAGAAATATCTGTCAGGCAGGCAGCGTACCACAGAACACCAACTATGGGATCATCTGGTTGAAATGAGAAGTAGAGTTGAGTGTCATCAGCATAGCAGTGATAGGAAAAGCCATGTTTCTGGATGACAGATCCCAGTGATGACATGTAGATGAAGAGAAGTGGTTCAAGAACTGAGCCCTGGGGAACTCCAGTAGCTAGATGATGTGACTTAGACACTTCACCTCTCCATGACACCCTGAAGGACCTATCTGAGAGATAAGACTTGATCCACTGGAGAGCAGTTCCTGAGATGCCCATCTTCACGAGAGTTGACAGGACATCTGGTGGTTAACTGTGTCAAAAGCTGCAGACAAATCCAGTAGGATGAGTACTGTAGATTTGGAAGCTGCCCTTTCCTGTCTCAGTGCTTCAGTAACCGAGAGCAGGGCAGTCTCAGTTGAATGGCCGCTTTTGAAGCCAGATTGGTTGTTGTCCAGGAGGTTGTTCTGTTCAAGAAACATAGAGAGTTGGTTGAACAACTCGCTCAAGTGTTTTTGCAATAAAAGCAAGAAGGGATAGTAGTCTGTAGGTCTGTAGTTTTCTATAAGTGCTGGATTTAGAGAGGGTTTCTTAAGCAGTGGGGTTACCTGAGCCTGCTTAAATGCTGTGGGAAAGGTCCCGGTGTGAAGAGAGGTATTAACAATGTGAGTGAGTGAAAGCAAAGTCATCAGCTGTAAAAGTTGATGACGGAGAGGGGGGAGGAGGACAAAGAGAGGAAAATGTTTTGAAAAGTGTGCGAGAGTCAGAGCAGTTGTTTATTTTGTTGTGATTTTGTTTGGTGCAGGCTGGTCTGGATGAAAGAGGGCAAAAGCTGTCTAAGCAAGATGTTAGAGTGGAGCAAAGAATGTCAGTAGCACTGTTAGTGTCCAGTGCTGAGAACTGAGACAGTGGAGGAAGTGAGGATGAAACCATAGTGGATAGGCGAGAGGGGGAGAGCGAGCGTAGATTACGCCGAAAGATGATCTGCGGATTAGTGTGTGTTGTGACAGGAGTCAGTATGAGGTTAAGAGTGATGAGGAAGTGGTCAGAAGTGTGCAATGGAGTAACTCAAGTGTTGTCTGTGGAGCAGTAGCGCGTGTAGATAAGATCCAAATGGTTACCTGAGTTGTGAGTAGCCATAGTAGACACTCGCTTAAGGTCAAATGAGGTGAGTAGAGAGGTGAAATCTGCAGACCGGTGTTTCACAAGGTGGATGTTGAAGTCACCAAGTAGTACCAGGGGAGTGCCATCTTCAGGAAAGTTGGAGTAACATATCCAACTCCTCCTGGAAGTTACCCAGTTGATCTGGCGGGCGATAAACAACTACAACATGGATTTTAGCAGGGTGAGTGATAGTGACTGAGTGTGATTGAAATGAACTGTTGCCAGATAGAGATGGTATGGATTCAAATCAGTCGGGCGAGGGGTGTGAGAAAAAGTGAAATTTTTGAGAGGGCCGCATGAGTGGCCGTGTCCTCTGGTTTGATCCAGGTCTCAGTTAGGCCCATGAGACTGAGATTTGAATGAGCGGAGATAGATGAAATAAAGTCTGCTTTGTTTACAGCAGACTGGCAATTCCAGAGACCGATTGGAATGGACACTAAAGTGGCAGAGGAAATCGGTACCATAAGCAGATTATTAGGATTATGGCGTCTTGAATACACAGAGCATGATTTACGGGTGGTAGTAGTAATAGTAGAGATTTGAAAGCACATGGTGAATACGGGTCAGAGAAATAAATAGATGAAAACAAGCTAAACACAAAAGGGGTTAAAGTGAAAGGAAAGCTATACTCAAGTGCCTTGTCGGTGTCCTTGCTCGAGTGGAGTCGCACAGAGTAGAGTCACTGGTCTTTACACTCTTCGGTCTTCACACAATGAGGGCTTCACACTAGGGCTGCTGCGGAGTACCACTCTATTTATACACACTCGTAATTGAATGCAGCTGGCCACGCCTCGTCGAAACTGTTCCCTCGCGCGAGACCACATGAACAAACGCTACTTCACCACACATCACAGACAAAAGTTCTAAATAACAGCTGATCTAGAAAACAATGAGAAAAATGATGTAGTACTCACACAGTCGTTGCCTTTCCTGTTGCTTGAATGCTTCCCTCTAACTGAAGTAGAGGTAACTAACTAACTAGAGTAGCTGAGGTTAACAGGGTGGGTGAGTTTGGGTCACTTGAGATGGGTGCGAGAGGTCTTGCATTCATAATTGCAGAAACTTCTGCCAAGAATGTTGCCAGCATGTTATGAGTGAGATGAGTTTTGAAGCAGCATGGAGTGTAATACGCGATGCGCAACTCCAATAAGTTGCTCCCAAGCGCCTCCCATATGGGACACATGAGGGGGATTAAATATCCGACGACATCCTTCCTCACTCATGTAGCTCCTAAAGCTAGGCTCCTCTGCAAGCATTCCCAGCTCCCTACAAGCACACTTGAAATTTGTGCCACAGTCTGATCTAATTTGTTTCGCTGGACCCCTTTATGGCAAAGAAGCATCGGAGGGCGTTGATAAAGGTGGATGCATCAAAAGAATCAATCAACTCAAAGTGCACTGCTCGAATATTCAAATAGGTAAAAATGAGTACCCATATTTTGCTGTTTGCCAAACCACCCAGAGTGCGGCGAGAAGCGACCATCCAGGGCCCAAAGACATCAAGGCCGACATAAGTGAAGGGTGGATCCGTGGCAAGTCAATCAAGTCGATCTGCCATCTTCTGTTCAACAACTTTTCCTCTGAGTTTCTGACAGATGATGCATTTATGAATCACACTATGAATGCGTTTCTTCACCCCAATGATCCAGAATCCTGCATTTCTGATAGCACCTTCTGTAAATAGGCTTCCTTGGTGTCTGACCCGTTCGTGAAAGTGTCTCGTGATGAGAAGGGCTATGTGGCTTACGGGATAACGGGATACTTTTCTCTTTGTTCTATTGGAGCATGCTTGAGTCTGCCGCCTACCCTCAGAAGCCCATCTTGGTCAATGAAAGGGTTCAAGGTTCTCAGTCCACTTGTTTTTGGAATTTCCTTTCCGTACAAACTCGACATGGTAGTTCTCCCGATGGATACATTGTAGAATCACAACTTCTGCCTGTGTAAGTTCTTCTGTGAGTGCTTTGTCACAAAGATGCCGCTTTTTACAGGCACCTGCTAACTCCATTTCAAGTCTGAATGAATGTATGATGTGGATTAAGTTGGATATAGCTTGTAAGAGACATTTCCAGGTCGAAAAGCGCTCAAAGCGATGTGAGCCAAGTTTGACAGGAAAGTCACGGGGTGTCAGATCTGTACGGTTAGAACGTACTTCCACATCTGAATCAGGGTCAATTAGATTGTATGATGGGTTGTCTTCAAGACACTCTGAATCAGGATGAGAAAGAAAGGCAGGTCCAGAAAGCCATGTGGAGTCTTTCAAGTCTGAAGCGGGCACAGAGCATGTTGCATGATCAGCAGGGTTTTGACTTGTGAAAATGTAATGCCACTGTTCTGGCCTTGTAGATTTTAGAATCCGCTGGACTCTATTACTTAGGTATACGTAAAACCGTCTGGTTTGATTATGAATATACCCCAACACAACTTTACTGTCAGAATAGAATTCTACAGCATTTGGATTAATATCAGTCTCATTTTGAATGAGTTCTGCCACTTCTACTGCCAAGACTGCTGCTCCAACCTCTAATCAAGGTATAGTGTGAGCATACGATGGAGCAAGCTTAGCCTTGCCTAGAATAAACCCTACAGTACATGAACCATTATCATTCATCACGCTCAGGTAGTCTACTGCTGCAATTTCCTTTGGGGAAGCATCAGAAAAAACATAAATATCTGACCTTTCTGCTGAAGATAGAGAAACCTTTGCATACACTCTGGGTATTTCAAATTGAGCTAGATCCTGGAGTGTTTCCAAGCCTCCCATTCAGCTTCCCTTACTGTTGGTAGAGGGGCATCCCAGTCTTTGGTGTATGCTGTCAGGTCATGAAGAAGGAACTTTCCTTGTATTATAACAGGCGCTGCCAGCCCAAGAGGGTCAAAAACGCTGTTGACAGACACCGCTACATGTGAAAGGCTTCTCTTCTGCATCAAAACGAAAAGTGAAAGTGTCTGTTTTAAGATTACAGCTCAGACCAAGGTGCCTCTGAATAGGTGGAGTATCCTTTTCCAGATCAAGGTCCTTAAGGTCTTTCACATGATCCTCCACAGGAAAAGCATTAATTACAGCAGGACTGTTAGATGCTATTTTATGAAGCCTCAGGTTGGAACTTGCTAGCATCTCCTGAGTTCTTTTCAACAGATCAAATGCAGGAGTTATTCAGGTCAGGTCCTGAGAGAAGCACTTGATTCAAAGAAAGGCCTTTGTACTGTGTACTAGAGTCAAAAACAACTCTGATCTGTCCTGGCTTGCGAGGGTGATAGATACCGAATATAGGCAAGTGCCACACTTCCTCATTTTCCTTCACAGGTAATTCTGCTAATTCTGCATGGCCCGCATCAAAAATCCTTTGCATGAATGTGATGAAATGTTTCCTGCATTTGAGGCTTCTTCTTTAGTGTCTGATGGAGTGACAGGAGACGTTTCACACTCTAGTCCCTATTGTTGGGTAGCTGTTGGCGTGGAGTTTGGAAAGGAAGAGGTGCCACCCAGCTGTTAGAGCTGTCAATGAACATTTCCTTGTCCATCAGTTTCATAAACGCTCGATCTTCAATAGAAGGGGCTACCCTTTCGTCATTTTGTGTCTGTTCGAAGATAGAGTTACCCAGCAAGTACTCAGGGCAGGTGGATGGGTAGAAATGACAGCCATGTGATGAAATGGCATGATCTTTGCTGCTTAGCTTCTCTTTTACCTGTATCTGATTAGGACACGGCTCACATATGTTTGGACGTCCATTAAAAAGTATGTTTGTGCGGAACACGTCAACGGTGTTAGGTTTCTGTGCTTACCGCAAGCAGACATTTCCAACTATCACCCAGCCAAAGTCAAGTTTTTGTGTGTATGGTGCTTTGTTCAAACCTTTGAGCTGTTTCGTCACTTTGTGGACTTGGATTATGTCTCTCCCCATGAGAAGCAGTATTTGAGCACATGGATCTATCTCTGGTATTTTGTGAGCGATAGATTTCAGGTGAGGGAACTGGTGTTCAGTGGTGGGAGATGGGATCTCAGAATGGGATCTCAGATCAGGCATGCAATTACACTCGATAAGTGTTGGGAGTGACACACGTGTCTTTCCATCCATGGATACAGCTTGAAACCCAGTGGCTCTTCTTCCTGAAGTTTCCAGCACAAGTTTGTAGAGTGTATGGATGCTCTGTTCCCTTTACTTTGAATAGATAAAAAAACTCAGGTCTAGAGATCTATTACTTTGCTCGTCGAGCACTACGTACATCTTCGTCATAGCCTCCGGATTACTGGAGGACTGTCTCCACAAATCTCTGTGCATTGTGAAGTGACAACAGTGTGTTATCCTCCTCCCCGCCATAATCTGACGAGGGGTATTTGATGGCCCATGGTGGAGGACCAGGATGAAGTGAAGACACATGCCTATTGCTCTCACATTCATTGCACTTGATTTCCGCTTTGCAGTTCTTTGCCAAGTGAACTGTTCAAGCACAGCACCTATAGCACACAACATTTTCTCTAAGCAGTGTTTGCCTTTCTTCTAGAGTCTTCGCTCTGAACCCATGGCGACGTCTCAGAGGATGAGGTTTGTTTTTTGTGTATAGGACACTGCTTTTTTTACATCAATGGGCTCATTATCGGAACTTCTTATGGAAAGAAATCCGAATTACGATGCCACACCCGTCTTTGTAATTGCCTTTTAACCAACGGTTCTGTTTTGATTTGGGTCATACTTACTGCGCTAATAGCAAAGCTTGGATTGTTTCGAGCACGTGCTTCCTGACAGACAAAGTCAGTAAGAAAGGAGAATGGAGGGAAGGTAACGTTGTACTTCCTTTTGTACTCAGAACCCTGATAAATAAATTTTGCTTGCAGATGATAAGGCAGCTTCTCCACAATTGGACTGACTCCTCTGCAGGTGTCCAGATAAGAAAGTCCTGTCAAGTACCCTTCAGCTTCAGGGATCCATACATCTCCTCTATACGATTCCAAGCCATTTTAAGCCCTGCGTCAGGATACCTTATATTCACTGACCTGATTCGTCACACATATTCTGATGACTGACTGTCTAGCCACTTAATCCAACTGTTCGCTGGAAGTGAGTTTGAGCCCACTGGTGGCATTTAAGAAAGAAGATTTTCAGGCACAGTAGTTTTCTGGGTAGTCGTCGAATTTTGTCGACGACTACTCAGAAAGTCGAAAGTCGCCGGCATTGTAAGTCTGTGCAAGGGGCCAGTAATTAACTGGGCTGTACGTGGCAGACTGAGGTTTTTTGATCATAATAGTGTTAGGCTTTGACACTGAATCATTGACCCGTTTTATACAATCAGGTGGTACACTCCTTGAAGAGCTTCCCATTAACTGCTTGTTTTCACTTCTGTAAAGGTTCATGAGATCAACATGTGGGGCAGCTAAACTTATTTCTTCAGGACTAACAGCAATGGAGTGATTTGAGTGCTGCTCCACATAATCACTAGTGCGCTGCACAGGGTCCACAGGAGGGGCGATCTGGCTATGTGAACAATAACTGCCCCAATATCCTTGCCTCAGCCATAGCGGCAGCAGCCTCCTTTTATGTTCTAGTGCCGTAAGACTGCCTTCCATGTGAACTTTCTCTACTTTCATTTCAGTTTCTTTCTTAACATAATATGCTTGTGTACGCTCTGCCTCTGCTCTAGCTCATGCTTTTGCTGCGGCCATGCTAGCTATTGTCCTACTAGACCTTTTAGATGATGTTGTTGAGCGTGTAACAACAGATCTAGTTTCCAGTCTCTTCTCAGTCTCAGATTTTCTCTCACCCTCCATGACATATAATTCATAAATATTACCTCTCAGTCGAGTACCGGAACGATGTGTAAATATGAGATATGAAGAGAGATTTCACATGAGAGCAGACTCTGAAGCTTGATTGAAGAGATTCTGTCTTTCCACTGAATTGAAGAGGCTACGTCTTTTCACTATTCTGTCCCTGCTGCAAGTAGGTTGCACCTCAACAGATAGTTAAACAGGATGGAGGTTGAAGAAAAAGTCGAAATCAAAGAAGTTATTTTCTGGGGTGTTTTACTTTGAAATCTTCATTCCCACAACATCATTTTGTGAAACTAAAATACAAACACAAATGTACATTTAAGTATTAAGTATGAATAATAGTAAATATTAAGAAAGAAAACAATCTAACACTAATATAGGAAAGATAATGACAATCTCTACAGCAAATGTAGCTTTTTTTTAAATGTCATGAAATACTCCTTTTAACATAGATGATATTAAATAAACAAACTTACAGACGATGGCCTCTTTGGCGTGCAATAACAGAAGAATATAGCTTTTATCAGAGCGACATCTGCTGCTGCATCACTGCTGTTGTGAAGTGAAAACTAAGATGGCCATAATGACCTCTAACCTAAGTCACATGATGCATCCTAACCAATTAAATAAAACCAAAATTAAATGACTACTTAAATAGTCAGAACAGTTTACCTAATTAACATACCTAATGTTATGTAGTCTATCATAATAAAGCCAGTTTTACTCATTGAGAGATTTATTTGTGAGGGAATAATTACCTTATAATTTTAGTATTACACACATGATGTAGTTAGTCTGAGCTGTGCATTAATTTGAACAGCTATTATGAGATTGGCTTGATTGTATTCAGATAAAACCGAAGCCATATAGGCTAACTTCGCACAATTACTTGAAAAGA
Organism: Paracanthobrama guichenoti; assembly: GCA_018749465.1. Lineage (NCBI taxonomy): Eukaryota > Metazoa > Chordata > Actinopteri > Cypriniformes > Gobionidae > Paracanthobrama > Paracanthobrama guichenoti. Next base: position 2,032,423 of record CM031951.1, on the reverse strand, counting down.
CCGATATGTCTAGTTTTACAGCCTTTTACAAATGTGTTTTCTTAGTAGTTATCACTTAAGAAATATGCTTTGTGTAACTGATAAAATTATATTTTTTTATTATGATTATAACATTTATTTAAATATCTCTAACTGTCAGAGCTGATAGTGTTATGCTTCAGACCCAAGTTCGAGGCTCAGCTCAGAGACCTTTCATTATATATAATTTTATCAGGCTGAGTAACATTAGGACAACCACAACTTCAAATAAGAGGAGTCTGACACTATAAATAGCTGATAAGAGATCATGGAATAAAAACTTTTACTATGCATACAAAATGCAAATCTAAACAAATTATAAAGAATATACTTGCATAAATATAGTCTCAGAGAGTATGAGGCCTATAATAACATACACAGTTCAAAACATTTAAACCTTTTACACATAAGTTTAGAATATTCTGGGGCTGCTTCGAGAAGTCGTGTACTAAGTAGGACCTACATTTGAATTTAAACAAACTTCGCGACCGTTAAAAAAAAGTATGTTCTATATAGTATGAATGAATGTAGGATGAATGTAATCCGGATGTACTACATCCGCCATGTTGTTATCATGTGACCTATCAGCATCAGTTGCGTCCCATCACCTCCATTCATAAATCATCTCCCATGGCCTCATGGGATAGTAAAGTGTCCATCGTATGTGCACTTCAGAATCTTGCCAGAAGTTGTAGGTCATCCGGATACTTTTTGCCTACTGTTATTGGATATACTTCTCTGTTGGCATACTGTTTTTCACACAATATATAGTAGAGAAGTATTCAATTTCTGACGCAGCTTGGCTGAGTTTTTCAAGGCGACTGTTATTCAGAATGTTTTTATAAAATTTTATTATTTAGAATGTTTTTATGTTACCTATAGCATGAAATATCTGATATTCCGATTGTCAAATATGGGTAAGTGGATGTGTTTTTTTGTTTAAACACATTTTTAATGATCGTGTTAGTTGAGATATTTGCAAAGGGCTCCGCCATTTTAGAGTTTGTGCTGCAGTTCAGAGAATCAGATCTATTGGATTTAAAACACATGAATTCATCCAATTCTCCCAAAAAACATGAAAGTAAGTGGCCGGTGAACTGGGAGAAGAACAGAGAAAACTTTAAAATTACTTACACAGTGTGTATCTGATATGAATAAAACTTGCTGTCTAATTATAATGTAAAGGATTATTATTGTGACTTCCAAAGGCATCAGTGTGTATTTTACAAACTCTAAATGCATGGTTTTGCTGGTACTTTTAGCAGTTGATCACATGATGCACTGAATGTGCTAATCACACCAGTGTGATCGTACTTAGACATCTAATAGTAGACATCTTTATTGATTATTAGTAGAAGAGCTGTTTGATATATCTTGCTGTGCTTATTTTATTAAATTCATATCAAGTCAAGGCAATTGTTTCAAAGCAGCTTCACGTTGTTAACAGGAAAATAATGCAACAGAATTTGTACAGCCGTTCTGGTGGAACGGTGATGTTACCCAGCTAATTTCAAGTATCATATAGTGTCAATGCGGGCAGATCGGTAATATAGAAGAAATTTAAGTGTCCCCAACTGAGCAAGCCAAAAGCCAGAGGACGGTGGAAGGAACCAAAACTCCTTCAGGGTCAGTATGGAGAAAAAACCTTTGGGAGAAACCAGGCTCAGTCGGGTGCCAGCTCACACGAACAAACATATATTTTATATTAGTGTTTGAATAATTTAAATATACATATTAGTAGAACATGAGTATAATGTAGTATTTCACTCTTCCCCAGTTCTGATTTCTGAGAGACACACAGAGAATAAACTGATTTGCTCTCAATTCATTCAGTGTTTACACTCATTCACTTCTAGACTATAGTATAGGTAGTGACCATGTCAGCCACATCCCAAAATTATTTTATATTAGTGTATTTAGATTCGGCACACCCTAGTCACTAGACTATAGTATAGGTAATTAATTATAGTATTTAGATGGCCGCTCCAATCTTTGTTCTCTCTAAAAATATGTTGTTTAGTCCCCATAGAACTGTATACTCTTGAATAAAACAACATTATCTCTAGTCAGACCTACTACAGCTGACCAGTATTACTTTGTCTGATGGTAGCTTTGGTTTGGTCATGTCATGGTTTCCCATGTACACTACTATCTAGAGTAACATTACAATAAACAGAGGTAAGGCTCACCCCATTTAGGATGGTCAAACAACATTCAGTTGTCCTAAACATAAGTTTCCCCTTTAGCCTGTACAGTCCAAGTACTCTCGAATCAGTGCCAAGTGTTCGCCGAAGCTCTGAAATCTCAGCTTGTGGCACACCTATGCTCCACTCAAAACTTTACTTTAGACTTTAGTCCGTTATTAACCTGAATGCAGATTTACCGTAACAATGGATACATGAGTTAATAATTTCACAGTAAGTCAGAATAAATTGTAAAATGTAACAATTAATTATTGGTTAGGAAAATGCCAATTACATAATCAGTAAAAAGAAAATCAATACAAAACATCAAATCCTCAGAAATAGAGTCAAATATGCATGACACTGCAATTTCTTGCCAGAATGAGTTTACAAATGACTTATCAAATCTATTTGTTATCTGAAAGTCTTCTCACACTAAAAATAAGTGAAAGGCCTCTCTCCGGTGAATTCTCATGTGGGTATAACAGGTTCCTTTATTTGTGAATCTCTTTCCACACTGAGGGCAGGAGTACGGCTTCTCTCCAGTGTGACTTCTCATGTGAATCTTAAGACTTTCTTTTCATGGGAAGCTCTTTCCACACTGTTGGAAGCTGAACGGCTTCTCTCCAGTGTGAATTCTCATGTGAGTCTTGAGGTTTCCTTTGTTTGTGCAACTTATTCCACAGTGATGGCACATAAAAGGCTTCTGTCCGATGTGTGTTTTTACATGGATCTTAAGGTGTTTCCTGTCTGTAAAACTCATTCCACACTGATGACATATAAAGTTTGCTCTTAAGTGAATCCTCATGTGCCGGTTAAGGGTTTCTTTACGTGCAAAACATTTTCCACACTGATCACATGTGAAAGGTTTCTCTCCAGTGTGAACTCTCATGTGAGCCTTAATATTTCCTTTTTGGTTCAAAGTTTTTCCACACAGTTTGCAGGTGTAAGCACTGTTTCCAGTATGAACACTCATGTGAGTGTAAAGGGTTCCTTTATGTGTGAAACTCTTTCCACACTGATTGCATGTGAATGGCTTCTCTCCAGTGTGAACTCTCATGTGGTCTTCAAGATTACATTTTCGAGTGAAACTCGTTCCACACTGTTGGCATGTGTAAGGCTTCTCTCCAGTGTGAATTCTCATGTGGACTCTAAGGTTTCCAATTTTTTTAAAACTCTTTCCACACAGTTCGCAGATGAAATGACTTCTAGTTTCTGTCTTTTGAACATGTTTTTGTGAGGAAGTCTTTTTAGTCTGTGAGCAACTAAAAGATTTTTTTTTTTCAGTTATGAAATCATGGTGTTTCTCATACTGATCTTTCTCTTCTGTTTCATCCAGATCTTGACTCTCCTCTTTCAGGGCCATCAGGTCTAAGGCAAATAAAGACAAATATATGTTAGCCTCAGTTTAATGGCACAAAGCAACAGACATCAAAACATTTAAAGCATAAAAAACAACAATATAGCTGTAAGCAACAATAACAGGCTCAAGCACTAAGGGAGAGCGGAACGCTTTTTGACTGTTTCAGTTTGTGTAAATCCACTTGGGGTTCAGAGTATTTCTTTTTTCCCCACATTAATTGCACGTCTAGTATAATTATGTGGTTTTGTTTCATTAATAAAGTGTACACTTTTTTCTTGATTTACCTCGAAAGAATTGAAGTGAAATGTGACAACATGCCCCATAGGTGGGGTACACTGTAACATGTGAGGGGAACATTGTAACATCACCAAATGACAGCTTAAAATGTTACCTGCTATAATAAAAAAAATATCCAAGACCAACTAAAATATTTAGTCAATAAAATATAATTATTAACTTTTTAAAATAAAATAATGGCATTTTTTAATAATTAAAAATATACTAATTTTTGAGTTTGACAAACACATCGCTAAACACAGCTATACAGCATAATTAAAAACATAATAATAATTAATCATTTCTGAACATTGACTCTCAGTCATTATTCACCATTTTCTCATGGTTTCTCAAAATAATTAATAAAAGTATAGAATATAATAGCGTAGTTCTGATAGGGGCTCACTGTAACGCAGTGTTACATCGCACCCCACCTGATCAACTGGGATTTAAACCGCGGCTCGTGTCTTCTGCTGTTAGATCAGCATTAAAGAACCATCTCAACTGTTAAATAACAGATAGAAGATTACAATAATATCAGATTTGTCTTATTTTAAATAAACACAAAAAACAGAGATGAAAAATAAACTTAAGAAATTTACTTTTGCTATGGTTAAATAGATTTTCAGTGATATCGTCCAAAGATATCGTTAATTTTGGTGCAATTTTTTCTCTAAATAATGTTGATATGGCAACTAGTAAATACACTAATGTGTGGAAAGTGTTAAACCATGCGTGCTACAACTAACCCCGCATTAGGTTGTGCCCCACGCTCCCCTACAGCACACGGTGGAAAAATTAAGTGGATATGTCTTGAGCCTTGGTGACCAATTGTCTACATTTTTTGCTCATTGCTAGTTTATTTAATAAAGATAGTTAAAAATGTTGCTTCTAAGCACACTGTTACCAACCCGACAATAATTTTTTCCAGTGCACATTACATCTTGTATGAAGCCCAAATTTTAGCTTTAAAGAATCCTTTACATGGCCGTAAAACAGTGCTGTGAATTTAATTTAAAGGGTTTATTAAAAAAAAAACAACAACAAAAAAAACAACAACAGTATGGTAAAAACTAGGGATGCACCGATACCATTTTTTAAGAACCAAGTACGATATTTTTTTTCTGGTACTTGCCGATACCGATACATTAATTAATTTAGTTTTTTTTTTTGGTGATATGGCAGTTTTGCAAGCACAGCGAGACTAATGAATGTAGCACAGCTTCTTTATTATTACTCTAATGGAAAAAAAAAATAAGTTATTTTTATGTGCTTATCACAAACTTAAAGCACAAATTTCAGTGTCCAACAACTTTCAAAGGGCATAATTACAATTGTCATAAAAAAATTAAAAACAATTTTTAAACCTGCCTTTCATAAATATTACACAGAACAAATGTTTATAACATAGCACTTATAGCTCTTGGGTTATCTCTTGACTTTTTCTCTCATCTTGCAAGGGTTTGCTGCAGCGTTTGTTGCTGAATGTACTACTACTGCTAGCGGAAAATACTAATTTTTTCAGATGTTTTATCAGGTTACTTGTATTATATGTACTGGGTTTCGTATCTCCTCTTGATATTAATGCAGAACAAAGCATGCAGTTTGCAATGTGTGGGCGCAGCTTTATGATGTCATACATCCAGACCAAAATAAAAGTCCTGCTCACACTCTGCTGTCTACAATCACAGAAGTGCATAGTTTTTGGTTTGGTCAAACACAGTACCCCGTACTATATGTCTAACTATTTTTACCAGATAATCCTTGTATTAAAATTAAAAGTGACAAATGTGATGAAAAAACAAACATGTTAAAAAGAAAGCATGAATGAACTCCTAAAGATCTGAAACACAGAAAGTCAGTGTTTTATTACCTATTACCGAAATGTGGAAACAATTCACACCTGCTGCACAGAAAGCTCTGCAGTCCCCAGTTATATATGTATTTAAATCAGCCAGTTCAATAAATGTCCTTAATAATAAATGATACACAAATAAAGAATTGTTTTTTCCTTTTGTATTGTATTGTACTGTATTGTAAGCAGAGGTCTTCAACCATGCTCCTGGGGACCCACTGTCCTGCAAAGTTGGCCTGTGTATTTTCAACAAGTGATCCTGAAGAGCTTGATTAGCTTCACCTGCCTTTAATAAGGGTTGGAGGACAACCAGAGTTTAATAACTCTGCAGGACAGTGGGTCCCCAGAAGCAGGACTGAAGACCTCTGTATTAAAGTGTTTTCCTGAAATATTCTTTTTAAGATTCATACTAAAGTGGCAAACACAAGAAAAAGGATTGTGAAATTACAATTCAAACAGCATTCAAGAATTCAAACAGTGTGTTCTTGCTCGATGACTTAAAACAATGCATAGTTTTTGAAACTACTAAAACTAAAAAATGCCATCTAACACACTATAAACATTTGTTCAAAAGTTGCCTAGAGTTTTTTCTTCAAAACAATGTGAAAACCATTTTGATCACTCATCCATACAAAACAATATAGTCATTTAACTTTTGTAAGACACTTATTGTCAGAATGGCTGTATGCGGGGAGGGTGTGGATCATCATGAATAATGCTGAGATTCACATCTGAGGTGTCAACGACTCCTCCCTCAATATCAGTGAGGAAAGTGACAGAGGGAACTTCAGGTGCTGGTCATATAATTAGAATATCATCAAAAAGTTGATTTATTTCACTAATTCCATTCAAAAAGTGAAACTTGTATATTATATTCATTCATTACACACAGACTGATATATTTCAAATGTTTATTTCTTTTAATTTTGATGATTATAACTGACAACTAAGGAAAATCCCAAATTCAGTATCTCAGAAAAGTAGAATATTACTTAAGACCAATACAAAGAAAGGATTTTTAGAAATCCTGGCCAACTGAAAAGTATGAACATGAAAAGTATGAGCATGTACAGCACTCAATACTTAGTTGGGGCTCCTTTTGCCTGAATTACTGCAGCAATGCGGCGTGGCATGGAGTCGATCAGTCTGTGGCACTGCTCAGGTGTTATGAGAGCCCAGGTTGCTCTGATAGTGGCCTTCAGCTCTTCTGCATTGTTGGGTCTGGCATATCGCATCTTCCTCTTCACAATACCCCATAGATTTTCTGTGGGGTTAAGGTCAGGCGAGTTTGCTGGCCAATTAAGAACAGGGATACCATGGTCCTTAAACCAGGTACTGGTTGCTTTGGCACTGTGTGCAGGTGCCAAGTCCGGTTGGAAAATGAAATCTGCATCTCCATAAAGTTGGTCAGCAGCAGGAAGCATGAAGTGCTCTAAAACTTCCTGGTATACGGCTGCGTTGACCTTGGACTTCAGAAAACACAGTGGACCAACACCAGCAGATGACATGGCACCCCAAACCATCACTGACTGTGGAAACTTTACACTGGACCTCAAGCAACGTGGATTGTGTGCCTCTCCTCTCTTCCTCCAGACTCTGGGGCCCTGATTTCCAAAGGAAATGCAAAATTTACTTTCATCAGAGAACGGAGCACTCAGCAGCAGTCCAGTCCTTTTTGTCTTTAGCCCAGGCGGGACACTTCTGATGCTGTCTGTTGTTCAAGAGTGGCTTGACTCGAGGACTGCGACAGCTGAAACCCATGTCTTGCATACGTCTGTGTGTAGTGGTTCTTGAAGCACTGACTCCAGCTGCAGTCCACTCTTTGTGAATCTCCTCCACATTTTTGAATGGGTTTTGTTTCACAATCCTCTCCAGGGTGCGGTTATCTCTATTGCTTGTACACTTTTTTGTTTACCTGTTGTTTACCTGTTTACATTTCACTGCCGGTTGTATATTCTGTATATAACTGTGTATGTGACAAATAAAACTCTTGAATCTTGAATCTTTTTTTCTACCATGTTTTCCTTCCCTTCGCCTCTCTATTAATGTGCTTGGACACAGAGCTCTGTGAACAGCCAGCCTCTTTTGCAATGACCTTTTGTGTCTTGCCCTCCTTGTGCAAGGTGTCAATGGTCGTCTTTTGGACAACTGTCAGGTCAGCAGTCTTCCCCATGATTGTGTAGCCTACAGAACTAGACTGAGAGACCATTTAAAGGCCTTTGCAGGTGTTTTGAGTTCATCAGCTGATTAGAGTGTGGCACCGGGTGTCTTCAATATTCAACCTTTACACAATATGCTAATTTTCTGAGATACTGAATTTGGGATTTTCCTTAGTTGTCAGTTATAATCATCAAAATTAAAAGAAATAAACATTTGAAATATATCAGTCTGTGTGTAATGAATGAATATAATATACAAGTTTCACTTTTTGAATGGAATTAGTGAAATAAATCCATAAATGATGATATTCTAATCCAGCACCTGTATATGAAACGCTCTAAACCCTCGGGTCACAGGGACGGAAAAAGAGAAAGGAAGAAGATCAAAAGAAAGCCCAGTACAGAGGTAAGTCTTCTCATCTCAGCCATTAAGGTGTCAAACAAAATAAATTTACTTAGTATTATCAATATTATCAACTAATATTGGACGGTATTGGGCATTTCATTGCTGTCACTAAGCTATCACTAGCTAGCTAGTTAGGTTTCTACGTATTACTATATATTACACATTACACACATAACTTCACTGACAATAATCTACATGGATGTAATTTAAATTAATTTAATTTTTAAAAAGCTCAATCTCGCCTAGGGCAAACAGAGAGCAAGAGCCGGCCCTGTACCTCAAGTGGCTGAAACAGGTTTTCTTGAGGTAAATTATTCCAGAATTATTCCTCAACGTGTCTCAAAATGATGTAAAGTGTTGATGTGTTTATTTGAGTTGATGTGGGTGTTGACTGCTCTCATGGATCGTCAGTATTTGAATCTCAAAAGAACGCGTGCTCCGTGGGCGTGGGCGAATTAGTGAATAATGGGACACTCGCGAACGACTGACATCTCTCTCTTTTCAAACAGATTACTTAAACACATAATATGTTTTCGATTTGATTTACATTATTTAAAACCTGACATTTCAATGTTTCTTTAGACATATATCTCATGTTTGTGTGATAAGTGTTCACCAAGTTAGAGTTCCTTTTCTGAAGACTATCTGAATGAACGTCTGCAGATCACGGCTGCAGATCACGCATCATGTTTGTTTTCTTTATTTTGCAAAAAGCACAACAATTTTTTTTTTTTTTTTGTGACTGTACACACACACACAAATAGAAACTTAACAGATTATAATGATGTATAACACTTGCCCAAATGATAAAAATCAACAGAGTTATTTGAGTCTCTTTGGCACTGACAAGAAAAAAAGCGAGTTGATCACGCCGGCGTGATGGCTGACTCCAGGGGTTTAATGCTTCAGCATATCAAGACATTTTGGACAATTTCATGCTGCCAACTTTGTGGGAACAGTTTGGGGATGACCCCTTTCTGTTCCAACATGACTGCGCACCTGTGCACAAAGCAAGGTCCATAAAGACATGGATGAGCGAGTTTGGTGTGGAGGAACTTGACCGGCCTGCACTTCAACCCGATAGAACACCTTTGGGATGAATTAGAGCGGAGAATGAGAGCCAGGCCTTCTCGTCCAACATAAGTACCTGACATCACAAATACGCTTCTAGAAGAATGGTCAAAAATTCCCATAAACACACTCCTACACCATGGAAAGCCTTCCCAGAAGAGTTGAAGCTGTTACAGCTGCAAAGGGTGGGCCAACTCCATATTAAACCCTACAGATTAAAAATGGGATATCATTAAAGTTCATGTGCATGTAAAGGCAGGTGTCCCAAAACTTTTGGCAGAGTAATAAAACAAGTAATGAAACATCATATGAGCCAAACCAAACTCAGTGTAGGCAGTTTGGTCTCGTCCACATGTGAAATCATAAGCTCAGAGTCAGAAACATTTGCTTTAAAAACAAGCTGGTGTTGTTGTTAGAGGAATATCAGTGATTGCTTGTGCTTTTTTCTTTGCATGTCCAATTCCATGGCTTTAACACCCATAGAGCTACATTTAAAGCATTTCTTACAAATGCTGCCATGGGCTTTCAAATAATTTCCTAGTACTGGTTTTAACCAGTCAGAAAATAAAACTTTTCAAGCCACTGTTAAATTTGCCCATTACTTCTTGTCCACATAAACACACTCCGAATCTGTCTAGGAGGTTTGTTAGCATGCAAGTCAGTTACCATCAAAATCTCCAGCCAATCAAAAACATTTTCAAGCATCTCCTGTTTACGCTAAAAAAAAAAAAAAAATCTTTGCAAATGGTTAAGACTTTCCCCTATGATATTTAAGACTTCTTCCCCAGTTTCACAGACAAGGCTTAAAGGGTTAGTTCACACAAAAAAAATATTTCTGTCATTATAATTACCATTATGTCGTTCCAAACCCGTAAGACCTTCGTTCTCTGCTCTCTGACCTCTCCATAGACGGCTATGAGATTGTTAAAATAGTCTATGTGACCACAGTGGTTTAACCTTAATGTTATGAAGCAATGAGAATACTTTTTATGCAAAAAAAAAACCCAAACAAAAATAGTGTAGTAAATACAGTGCAGTGCTTCCGAGTTCTACGTCAGAATACCAACTTACCATTGGCCGACACCATTCACGTAATGAAGGTCTTACGGGTTTGGAACAACATGAAGGTGAGTAATTAATGACAGAATTTTCATTTTTGAGTGAACTAACCCTTTAAGTCTAGTCTAAAATGCATGCTTGAGCTGTTTAAACTGAAAGCAACTTGCACTGCGATATCTTAAATTAAGTCAATGCCATTGTTTTGTCTCAAGATGCACACCAGTAATGTTTTTTTTTTTTCTTCCCCTAAGGCAGGTTTATAAAAGCTACTTAAATTTCCTGATTGCAAATTACTTTTCAGATCTATTTGATGTGTGAATCTCTTCTCACACTAAAGATATGTGAAACGCTTCCCTCCAGTGTGAACTTTCATGTGGCTATAACAGGTTCCTTTATGTGTAAAACTCTTTCCACACAGTTTGCAGGAGTACGGCTTCTCTCCAGTGTGACTTCTCATGTGAGTCTTAAGACTTTCTTTTCGTGAGTAGCTCTTGCCACACTGTTGGCAGCTGAATGGCTTCTCTCCAGTGTGAACTCTCAAATGGACTTTAAGGTTTGTGTTATTTGTGCAACTCATTCCACAGTGATGGCACATGTAAGGCTTCTCTCCGGTGTGTGTTATTATGTGTGTCTTAAGGTGTTTCTTGTCTGTGAAACTCATTCCACACTGATAGCATATACAACATCTGTCTTTTACATGAATCCTCACGTGTTTACTAAGGCTCTCTTTACGTGTGAAACATTTTCCACACTGATCACATGTGAAAGGCTTCTCTCCAGTGTGAATTCTCATGTGAGTCTTGAGATTTCCTTTTTGATTCAAGGTTTTTCCACACAGGTTGCAGGTGTAAGGGCTCTCTCCAGTGTGAACTAACATGTGGGTTAAATAGGTTCCTTTCTGTGTGAAACTCTTTCCACACTGTTGACATGTGTAAGGCTTCTCTCCAGTGTGAATTCTCATGTGAATTTTAAGACTTCCTTTTTGAGTGAAACTCCTTCCACACTGTTGGCACGTGAAATGACTTCTATTTGTTGTCTTTTGAGCTCTTTTTGGTGAAGTCTTTTCAGTCTGTGAGCAACTAAATGATTTTTCCCCTGTTGTGAAATCATCTTTCTCATATTGATCTTTCTCTTCTGTTTCATCCAGATCTTGAGACTCCTCTTTCAGCACTATCAGGTCTAAGGCAAAAAAGAACAAAAATGGCACAAAGCAACAGACATCAAAACATTAAGGCATTTGAAGCATCAAAACCATCAATATAACTGTAAGCAGCAATAAAAGGCTCAAGCACTACGGCACAATCGTCACGTGGTGGGCAGATGCATTTAAGTGGGTAAATAAACAAGGCCAACTGGTTGTGATATGACCCTGAACCACAATAGCCACATCCACGTGATTTTGAAAGTTGTCCGGCTTGAGGAGAACAATATACATACCAAGTTTGGTGATTTCAGGACAGGGATGGGCAACTCTGGTCCTGGAGGTCCACTGTCCAGCAAAGTTCAGTTCCAACCCCAATTAAACACACATGAACCAGCTAATCAAGGTGTTACTGGGCATACTAGAAACTTCCAGGCAGGTGTGTTGAGGCAAGTTGGAGCTAAACTCTGCAGGACAGTGGCCCTCTAGGACAGAGTTTGGAAATCCCTGGTCTAGCTCAATCCCTAATCAAACACACCTGAACAGTCTATCCAAAGTCTTCATGGTTGCTTGAAAATTACAGGCAGATGTGTTTGATTAGGGACGGAATTAAACACATTGGACAGTGGCCCTCCAGAGGCCTGTTGCATGAAGCTAGCTGAACAAACTCTGAGTTTCAGAGTAGGTTTAGAGTTGACAATTCCAGATAAATCCAACCTGGTTTAGATCAAGTTCAACGGTCTCTCAAAGCTTGGTATAAACGTTTTCTGTCAACTCAAGTTTAATCCAGAGTTTGCGATTAACTCTGAAGCGCGTGCACCTGAAAGTGACACGTGCGGCAAACAGCCAATCACAGTGTCTGATTGGTTCACTTCTCTTCTGAAGATTGAGAGATTGTTTTGAAAATTATCATGAAATTAAATGCGTTTACAACGCAGGAGTAAACACTTCTACTGCAGCGAAAATTTGAGAAGGTAGCCTAAGAAATATGCCTAATAATTATAGGTTCACAAAGAGCTCAAAGGAACACACGTTATTTAAAAGAATTATGAATGCATGCATTATATTTATATTAATATTAGGCTACCTGTAAATTAATATAATTATATGAATATATTATATGAATTAAAAATTATTATAATTCATATAATATAAATATAATAAATAATTAGCACCAAAAGACGAGCAATTTTGTCTCTAAAGTTTTTTCACTATAAGCTGCTTTAATTTGGAATGAGAGATACAGGTGGTGTGGCTTTATTGCATCTTTACTTGCAGCTGATTGGTCCAGTTTGGGTTTGCTAATCTCTCACAGGTTAGCTGTGTAGTTTAAGTTACCATGGTGATGAACACTGCTAAAAACCAATCCACCTTCTTGAGCCCGAAAAAACTGAATTTGCTCAAACTAATCTCGAACTTACCTGGGTAGCAAATTAAACCGGCTTTGTGCAACAGGCCATGGGTCCCTGCTATAGGTAAAACTTCAGTACTTCAGTCAAAAAGGGGGCACTACAGAGCCACCTGCTCAACGTCCATGTTTTATTTATTTTTTTCTACAACTAATGGCCAACAACCCTATGTGTGTGCGTAATTTCATGAAATTTTTAACATGCTAAGAGCATCAAAACACCCAGGACTGACTGGTACAGACTGGTAACCTGACGCTCTGGTAACCTGAAGCAAAACTGGCAGGAAATAACTGAGGTGCCCTTGAGCAAGGGGCCTAACCCCCAATCACGCCCGGGCACCACAGCAAAAATGGATGCCCACTTTTCTGGGTGTGTGTATCCACGGTTTGCAGTGTGTGTATTCACTACTCATTGATCCTAATGTGTGTGCACTAGTGATGCAAGGATTGCGGTTATATCCACGGACACTTTGGCATCAGGGTGGGTCAAGTAATAAAAAATAAAATAAAAAATGCGGGTGGGTCGCGGGTGGATGAGAGATAAATCATTACCGTGTTGATTTTAATAAAGAGACACAACTTTCATTCAGGGTAAAACGCAATGAACACACATCACTCGTTTTCAGCTAATTTCAAGATCAAAGACTGCAATGGGAGAGAGAGTAGCATCAGCACTAAAAAGTATAATATAGTAATATAATATTTTTAATGAAGACAACGGTGTGTTAAGCATCAGGATGCGACGCTGAACAACATTTAAGTTTCATTTACAGCAGTTTGAGAGTTTAATCTACTCAAAACACATGAAGTGATCACCATGAACAGTTTCCACATGCATCACCATCATTGTTTGAATGTTTAATGGGACTTTACATACTTGATATCTCGGAAATGTATACCATTAACTTACAAATAGTGGAACAAGCTGTAAGCTGTCAGTCATTAACTTTCGTGTGCGTCTGAGGGGGAGCGCGTGCTTTCAGAGCTGACCACTTTCATTGACTGTGTAATTTAAATCTCACAATTTAGTCATATGTATAGCTCCAAACTTAATAAAACAAGCTGTTACTATGATGAATGATTACCTCAAAATGTAGATATGTGTATAACATCTTTCGCTTTTGCTAGCAATTACTCATCTGTGTGCCATATAGGTTACCGAACCCTGGGCTATTAAAGAAATGTAATTTTATTTTTATTTTTTTGAAAAAGCAGCCTATTTACTATCTACGATATCATTGCGCTTAACACTGAAGATTTGAATAGGCTGTGGAAAAGAAAAGTTATCCTAAATAGACCATGCGAGTTTTACAACATTTGTGTGCGTTTACTCATGGTTTATGAGGACATGATTTGGTTTATGGACTATTGTATGCGACTAAACGTTAGCATTAGCAGTAGCAAGCGGAACGGTTTTGCACGTCAGACTAGTGTGTGTTTAAATAGAAAAACAATGGAATAGTAGCGCATTTGAAAGAAGAAGCGCGCTTTGTGTGAACGGCTAGGTTTAATATGTTTGGAGTGGTTTTACAATAAACAAACATACACCTATAGTGGTCAGCTAAAGAAATGTAAACACACACCATACATCACATGCTCCACTGATAAATTAACTATACACGATTATGTTGTTTACTGATGTGTACTTACACGCCCGATAGCCAACAACACACAGACATTTGAAGCAGTTTTACTCACCGCCTGCAGTTCCAACGCACGACCGTGAACCTTTATCGCTGGGACCGCTCCATCTTTCAGCATTAGACAAGCTACAAATCCGATATCGAACTGGGCCTTGTTTATATAAACAAATCGTCGCCGAAATGCAATGGAACAAACAAAAACACTTGTGCAACTCCGTTGCTGCTCCGAAAAAACAAACTCCATCCACTGTCCCATTAATGCTGGGTTCTTTGGGAAGCTGTACAGGGTTGTCTTGCACTGACAACCAAAAACACACTTCTTTGGTGACATTGTTGATTTCGTGAAGTCCTGTTACACAACGCAGCTGACGGCTTCCCTAAAGCTGAGCAAAGCGCGTTAATGGGCGTGCATTTGCTCTCTTGCTCTGCTCGGGAGAAGAGCCCGCACAAGGACATTCCGCCCTGTTGACGTCAAGTGGACCCATACTCGAAAAAAACTTTATGAAACGTGAGAAACCGGAAGGAGTATTTTTGACACAGAAATACTCCATCAAACGTCCAGCTTATTTTTTGAAACTTTGTCCATGTTTAGCATGGGAATCCAAGCATTATACACATTTTAATTACATGTTGTTTGGTCAAAATAAAAGAATTTGATCTGCTGTAAAGTGTAACAACACCAGAACGTTGGCGCTCTCTGCAGGCATTTGTTATAATACATAATGTACACACAATGATTGGTTATATTTTGTATATTATGTATTTTAACAGTGTTGTTATATGAAACCATACGATTACTTGCTTTTGATACCAAATATTATTGCCTCATTGTTACTGTATATGTATTTAAAGTAATTTTATAGGCTTAAGCCTTTGCTTAGGTCTATTTTTATTACCACAAAATAAATCAATTACTCAATTAATCGCCAAAATAATTGACTGATTACGCGATTACAAAAATAGTGGCAGCCCTACACAAGATAATTGTTTTGTTTAGACACAACTTCTGTATTATTTTTCCTAATTTAATGAATGACGTCATAATCACGCCTGGTCATGTGATCTCAACATGTCTTTCCACGAGGCGACCCGCTCCATGGCATATTAAACACGTTTAATTAGGACACTTCAAAAATATCAATCAATTCTGTAAAGCTGGACATTTCAATAAGTATCAAATGAGTTCAGCTTTGAGAATGAAACCAACCTGTTTGTTCTTCAGTTTCTTCATGTTTCACTCTGAATGTTTCTTCAATCTTCATGTCTTCACTCTCCTCTTTAATAAACGCCATCTTTATAATAGTGCTTTGTCCTGTTCAAGATGAGAACAATTAACAGAAAGAAAAATCAATGCAAACTTAATATCTGGGTGCGTCTCAATCAAACCATCTTGTTCACTCGGATGTTGGTCATCATTTATGGTGTACAAGCACCCACTACTGGCAGAACCCTTGGCGTGTTTAAATTAGACACTATTAAGTAATCTGCTATGAAGCTGACTTATTATTTACAGCTTTTCCTCATAAATTTGTTTACACACATTCTATAGCCCTGCTTGTTTGCATGCTTAAGTTGTATAAATATATAAACAAGTATTTAATATGAAGTGTGGCATGTCAGACATTTCATGCACTTAATGGTCGCAGCTTCAATTACGTAGAGGAAGAAGAGCAACGATCAGACTCTGATGATGGCTGTGGCAATAGACGACATATTGTGCATCGATGATAGTCAGAGATATCACCAATAGCTGATGCCTTTGACAATTTAGCTAATATTATCAAATTAATATTGGCCTGAACTTAATTTAATAACGACATCACCACATAATCGACATGGACACTGAAGACTCCAATGAAAGTGATTTAAAAACAGACCACAAAACTACAACCCACTGCATGTTGATCTAAAATCACAAATGGTCAAGAAAGCTTGTTATACAAGAGACGCAGCATTCTTATAACTAGTTGTTCGAGATGAAAACGACATCATTACGCGTCAGCATTTTGTTTTGTTCTAAAAAACACATTAACAAAACATTTTAATTACACTACTATAGCAAATCATTATTAATAATGTGATTAATATAATAAGTCTTTAATAGGCCCAAACAGCACAATAATCAGTCACTGATGAAAATCAAAAGCAGATTTATATCAAACACTGACTTTAAAAACGTGATTCTTTTATATTTTCCTCTATCGTTATTGTACAGGACACAAGAGAAATATTAAGGCAACGAATTTTTAATAAAATGCATATGCTGATAAACCGCTCTCAGCTAATGTTGAGGTAGATTCAGCTCGTCGTGTCTGAGAGAATTCATGCGCTGTAAAATTGACAGTAAATACAGTGACATTTAGTCAAAAGCTCGCTCTGTTTTTACTTTCACTTTCCGTTTAATCTCTGCTCGCCAAATGATGAACAGTGACTCTCATTTCCCGTGATAAATAACCCACCAAATAAATAAGTAGTCTTAATTAATTATCACAAGTAATTTTACTGACGATACAGGGAGCGAAATGAGAGCATATTACTGGACTCACAAAACTATCGTGTTAGATAAAGCATTACAATGTTCAGAAGCATTCGTTTTACGGTTAATGTAAAAACTATACAGTTATCAGAACGGTATGCATAGATTTAAACACTTTAAATGATTAAAAACACAAACCTTTCTCCAGCCGAATCACAACCAATCGCAGCCTTATGACGTCACACGGGCACACCAAAATAAAAGTCCCATTCACACGAAATTAAAATCACAAAAGCGCACACAAACTTGCATACATAAAATGTTTTTGAAATAATACAATTATGTCAAGGGAAAATAATCTGTATAAATTGAGTTA
Source organism: Paracanthobrama guichenoti (assembly GCA_018749465.1). NCBI lineage: Eukaryota > Metazoa > Chordata > Actinopteri > Cypriniformes > Gobionidae > Paracanthobrama > Paracanthobrama guichenoti. The sequence goes on along the minus strand of CM031951.1, from coordinate 2,014,989 downwards.
TTTAGTCCAAATTTGCCATATCATAATGTATAGTTGATGAATGTTTATTTGTGAATAAAAGCATAAATTCAATCTGTTCATCATAAAGCATCGTCCATTCAGAAATTGTGGACTAAACCGAATTCATTTTCGGGTGAATTAACACTTTAAGCCCTGCAACAAGTGAAAATTATAGAAAGTTTAGCAACATTGTACTACAATGCATTACACTGATCAGATTCAGATTGTTTTATTTAATGCTATGTCAGCATCTGAGGCTATATTCATGGCAAAAACTCAATTACAAAAATACAAATATCACATAAATACAATAAAACCAAGCAAACACACAGGAAATCATATTATATAAGATTTTTTAAAATTAACATATAATAAAAAATCCAAAACCTTTTCAGGCATAATCTTTCTAAATAAATCATTGATTGAACTAACTATTTCATAAAAGCAAAATTTGCATAGTCAAACATCTGGTGAAGACCACTTGATCAAATCTAGTTTTAAAAGAAATTATACAATTTCTGGATGATTCCCACTTATTTAATATTTAATGATTAATAGGTCTGATATCTGAGGGAGGAATTTGACATTCATTTACTTCCTGATTAAAGCGTCCTTTGCAGCTGCATCAGCTCGTTAATTTCCTGAAAGTCCAACATGGCCTGGAACCCAGCAGAAGATAATACTGAAGAACTGATTCTATAAATAAGATGCAGTCCACTAGAGGATGATCAACTTTAAAGTGTCCATTGCTTGAAGACATGATTTGGAGTCTGTAAAAATGATAGAAATTTGACGTGAGATTTTTGTTGTTGATTGGCCCAGATGTAACTGTAGATGAGTGCTTGATTCCATTCAGAGGAAGATGTACTTTCAAGTAGTACATGCCCAGCAAACCTGCAAAGTATAGAATCAAGATCTGGGGCAGCATGTGATTCCAGAACAAGTTATGCTTGGAATATGCAGGTGCCTCAAGATGGACAGCCTGAAAAAAATCAGGGTATGCACATGGTCCTTGACTTGGACACTGGTCTTCAGGGACACACAATAACCTGTGACAATTTTTTACATCACATGCCCTTGGCCAGGAGCTCCTAAAAAACAGCTGACAATGGTTGGGACAATAAGAAGAAACAAGCCTGTGCTTCCACCTGCTCTTCTTTCAACAAAAGGCAGAGATCGCTTTTCTTCTGTATTTGCCTTCACTGACACACATTGTCTTATTGTCCTAAAAAAGGCAAAAATGTGTTACTGATGAGCACCTGCCATAAGGAGGCCAAAGTAAGCGACAGGGAGGACAAGAAGCCTCAAGTAATGATTACAATCATTGCAAAGGAGGAGTTGACAACATTGACAAGGTATTTCCAAATATTGATCTTTATATGCATTATTTGCAAAAATGTATCATGCATTTCTTTTGTCAGTGAATGTATTAATTTGTGTGTCTTTGTAATATTGCAGAGGATTGCAACCTACAGCTGCAAGAGAAAATCAGCTTGTTGGCCAATGGCTGTTTTCTCAGCCATGATTGACATGTCAGCCATAAATGCTTTTGTGGTGTGAGATAAATCCTGCATGGGAGAGAGGAAAGTGTATCCAGAGAAGGCTCTTTTTTGAACAGCTTGGAAAAGCTCTGGTGACTCCTCACATGAAGAGCCGAAAACACCTGCCTCGTACACCAGTCTCAGTCAACTTAATGAGGAAAATGCAAGATCCTCCTCCAGACAGTGAAGAGACTCCAGGATCCTCCACCCAACCTCCATCCTCAAAAAGAAAGCGGTGTCAGGTGTGTCCACGGAGCAAAGATGTGAAGTCCAGATGGCACTGCACAAACTGCAAGAACATTTGCATTGCTCACACTGTCAACACTTCTAGTCCATATAGCATGACTGTAGTTCATGATACATAGGTGTCTTGCATTGTGCTTGTTCTTTCTCTTGTTTATTAGCCATGTGATTTATATAAAAAAAGTTTTATTGTTCTGTGTACCCTTCACTCCTGTTCATTACAGTTTATTGGTGCTGTTGTTTTGTTGTGTATTATATTGGTTTTACTTTTAAATGAATCTCGTTCAAAAAAAATTTTTATTTGTGATCAATAATTTTCTGAAATAAATAGTATGTGATTACAGTCATGTCTTTTAGTGGTGACTTGTAACATTTCTGCAAAGGTTTTACAAAAATGCTTATTTTTAATGTATTTTAGAATGTTTAAATATATATTCACAATATATACATCATAAAGTTGTAAGGAGAAGTTGAAGCATCAAGAAAAATGAAGTGAAATTGAAATGAGTCCCTATGGACCTCTAGTGGATAGTGGTCATTGCACATTCTTTCTTTAACTATAATTCCTAAAGTTTTTCCACAAACCTGCAGATGGCAATATTCTCTTCCTAACACATAGAGCAATGTCCAAAAACAGTTTAGATTGAATCATCATTTAAGTGATTTAAATCTAGACTAAAAACGCACCTCTTTACTATGGCTTACACATAAAACATTATCAATTTCTATTACTCAAATCAGTAAATGATTGTTAGGCTGCATTAACTATGTCAGCCGGAACCAGGAACACTTCCCATAACACCTGATGTACTCGTTACATCATAAGAAGAATGGCATCTACGCTAATGTTAGTCTCTCTGTTTATACCGAGGTTTACTGCAGTCAGCCGGATCCGGGCCGTATCCAGATCAGATGGTGGACCTGCGCCTGGACATGACCAACGCATCCCTGAAATGTCTGCAGAGAGCGTGTTAAATAAACTCCCCCCGTAAATGCTTCATCGACATGACATCCTCATTAAACCTGTCTTCGGCGTGACGACTCCAATCTTTCGAATAATCTTACGAATATCTATTTACCTAATATGAATTAAGACCTGCATTGTTGCCAGAATTATAATCATACACTGTTTGTTCGTCGGCCAGAGGAGAACTGGCACACCGACTGAGCCTGGTTTCTCCCAAGGTTTTTTTCTCCATTCTGACCCTGAAGGAGTTTTGGTTCCTTGCCACCGTTGCCTCTGGCTTTTGGTTTGCTCAGTTGGGGACACCTAAATTTCATCTATATTACCGATCTGCCCGCATTGACACTTTATGATACTTGAAATTAGCTGGGTAACATCACCGTTTCACCAGAACGGCTGTACAAATTCTGTTGCATTATTTTCCTGTTAACAATGTGAAGCTGCTTTGAAACAATTGGACTTGTAAAAACCGCTTTACAAATAAAGGTGATTTGATATGATTTGATGAACTCATACACTCTTTTTAGCATGTTTGTTTTTATCACATTTGTCACTGTTTTAATTTTAATATAGGGATTATCTGGTAAAAAAAAAAAAAAAAAAAAAAAAAAAACTGCAGTGAACTACATTTCACTGCTGGTCTGATTATAAGGCAGCAGAAAGGGACTTTTATTTTGGCGTGTTGGTGTGACGTCATAAGGCTGCGCCGCGCTCCTGCATCTGTTGTGATTCAGCTGAAGAAAGGTTTGTTTTAAGAATTTTAAATTTATTAGAAACCGTTCAATGTTACACAGTTTTTTACAAGCAACGTGATATTAGTTTATTTACTGTTGAATATAAAATTGTAGTGCTTTATCTAACTTTAATTAAGGATACTTTGTGTGAGCAAATTGCATCCACACCAGTAACAGAAAAGCTGCTCTCCCTCTACCGTTAATCAGTTCATCATAAACACGCGTTCAGTCATTGACGACTAATGATGGAGAAACGGAGCTTTTCGACACTCCGAGTCAATTGAATGTAAAGTGATTAATTGATTCGAATCGCGACTCGTGCTGCTCAAACAGTGCAAATGAACGATAACAAACACTAACATCATGACAACTTTAACAAACGAACTGCTAATTTACATTTATGCATTTTGGCAGACGCTTTTATCCAAAGCGACTTACATTGCATTCAAGGTACACATTTTAACTGCTAATGTTTTTCATGATTTAGATATTAAGAGTCTGTATAGTTTGTGTTCTTTTATTAATTGACAGTGTTGGTTTTGAGTTTTTTTTAGTCTAATCAGGTGATTTAAGTCCATAAACTCTCTCTGACCAGTGACTGAACTACTGAACTAGAGCTGATTGAGACACTCAGAGATGTAGTTTTAGAGTGTTTTTCTTTCTGTTAATTATTCTCATCTTAAACAGGACAAACTCACTGAAAAAATCCTGGTGAAGTGACTGAGATCCACGTGACACACTATTATAAAGATGGCATTTATTAAAGAGGAGGTTGAAGACATAAACATCGCATTTATTAAAGTGGAGAGTCAAGATCTGAAGATTGAGGAAACATTCAGTGTGAAACAAGAAGAAACTGAGGAACAAACAGGTTGGTTTTATTCTCAAAACTGAACTCTGTCATTTTTATCATTATTATAATGTCCAGCTCTACAGAAATGGAGAATATATGGAAGTATAATCTTATTTAATCCTTTAGTATCCTAAACAAAACAATTATTTTGTGTAACATTAAACCCAATACCTACTTGGTCTAAACATTTTAACATCCCTGAACATAAATAGCAGTAAATAAGCATTAAATCAAGCAATAAATAAGTCATAATTCAGGGCTCCAGACTAACATTTGCAGGGTTTTTCCTGGGTCAAAAATGGTCTTCGGTGGTGGCTGACAGACATGGTCATCCACACACACACAGTAAAAAGTACCCGCGTGATCTAAAATTAAAATCAATAAATTTTAAATAAATGCAAAGAAACAGTTTGTAATTTTTGCTTATCTTATTTTGATTTATCATATTATGTAGGATCTCTTACCTTGATGTTTGTTTCTTTTGTTCCTCTTTTTTACACTATTTACAGATAATTGTTTTGGTATATAATCATATGAATATTAAAAAGTAGCATTACTTTTTTTCTTCTTCTTACAAATAGCCTAATTTTCTGTCATATACAATTTAATAACATTATCAGCTAGCTAACAACAACTTTGTTCTGTTTTCACCTCACTCCAGTCTAAACTGAACTGGATTTTAGGCTATTTATTTTACAACACATTGTCAATATAAATAAGCTGAAATACTGTGGATAATTTGCTCACTTGTGTTCTCATTTCAGAGGTGTTCTGAGTAAATGATTAAACTGATTCGTGAGTTCAGTGTTGGACAGATCAGTTGTTTTAACCAGTTGTTAAAATGATTCTGTTCAAAGGAGTCCTTAGGTCGCGAATCGGACATTAGCAGACGCGTTTGTGTGTAAATCCCATCTGTGAACATCGCAAAAGATTTGTCAACACAAAAAAAAACTTCATAACTGGATAGAATTTGTTTCCCGTTTATTGAAAGTATAGTTTATATCAGCTGGTCATAGAAGAGTCAGCGTTTTTTGAGCGCAATTCACACCCAGCGGTAATTCAAGGAAAAAATTGTCCGAATGCGCCACGTGCAACATGGATTCGGTCTTCCGAACTTTTGATTTTGATTAATATGTTAAATATGAGAGAGCTAAGATGGTGCTTATTTTGAAGACAGAGAGTGTGTGCATGGGTAAGGGGTTCTCTGTCACTCAGTAGACATGCGCCCTATCACAAGCGCAGCAATCATCTATTCTACATCACTCAAAATCACAATAACTGATCAAATAAGGCTTTGGCGGTACAAAAATTTGTTTTGGCAGCCTCCAAAAAATTTCAATGCAGGAAAAACCCTGATTTGAGAGCAGTAGCACTCGTGCCACTAACTAGCGCTGAGGGGAGAAGGGAATTTTTAATCATAAAGACCATTTAATTATAAAATTACTGTTTTTTTGCATTAATTAGTGCAGTTACTAATAATATTACGGCCTTGTAATTTTAGTAATCCAGGATTAGGCCTTAGTTCAATTAGGACATTTAAGTATATTTTATAAATGTGTCTTAGAAAAAACAATTAATGATGTAACAAAACAATGGTCCTATTTGGATGATACTAGTTTCCCAAGGGGACGTTAGAGAAATTTGTACTTTGCGATTTTAATCCCGTCCGACTCTGCCAAATCTGTGTTTTTCTCACATAACCTGTAAAAACTCCAGGGAAAATTACCTACTGTTTTTCAGCAAACTCAGTGGTCCTCTGAGAAATCTAATCCCATCCGAATGCGTATGTTTGTGATTGCTGATATTGTATTATCCTAACACTTCTCCTCGTGTGTTTTTTGACCTACCTGAACTACCGTTTGCACACATTTGTCTTAAGCATGCTTTCATTTTAGTTTCAATATGGATGATATCCGATGAAAAAATAACATATACAATCAATAGATCCAAATTGCTGAAATTGCAAAGACTGGCCATTTTAATACCAGTGTCAGATAAGATGCTTTCTTTGCTCACTTATGCAAGTCTATTATAAACAGCCATTCCTATAAACTGATGAAGTTTACTTAAAGGGTTTAGTTCACCAAAAAATTAAAATTAGCCCATGATTTAATTAAGGCCTTCTGAAGCGAAGCGTTTGTGTATCATCTTCTTCTTCTGATGCGTTTGTGCTTCTTCTGTGTTTTGATCCGGAGGTTCTGTACTGATTCAGAAGATGTGTCATAGCGTCCCCTACTGTATACCATTGAAAACGTAGACTCCAGGAAACTCCCATCAATGGCGGGAAAGCATTGTGTCATAAATGATAGAAAATCTCATCATTGGCGTGAACAGAGTTAATCACTTCTCCTGGGTGATATAGACTTTTGATAAAGGATTTTTTAAATTAAATCTTGAAACAGAAATACCGTGCCTTATTGATGAACAGAAATTGTAGCTTGCGATTTAAAGCTGCAAATTCCTCCACCAATGTCAGTTCTCTTCTAACAAGCTGATGATCTTAACCAGATATGATAAATAAGGGAGACTCTCTGTAGCTCTGTAGACGGGACAGGCAACTCTGGTCCTGGAGGGCCACTATTCTGCAGACTTTAGCTCCATCCTAGTGCTGGGCGGTAAACCGGTTTTAATTTTGCGACCGATATGATCTGCCATACCAGGTGTGCGTAGCTGAAACATCTGCTGTATCTATTCAATGGCCATGAAGAGCACTCTGAGTGTATAGAGAGCAGTCCTCTATTAACTGCATATTTTCTTACACTAACGGTAATACATTTATAATGCAACAATAAATAACTCCCAAAACAAACTCTTTGATATTGCAAATACCACTTACGGCCATATGATTTCGCAATGTGGAAAACAGGGATGAAATCACGGAATCCAGTCACAAATGGAGCTTACTCTATAACACGGAAGGTCACAGAATTTTTGGATGAGTAGATCAAAAGTGTGACTAATATGAGTGTGATATGATAAATCAGATATTGATACGGACTAGTGTCTGTGAATATTAACGCTCATAAAGACTGCTATTGAAATCTGAAGTCAGTTTGTTCTGCCGTGTCTGTTTGAATGAGCGTCGTGGTTTCATCTACTACTACACAAACTTTTAAGCATCTCCTGTCACACTATACGAGAGCACATGAACTTCATCTGTAGTGTCACAGTCACTTAATGCAGGGGTTTTCAAACCTGTCCAGGAGGACCCCCAGCACTGCACATGTCTCCCTCATCTAACACACCTGATATCATGAGCTTATAATATATATATATAGAAATATATATATATATATAAATATATATATATATATATATATATATATATATATATATATATATATATATATATATATATATATATATATATATATATATATATATATATATATATATATATATATATATATATATATATATATATATATATATATATATATATATATATATATATATATATATATATATATTATATATATTATATATATATATATATATATATAGTATATATATATATATATATATATATTATATATATATATATATATATAGACATAGTACTTTTTTTTATATCCTATTTCTATTATAATTTCTTCCTTGTGTTTTTAACTGTGAATTTGCACTGTCCATGGAGCGGACCTGTTTACATTTCACTGCCGGTTGTATATTCTGTATATAACTGTGTATGTGACAAATAAAACTCTTGAATCTTGAGCTCATTATTAGAGACTGCAAGACCTAAAGTAGGTGTGTCGAATATGGGAGACATACAAAATGTGTAGGGCTGAGGGTCCTCCAGGACAGGTTTGAAAACCCCTGACTTTGGGTGTACTCACACTAGGCATGGTTGCCATGTACCCCGCTGACCTGCACTCACATTGCACTTAACGTACTAGGCCAGAGCACGCTTGCGTCATTGCGTCACAATGCAACTTTTTGTTTTGAAGAAGACCGGAAGAAAAACGCTTTCGCTAATAGACTGCATAATAGATTTATCATTTATGCCATTCAGCGATTTTCACTTGACTGCACTGCACGTATCAGAAGATTATTATGGAGGCAGCTGACTTTGATGGAGGAATTTGCAGCTTTACTCGGAAACTACAATTAATGTTCATCAATAAGGTGAGAACCTGGACCGTTATAAACCTAAATATACTTTATTTAATCGAAAAGTGTATCCAAGTTGCAATAGTTTGGTGTTTTCTGTCGTAATGATGACAGTAGTGCACAGCTGTTCCGTGCTCTGGCACGGTTAGTGCTCACACTGCATGCGAACCGCGCTCGAGCCCAATCGAGCCGGCCAGGGATGGCCAAACAAACCACGCCAGGGCACAGGCACATTAAAAAAAACAACAACTGACATTGCATGGAAGATATTATTATTAATTATTATAAATATGATTATAAATTATTAATAATTATAATAATGCAATTTTAATTTTCACTTGTAAAATGTTGTTGTATAAAAACTGATATACAGTGAAACCACCAAAACAAGATTTTTGGTCAAATCGCCCCATTCTTGATCAAACACACCTGCAAAATTCAACCCAATCCCCAAAATTAAGTCTTCAGTCTTCAGGACTGCTTGAAAATTAAAGCAGGACCAAAGCTGCCCACCCCTGATCCCTAGGATAGGATAGGTTATATATCATACTACCCTATACCCTGGAATTGATGCTTTAAATGTCTAAATTGTTTATGTATGTTTTTTGCCCTAGACCTCATGGTATTGAAAGAGGCAAGTCATGAACTTAATAAAATGGAAGAAGAGAAAGACTATTATGACAAACATCATGATTTCATAACTGGAGAAAGATCGACACAGGCTAAAAAGACTTCCTCACAAAAAAGAGCTCAAAAGACAGGGAGTAACAGTTATTTTACCTGCCAACAGTGTGGAAAGAATTTCAGACATAAAGGAAACCTTAACGTCCACATGAGAATTCACACTGGAGAGAAGCCTTTCACCTGCCAACAGTGTGAAACTAGTTTCACTGAAAAAGGAAGCCTTAAAGCCCACATAAGGATTCACACTGGAGAGAAGCCTTACACCTGCCAACAGTGTGGAAGGAGTTTCAGACAAAAAGGAAACCTTATAGCCCACATGAGAATTCACACTGGAGAGAGCCTTTTCCCCTGCCAACAGTGTGGAAAGAGTTTCAGACATAAAGGAATCCTTAAAGTCCATATGAGAATTCACACTGGAGAGAAGCCCTTCACCTGCCAACAGTGTGGAAAGAGTTTCACTGATAAAGGAAGCCTTATAGTCCACACGAGAATTCACACTGGCGAGAAGCCTTACACCTGCCAACAATGTGGCACGAGTTTCACTCGTAAAGAAAACCTTAAAAGGCACATGAGAGTTCATACCAGAGAGAAGCCTTACACCTGCACTCTGTGCGGGAATGGCTTCACGCGAGAACTAAGCCTTAGGAAACACATGAATATTCACACTGGAGAAAAGCCATTTACATGTGATCAGTGTTGAAAGACTTTCAGATCTAAAGATAACCTTAAGTGCCACATGAGGATTCACTCGAGAGAGAGAACTTGTAGACTTGGAAATTAAACTACTTTTAATTGTCATCAGTGTGGAATGAGTTTCACAGACAGGAAACACTATGCGAATCATGTGATAACTCGCACCAGAGAGAAGTACCCATGTCTTCAGTGTAGCGACTGGATTGATCAAACACACAATCTTTATGATTTAATCTCATTAAGGATCCAGACGGGCTCTGTGATGGCCAATTGCCCCCACTGTGACTTATGATGATGTGCACCCTGATGTGGATTCATGCATTTCAAAGACACTTGGGCTGTGTTCTCAAATGAGGGAGCAGTACAACCAACAGAAACTCAATCCCCTATAGAAATGGAATTCTATGCACTATTTCATTGACAATCTGTTAAATGAATGAACATGCATTTGCCCAGTACATTTTTGTCTATCATTTAGTGTTAGTAGTTATATATATATATATATATATATATATATATACACATACACACACACACACACACACACACACACACACACACACACACACACACACACACACACACACACACACACACATATACATACATACATACATACGTACATACGTGTGTGTGTATATATGTGTGTATAATAAATATATATATATATACACTCACACTCATACTCATACTCACTACATTCTTTAGAAATGTTGGCCCATATTGATAGGATAGCATCTTGCAGTTGATGGAGATTTGTGGGATGCACGTCCAGGGCACGAAGCTCCCGTTCCACCACATCCCAAAGATGCTCTATTGGGTTGAGTTCTGGTGACTGTGGGGGCCATTTTAGTACAGTGAACTCATTGTCATGTTCAAGAAACCAATTTGAAATGATTCAAGCTTTGTCACATGGTGCATTATCCTGCTGGAAGTAGCCATCAGAGAATGGGTACATGGTGGTCATAAAGGGATGGACATGGTCAGAAACAATGCTCAGGTAGGCTGTGGCATTTAAACGATGCCCAATTGGCACTAAGGGGCCTAAAGTGTGCCAAGAAACATCCCCCACACCATTACACCACCACCACCAGCCTGCACAGTGGTAACAAGGCATGATGGATCCATGTTCTCATTCTGTTTATGCCAAATTCTGACTCTACCATCTGAATGTCTCAACAGAAATCGAGACTCATCAGACCAGGCAACATTTTTCCCATCTTCAGCTGTCCAATTTTGGTGAGCTCGTGCAAATTGTAGCCTCTTTTTCCTATTTGTAGTGGAGATGAGTGGTACCCGGTGGGGTCTTCTGCTGTTGTAGTCCATCCACCTCAAGGTTGTGCGTGTTGTGGCTTCACAAATGCTTTGCTGCATACCTCGGTTGTAACGAGTGGTTATTTCAGTCAAAGTTGCTCTTCTATTAGCTTGAATCAGTAGGCCCATTCTCCTCTGACCTCTAGCATCAACAAGGCATCAACACCCACAGGACTGCCGCATACTGGATGTTTTTCCCTTTTCACACCATTCTTTGTAAACCCTAGAAATGGTTGTGTGTGAAAATCACAGTAACTGAGCAGATTGTGAAATACTCAGACTGGCCCGTCTGGCACCAACAACCATGCCACGCTCAAAATTGCTTAAATCTCCTTTCTTTCCCATTCTGACATTTCAGTTTGGAGTTCAGGAGATTATCTTGACCAGGACCACACCCCTAAATACATTGAAGCAACTGCCATGTGATTGGTTGATTAGATAATTGCATTAATGAGAAATTGAACAGGTGTTCCTAATAATCCTTTAGGTGAATGTGTGTGTGTGTGTATGTATGTATGTATGTATGTATGTATGTATGTTTGATGATATAATTACTAGTTAATGTTAGCCCATCTAGCTGGTGTCTCTTATCAAATTATTACTCCTTTGACAAACACTTTGGTGGACATTACTTTCTTATAGAATACAGTGTGTTCGTTTTATTTATCAGAATACAAACGAACACAGAAAATTTAAACACGAATGAGTCAGCCCTTTGTTCAAAACAAGACTTTCTAGACTTTCTCCTGCGACTGTATATCTACACGCCTTTCAAGGCAAATGCAAGTAACGTACGAAATGAAAAGAAAGGAAGGTTGTTAGAAATTTGGAAAACAAAGATGAGTTTTGATGTAATCTAAGGCCCTGTTTACACCTGGTATTAAGATGTGTTTTGGGGGATCGGGTCATCAGTAGATGAGGGAGACCGATACCCGGTTATACCTGGTGGTCTCTTTTTTTTTAAATTTTTAAATTTTTATTTTATTTTTTTAACTTTTGACCACTTCTGCCCCGATGTCTTCGAAGGGAGGGTCTATGTGCAGGTAAATGTATAGGCTTATTCAGATCTTTCAATCTAATGGACAACGTAAGCTCACACAATTTGCATATGAACACAAAAGGAGATGACAGAAAAACTTAAGGAGAGCATCAGCTTTCGTTTCTGCTCTGACAGCCGCAAGATCATGCTGAACATGGTGAGTGTGTTAGAAATCAGGACTGGTGGGAACATTTGTGCTTGATGCGTTTTTCATCTTCAAACTAAACTTTAAAGTTCAAATCCCATCTGATTAGCGCGTAACCCATAACCCTTAATGTTTACGCCTTAGGTCACATCCGTTATTTTGTGGCTGTTTGAATGTATTCAACCACATGAGTGTTTACACTAAGAAAACAATCGGGTCAAATGCATTTTCGACTACCTCTGGACATGGTCGAAAGTGGACAAGCTCAAAATATTGTAGATGTTTATTTGACACAAATATTTAGCATCATGATGGGATTGACCAAAATGCATCTTAATACCAGATGTAAACAGGGCCTAAAATATACTTTAATGTTGTGTGTCCCTGTGGAAGTAAGACGCTCATGGCTGGTACCTGTCGATCCGGATGACTTGCTTCCAGCAATTTGGAAAGTCTGCCAGCGTATGTATCGTCAGAAAGGAGGAGTTAAACCTTGTAATCTTTGAGAAATGCCCCAGTTTTCACAAATTAATAATACCATCACGGTCAAGATGGCGTTAATAAACGCAAGGTCTCTGTTAAATTATTATTTTTTTTTTTCTTTTAAATATCTTTTATTTTAAACAAATATTGTTCCTTGAATTTGGACTTCCTTTTTGTGACTGAAACTTGGCTTGATGCTTTGGACTTATGAGTAGAAATGTATACACATGAACAGAAATGTAAAGTTTTGTTTTATTTTGATTATTATATACTGTAAATAAAAGTGCATATATATATATATATATATATATATATATATATATATATATATATATATATATATATATATATATATATATATATATATATATATATATATATATATATATATATATATATATATAAAAATACATATATAATATTAGGGATGCAACAATACAGTTAGTCCATGGTTTAATGTGTACCTCGGTTTTTTAACCATGTTTTTCGGTTCGGTTCTGACGGCTTGTCACATCAGTGTTTTTTGTTATTCTATTCTTAGGCGACAGGAACAGCAAAAGTTAAGGAGAAAAAAATACTATTTTTTTATTGCAATACTCTTGCTTTATTTTACTTAATAGAAACAAACCCTTGTGCATATGCATATATATATATATATATATATATATAACACTGACTGCTCAGAGCTGTACAGCAGCATTCAAGTATGAAATTGAATGAATAAATGTAAAAATAAAATACTACATAGACGTCACGATAAAATATACATTGATTCTTATTAAAGTTTTTCAGTCAAGAGCAATGAGTGATTTTTCTATTTCTTTTGTTTTATTTACATTAAAGGGATAGGTTCACTCAAAAATAAAAATTCTGTCATCAATTACTCACTCAAGTTGTTTTAAACCTGAGTAAAGTTCTTCTGATGACAGTAAAATATATATTTGAAGAAGTCCACTAGTCCACTATGGAAGTCAATGCTACCGTCAACTGTCTGGTTACCAACATTCATCAAAATATCTTCGGTGTTCAACAGAAGAAATGAATACAGGTTTGGAACAACATTAGAGTGAGTAAATAATGACAGAATTTTAATTGTGAGGTGAAATGTCCCTTTAAGGACAGCATGTTCACTATTAGGCTGCGCTGCTTTCACTTTAAGACCTGCACACATCTATACACCTCTCCGATTTTACTTTCACTTTAGACCTAACCAACTGTGTTTGTTAACCATGTTTCCATTTGACAGTATTAGCGCAGTAAGATTATTTAGTCTAGTAATCTCATCCTGTTTGACAGGCTTTTAGTGCGCACGCTCAGAAAAGCGCATGTATAAGCAGAAATCTCAATCTGAATGTTCAAATAAATGTTCTTAGATACTTCTAAATGGCTTTTGTGTGTACCTTACATAATAAAAAAATGAAAAATGTTAAGTTATTAGGAATTATGACAATAAAGATATTACAAGAGTTACAACTTTGATTACGTTTATAACTTTTCATACTGATTTGTGTAATAATTTATGTAGCTGAAATGAAGACTAAACGGCACAGAATAAACAATTTATTTCAAATTCTTCAATTTTACAGAAAGATGTAATCAAAAACTTTCGTTTAATAATATGCAAAATAGCACTTGTGTAACAAGTACAATATGAACTTAAAGGTATTTATACAGTTTACTTTGTTATGAATACTAACAAAAGGATTTAACCAAACTGCACCTCAAGGTAACAAAAATAAATAGAATAAATGTAACGCAAACATTCAGTCAGTCACCTATCAAAACATTGTTTTATAGTTTAAAAGATGTTCACTGTACTGCATTTTATGAAAGTACAATACAAATATATATATATATATATATATATAATTATTTTTTTTTTTTTTTTTCAACAACAAACTATTTGTGTAACATCACTCAGAAGTAAACAAAAATACAGTACTTGTAAAACCAAAAATAACCTCAGACAGTCTTATCCCAAATTTGTGTAGTTTTTCTTTTTTAAAGTGCATACACTGAAAAAAATACTTTGGACCAACCTAAAAAAAAAAAAAAAAACTAATTTGTTACAGCTAAATTTATTAGTTTTTCTCAAGCTATAATTTTAATTTGGTTGAAACTTTACAATTTAATTTAATATCAATCAAAATAGTTCTTCTGCCCAAGATAAAAATTACATTCACACAAAGTTAAAATATTGTTTTGTTATAGAGGCCATGAATCATTTTTCTTACTTTGGTACAACTTAAATTTTTATTTTGGAAAAACTCGCTTTTTTACTATAATGACAAAGTATAATTTTTAGTTTGGTCTCTAAACTAAATAAAATGCTGTAATTTTGTTACAAGCAATTTTTTTATTTACTCAAATTTCTGATTCACTACAAACTATATTTTTGACTAATACCTCAATCATATTTTCTTTAGCCACAAGACAAAACTTTACTATACTATTTATTTTTGCCTTGTTACAACTTAACTTTTACCATGAATAAAAGCTAAACTTGCTTTAATATAAAAGAAAAATGTGCATTTAAAATAAAACAGTAAATCTAAATTCAGTAAATTGTCAGTAAATCTAGTTGACTTCCTATAAATAAAGACAGGAATATGCTCTCACAAGACCTTAATGTTTATTGTGATATCATTGTCTTTTTAAAAGATGCATCACCTTCACTGTTGTCAAATTTTCAGTGTTGATATCAGTGCCTCAATATTTATAAAACAGAAACAGCTCTGTTAACTTGTTTAACATATTTATATTCACTTATATTAACAAATGTCTTCTTTGATTTATCCAATATTTAGAGCTTGACACTCTGCGTATCATTTTCTTGGATTCTATCTCCATGAAAATGTTCTGCAGTGCATCAAAGGTGTATTTGAGCTCACTTGAATAGCTCAAATTTAAAACATAGATGAGCCCAAACAACATGGCACATGTATGCGGGACTGATGGCAAGTCATTAAGGACCTCCACACCTTCAATGACAATCCCAATGTGATGTGGAGGCTGGAGAGGATCCTCATCTTCCTTGATGACAAACACTGCCATTGTACATCTCTCAAGCTCAGTTTCAGCTTCATTCTTCTGAGCAACCTAATAAAGGACAAAGACAAGACATTTATTACAAAGTTATTTTGATAAAATCAGTGTCTGCTGTGTCTATATAAAAAAAATATGTACACAAAAAAAATTCTCAATCAAATCTCAAAATACAAATTGGAGGTCTAGTAATAAAATAATGACTTGCAAAGATCAGCAGATACTCGTGTCAGCTCTTCCAAATATTTTTCTCATAGAAACTAGACTATCACAAGTAAAGCATTGGTACAAGTATTATATAATATCTTTATTCAAAATGTTAAAAGACGTGCAGTGAATTAAAAAAAAAAATGTTTTTGTAACAACAATGAACGATCAGGGAAGAAGGAGGCGGGAACCGGCAAACATTTTAAAAACTTTAATCAAAAATAAAACAACCCATAACGTCGGCGGCAGCCCCTCACGGACGACTGCCGCCTAAAAACAAAACAAAACACAATAATGGCGGCAGCCCCTCACGGCCGACTGCCGCCTACATACACAAAACAAAACACAAAATAAAATCCAGGCCTGGTCCTCTCTCGTCTTGCCATGTCATCGCTCCTCCTTTTATACTCCCGTCACTCCTCCATGAGGCGAGGCCGGTGTGGCGCACAGCTGACGCTCATTAACATTCGCCACCGGCCCGCTCTCACAGTCCCCCGCCTCGCCACAGTTTTTAAATAGTTTAGTTTAATACAGTAGTATATATCATTTAACCAAGACTCACTATACTGTTAAAAGATACAACTGCCTTGTGTACTCGTATTACACATTCCACAATACAATATTTGAATACAATATACATTTTATGACCAGCCTTTCACTGCTCCATCTGCACTGCTGCTGCTCTGAAGTAACACATATTTAGATTAAATATTCAATATACAGTGTTCTACAAAATATAATACACAATATATTATCCAGCACAGAGATAGTCATGTGGTCAGTTAGCTATTTTTTAACCCTTGTGTTGAAAACCATATAACACTTTTGGTGTTCCCCGTCACAGCCTACAAAAAAAATAGCTTATAAATCTCTA
Source organism: Paracanthobrama guichenoti (assembly GCA_018749465.1). Classification (NCBI taxonomy): domain Eukaryota; kingdom Metazoa; phylum Chordata; class Actinopteri; order Cypriniformes; family Gobionidae; genus Paracanthobrama; species Paracanthobrama guichenoti. Next base: position 1,998,060 of record CM031951.1, on the reverse strand, counting down.
ATGCTACATTATCACTAAATATTGGATTCAAACTTTTTGTCAACTTGTTTTCTTTCAAGTAGGACTGTTTTGTATTTATTTTTTGAACTGATTAATCGTAGATTAATGAGTAAATTAAATGACAAATTGGTGAGTAAAAAAGGCATTATTTGTGAATAATTTTGGAAATATTAAATCAAATATGAAAAGTTGCTCTGTTGATCACACTAGTCTACTTAAATTTTTAACCAGGAAGTTTGTTTTTTAAATGCTTTTATTTTGTACAAAATGGCACAAAGTCACACGTGGTGTTCCCTGTCAAAAACGACCAGCCATTGAATGTGTGTTACTTGCGGGAACAATGGAATCATTAAGGAGTATCAGCTTAATGTGGGTACAATGATGCCTGGACAGATATATGAGATTTAGGCAAGTGTACTTTTGATCAGACCTGAGACCACGTTTAAAAGTAAAAAATGTGATGTTTCAACTCATCTAAAGCTTAAGTGATTAATGCAAAACTACTCCTTGATAAGTTTGTCCACATCTTCCCCAAGGTACACAACAAGGCATTTCAGCAGACACTCCCTTTTTTGATTCACCTCAAGCCTCTAGGTGAGAGCGCAAGCACTCATAAGGCATTCTTATGCAGTCCAATTGTGCATTTTCACTGATGCAAACAATACACAATGCACAGAATTGTGTGCTCAGAGTTATAGTAGTTGTATAGTTACAAAAAAAAGGAAGTTAAAAGGCCTAATCTAATTCCACAACTTGTTGACAAAATGAACACTATTCTATTACTATTTATGTGATACAAGTAATACAATTTGATGTGTTGTGCAAGTACATACCTGATCAAGAACATTCAGAATATTCTGGGTCTTCTCTCTAACAACTCCTCCCTTGTTTCTGACGATCTTTATTAGCTTGCTGTGGTACTTGTCCAGAAAAGCCAGGAATCGCGTTAGAAGTGGAATAGTTGTTATTCGTATAAATTCAGAATTGATCTTAAAAAATAAAAACAAAAGAATAGTAAATGCAAATGTAAATACAACTGTGTGGTGTGTAAGATCTTGACATCAGGTGCCAAAACGTGCAGTTTCTAATGACAGGGGATAATAATTTACTTTACAGATCATCACTCTCCAGTTGGAATGTCAGGTATGTGGTTGGCCTCTCCTCTCTTAGGTCTCTTGATTGTTTTTGCTGGGAATCCATCCTCTGGAGCTTTAAACTTAAGGGAATTTACAAGTATTTCAGAACACATTTTTTTATGTTTTCAGAAATTAAATACTGACATAAAGCGAACCTTCCATTGTATTTTCATACTATTATGTAATGTCTATAATATTAGCAAGGATACCTCTGTGGTAATTTCAAAGCTATTCTCTAGTGTTAGTCATTCCTATTTAAAAATACATTCACAGTTGTATTCTTTGGGACTCACCAAATTCAGCAAGCCGGCCAAAATTGTGAGATTTCCAGGAAACAAAATCAAACCTGTAAAACACAAAGGAAAAGTTGAAATTTCACATTTATGTTTGTTGTTGGGGCAGTTAGCACTATCCATAGTAATCACTAGACTGTAATTATTAGTTAGACCTTAGACATACTGGTGATATTGTACTATACTGCATTATGCTGACAGGTGAAACAATGGAATATGAATTATTCCTCTTAAATCAGAACTCATTTTCTAATTCAATACATTTCATTAATGCAAAACTATCAATCACCTACTATCAATCCCACCTTTCTTTTTTTTTTTTGCTAATCTGAGATGCATTGTTGAATAAATCAACTTGTTAGTCACGACTGTTTCCTGCAACCCTATTGTCGCAAAGCGTTCGTTCAGCCACGTTAGTTAATGACGTCACGCACGTGGTGGAGTAAAACCTTCTTTTAATGAATCTGTGTGAGATGGATTTAATCCTAGATGTTTTGCTATAGATTATGGACATGGCATTTCTCATTCATTTTGCTTAATTTTCAGATTAAATCATAGGCTCGTTATGTACGTTAGGCTACTAGAGCACGTTCACACATGAGCACTCTTCAAAAACGGTGCTTTTAAATCTCTTGACAAACTAAAATACGTAAATTACATTTGTATGTATCCTAATAAAGTATACAGATTGTACTGAATGTCAGCTTTCTTATTTTGCTCTCAAAGTAAGGTTATAGGTTATGGAGTCCACATGTCATGCAAACTAGAAACCATTGAAAAAATTTAAAGGAGTGCCGTGGAGGCAGGGTGCGCCCGGGCGGGAGTTTTTATTCTCAATCCAAAATTCATTTAAATTTAGAATAACTAATAGAATAATTATTTTCCGGAGTTGTGCTGAACAATAACCGGCTCTATTCACACATGGGCTCAATCGAACATTAGCTAATTCGGACATTGGCCGCTTCATATAATGTTACAGCTCATGCGGTCAAGGTCGTTAGATTAGTTGACGGTTGCAGTGCATGTGAGAAAAGAGATATAGTTTATTCAAGCACTTTGACTAACTTTGTTAGAGACAAACGAGCCTTATCACAATACGCTATCATTAAAATTTACTTACATCACAGTGAAATAACAACAACAAAATTAACTTTGCATTTGTCAAACAGAGGCAACATACATATTGTGATAGTCTGGTTTGGCTATAGCTTTAGCTAACACCTGCACAAACACAGTTGTCTGTAAAGTAATAGCCTAGTTGTCCATCCTGCCAATAACCATAAATGAAAAACACTTATTCACGTTAAAAAATAACACAATATCGAATACTTACCGAGTCTAAATGTGATTTCCTGGGCCACAGACCGTCTTGACGTCTTCACATTTGAAACGAGCAATGGCGGATTGAAAAATGCTGTCTGTGCGAGCAAGGAGTTAGTTGATGTGACGTGAAAAATTCTGGTTTGAATTAAAAATACTATTTAACTCAAATTGTTGCTTTTAATTTTGTCTAGGATGTTCGTTATTTGCTTTAAGGAAACCTGAACAAAACAGGTTTAAACCAGAAATAACTAACTTAGTCCAATATAATAATGCACTTTAAACAAACGACACAGTAGTCTCACTTTTTTCATTGTGGTAGCAATATACACAAAGTAAAAAAATAAAACAATTTACCAATAAAAAGTACAGTACCTGGGCAAGAACAAATTCAAAACAAAATTCACATTGTGTAATCATGCTCCCTCAGTGGAGGCTGCACACCCAGAGGAGCAGAAACCTGTTTTTCCCTGAACTGGACTGCAGACCTATCAACAGGGACCGCTGCATCAGGTGGTGGTGGTGGTGGGGATGGGGGTTCAGCAAAATATTTAGAAATCAACCTGTTGAGTCACAAACTACCTGCATTTGGATGCTATAAAACTGTTTGTAATTGAAGTAGTACTCTTTATTTAGGATGCTGTGCCAGTTGCGCAAGGCCAATGGAATGAAGTTGGTCTGGATGAGGATAACAAATGACCCAGCCTGCTGCCACTGCATTCTTTATTTCACGGGCGATTTTATGCACAACTCTGCACACGGTTCATTTACGGATAGAAAAGGTCCGCGCTGTGACTCGTTAAGACAGTGCATGTGCAATAAAATAAAAATAAATATGATTTTCTGTTTAGATGGTAGTCCGGCTGCATATCTTTTTCAGCATCAAAATAAATGTGGAGCACAGCCATAGACCGATTTAACCCTGTACATTGAAACAGTCGTCTGAACTGTAAAGCAATTAAACTAAACAAATTAATGAACTTGTGACTTCTGACAAAGTTAATGTAAGCCAATATTTACACTCACCTAAAGGATTATTAGGAACACCTGTTCAACACATGGCAGTTGCTTCAATGCATTTAGGAGTGTGGTCCTGGTCAAGACAATCTCCTGAACTCCAAACTGAATGTCAGAATGGGAAAGAAAGGTGATTTAAGCAATTTTGAGCGTGGCATGGTTGTTGGTGCCAGACGGGCCAGTCTGATTATTTCACAATCTGCTCAGTTACTGGGATTTTCACACACAACCATTTCTAGGGTTTACAAAGAATGGTGTGAAAAGGGAAAAACATCCCCTATGCGGCAGTCCTGTGGGCGAAAATGCCTTGTTGATGCTAGAGGTCAGAGGAGAATGGGCCGACTGATTCAAGCTGATAGAAGAGCAACTTTGACTGAAATAACCACTCGTTACAACCGAGGTATGCAGCAAAGCATTTGTGAAGCCACAACACGCACAACCTTGAGGCAGATGGGCTACAACAGCAGAAGACCCCACCGGGTACCACTCATCTCCACTACAAATAGGAAAAAGAGGCTACAATTTGCACAAGCTCACCAAAATTGGACAGTTGAAGACTGGAAAAATGTTGCCTGGTCTGATGAGTCTCGATTTCTGTTGAGACATTCAGATGGTAGAGTCAGAATTTGGCATAAACAGAATGAGAACATGGAGCCATCATGCCTTGTTACCACTGTGCAGGCTGGTGGTGGTGGTGTAATGGTGTGGGGGATGTTTTCTTTAGGCCCCTTAGTGCACACTTTAGGCCCCTTAGTGCCAATTGGGCATCATTTAAATGCCATGGCCCACCTGAGCATTGTTTCTGACCATGTCCACCCCTTTATGACCACCATGTACCCATTCTCTGATGGCTACTTCCAGCAGGATAATACACCATGTCACAAAGCTCGAATCATTTCAAAGTGGTTTCTTGAACATGACAATGAGTTCACTGTACTAAAATGCTGCCCCCACAGTCACCAGATCTCAACCCAATAGAGCATCTTTGGGATGTGGTGGAATGGGAGCTTCGTGCCCTGGATGTGCATCCCACAAATCTCCATCAACTGCAAGATGCTATCCTATCAATATATGCCAACATTTCTAAAGAATGCTTTCAGCACCTTGTTGAATCAATGCCACGTAGAATTAAGGCAGTTCTGAAGGCGAAAGGGGGTCAAACACAGTATTAGTATGGTGTTCCTAATAATCCTTTAAGTGAGTGTATATTTCCTTGAGTTAGCCTGCCTACCTCTTGCTCTGTATATACGACCAGCATTTGAAAGAACGAAAAAATTAAATGTTGGAGCACTAGATGACGGCGATGTCGATGCATGGCTAGCCATTTTGCAAGCACAAAGGTAAAAACAACTACAGGCAACATCTTTACTCCACCAGAACTGCAGCACCTCTCCGAAACAGCAACACCACTTATCTTCCTATTTCTGGCGTGACGCTTGAGTCTGTCCCAAAATACGACTCCGGTGCACCCTCATGGACTCGCGTCAAGGGTCCCTAAGGTCTGCACTACATGATGTCATCAAAAGTGTGGACTCTGAGGAAGTCCACAAGTCCGGAGTGTGCCATTTGGGACAGGGCCATACAGCACGTGTCTCCATCACTGAAGTTTCACACCAGGCTATAATGTTGACAATAGAGGAAAGTAAATTTTTCATAGGTGTTAAACTTAATTTCGTAACAAGTTATAAAGTTGGAATAATGACACAGACATAGCCTGGCTACACCATCTCATATTGACAGCGTTTATCCCAGGCACATTTTACTTCAAATGCGCATTTTTCTGAGATGATTCTTACACTTTACAACAAATAAATAGCTTTTATAAAACTGTATAAGTCCTGGTAGCCACTGAGAGTAGCCATGGCAACTGGGAACACATTCCAGCTGCTGGAGAGGACAGTGTCAACATTTCTGATGCGGCAGCATTTTTAGTATGATTTCTCAACGTTTCTTCTGTTTGGCGCACATAGCTAATTTGCATACGTGCATACGACTGGCTGGCTCCACTTGGCAAAAAATAGAACATTTGTGAACAAATGTTTTGAATTCTGAATACTGGACATGGTGAGCTTAAAGATATTTTAGTGACTTTTTCTCTTAATAAATAATAATACAAAATATCAGAAGACATGGGATTCCTCTTAAGATCCATCAGTGGAAATAATGAAAAATAAGAGGAACAAGAAGAGGAAGACAAGCAAGAGAAACAAAAAAGGGACAAAACGTGCCTCTTTCTGTCTGGACGTTATTATTTGAAATGAAAAGTTTATTTGAGTGTTAAGAAGTGTGATAATTCTGTTTTGACTTAAGTTTTTTTTTCAAATAAATATTTCCAAGTGATATCAGATTTTGTATGTGTTGTGTATTGTACTTACCCTTACCCTGTAACTACATGAAACAAGAGGGGAACAAACACCACTTTAATTTACAGCCCGTAGATTCATACTTACCCTGTAACTACATTAATAATGTAGTTACTTAATTAAAAAATACTTACAGTATAAATAGTTAATTTTCCTGATAGTTACCCCTTTATTCCCCAAATATTACATATTGTTCCCTTATACCTACACATACTTACTTTATAGTTACACTATAATTACCAAAAGTTATGCTGTAAATTCGCTTTATTTACGTAGTACTTTCCGGGCCGTAATCTAAAGCGTTCTGTGCTTTTTCAGCATGCTCTCCTGTTCTATGGCGCACGGTATATCAAGACCTGTCGATCATGGCGATCAGCCCAATCCAAGGCCGCCCCAGCTATAAGAGTGTCCGATTGCTCTTTACACATCGTCCCTTCCCACTTCACCCACCCACCTCACCTGAGATCCAGTTCCCATTGGGTGAACTTTCAAATGACGGTGCGTCATGTTCGCGACGAAGCGTGCCACACGAGTTCTGAAAAGTGAAGCCAAAGCATCTCAATCACCCCCAGGTGACTGGATGCAGTATAGGTCATAAACCCCGCCCTCTCCATGTATTCTAATGGACATTAGAACTAAACAATAAAATTACGCTTACATTTTTTTTCCAAAGATGGTTTGCCATTTAAGATAGTTTTTTATTAGGCTGATGTAAGTTTTTGTTCTTTAAATAAGTTTGGTTTTATTTAAGTGTTATCAAAACAGGAGTGTGGCGTCAGCTGTGAATGTATGTGTGTTGAGTGAACGATCAGCAATCAAGAGCATGCAACAGAAGTGCTCGCTCTCTCTTTACTGTCAGTTAACGCTAATAATACATGCCTTGTTTTACTTTCTTTGCCATTTCCATATTCGACCGAAATACAAACTTTCCACTGATGTCTGTGAAAAAGGGATGTACTCGACAAGCTTGCACGACTGCGCTGCTGCACACTCAATCCACTGGCGGGAGCGCTCAAAGCTCCTTGGATGGTGGAAAAATTATAGAAATTAATCTTACTAAGGAAATGTGATGTAAACATAAGAGAATTGTTTTTGTGTTTTTTTTTTTTTAAATGTGCATGAGTTTTGTGCTCTCCTGTGACTATAAATATACAGAAAGACTCTCCTATTCTATGGTGCACGGTATATCGGTGTGTCCTGCCTCTTTTGTGAAATAGCGGTAAAATCCACTTTATTTCTGTATGATTACTGTGCAGTCCAGACACAAACTAGTTATTATCACTGTATCACTTTTTATTGTAAAACTGTGGTAAAACATTGATGCTTTAAATCAAGTAAAAAACAAAAAGGCAAACATGTATCAAATTTTTTTGTTTTGCAATCTCACTAGTTTCCAGTCTGATAAAAATTCCCTTTGTTGGTGAAATTTCTTTCGACCTTCATTTGACTAATCAATACATTGAATCTAATTCTTGACTCTGGCTTCTTTACTCCTCTCAAGTCACCGGAAATTAATAGGGAATTCAAGCCTCTAAGGTAATTTAGAACTGTAACAATAATCAGCACATTATACCGTCTCTCAAACAGGCGTTTCCTTTCTTTGAAATTAATTCCACACTGATGACATATAAAACCAGTTCCCTTTCATGCCAAGTTACGTTAGTGACTGACGGAATGGGGGTTTCATTTAGAAGCCTATCACCTTAGAGTTCTACAACACGAGCCAATGGCAAAACAATGCCATGGGTCTATGGAATTTGAATAGCGACCTCCGCCTACCAGCGTGGGTATACAAGTAGCCTCACTCACATGCAATCTTGCATTATTTTTCTGCTTCGGAGCCAAGTGTTAACTTGCCTTCTGAGCTTTCTCTTCAAGACGAGCGACTCTCCAGTCTGTCGGTGTGACGGTGCGTTCCAGCGAGTTCCTCATTCCTCTCTGATCTGTGCAGTGATCTCGCACAGCGTGTGTGTTCTCCCTGGGCGCTTTGGCATTCTACAGAGTTTTTCTCCTCTTCTAAAAGAGCTATATGTGGCACACCTTTTTCAAGATGTCTCATTCATGTGTTTCTGGGTACGGTTAGTCCATCTGACGGGCACGAGCGCTGCCTCACTGCTTGGGCTTAGTGCATGCCGTTCAAGATTCAAGATTCAAGATTCAAGAGTTTTATTTGTCACATACACAGTTATATACAGAATATACAACCGGCAGTGAAATGTAAACAGGTCCGCTCCATGGACAGTGCAAATTCACAGTTAAAAACACAAGGAAGAAATTATAATAGAAATAGGAGATATAAAAAAGTAAATATATATATATATATATATATATATATATATATATGTCTATATCTGTAGAATTATAAATAATCAAGTCAAGAGAAAAAAAGGTAACAAATAAGGATAAAGTGGAATAAAATAATTGAAGTAGACTTTGCAGTGAGTAAACTGTAGACTTATAAATATGTGGTTAACAAATGTATAAAGAGTATAATGTGCAAACAGGTTTATAACAGGTTGTTACACAGTAACAACGAGAACAGAAAGTGCAGTGCAATGTCAGTGTATCGATGTTTATCCTGACGTGAAGTCACGTGATGTTAAGTGACTGAGTTCAGGAGTCTGATGGCCTGGGGAAGAAGCTCCTCCTGAGTCTCTCAGTTTTGGCCATCAGGCTTCGGGGCGCTACCAGATGGTAGCAGCGTGAAATGAGGGTTTGCAGGGTGATTAGAGTCCTTGATGATCTTGGTAGCTCTACCTTTGCAGCGTTTGGTGTAGACGTCCTGCAGAGACGGGAGAGCTGACCCTGAGATACGCTCGGATAAGCGCACGACTCTTTGCAGGGCTTTGCGGTCATGACTGGTGCTGTTCCCATACCACGCTGTGATGCACTGAGTTAAAACACTTTCTATCGCCCCTAAATAGAAAGTTTTCAGGATAGCTGGTGAAAGCCTGAATTTCCTCAGCTGGCGCAGGTGGTACAGTCTTTGCCTGGCTTTTTTCACCTGTGTCTGAATGTGAGCAGTCCAGGTCAGGTCCTCGGAGATGTTTACTCCCAGGTACTTGAAGCTGCTCACTCTCTCTACTGGTGACCCGCTGATCATGAGGGGGGAATGACTCATGTTCCGTTTGTGAATGACTCATGTTCCCACCGCAATGTTGCGGTCAAGACTCCATGACCTTCATCTAGGAGTTAGAGTCCCCTCCACCACACCCTAAATCTATCCCTTCCACGAGAGGGGATACTTTGGCTGGTGGCCATGGTGATTTGAGGGTAACAGTGTGAAACAAGCCGACGAATCTTCCTCGGGCCACACCCCCTTCTAGCATATTGCAACCTGTGGTGTTGCCGGGTGAGGTCGCTGGTTCGTCCCAGATGATACTAATGTCGATCGCCACATAACAAGGTGGGCTGGATTCCTTTGGAGATGAGGATTCGGCTGTGCTGCCTCACTCTGGAGTGCAAGCGTTGCAGAGTCTGATCCGGAGCTGACGGCCATGCTTGCCCGGGCAGCTGAGAGCATCGGGCTTGAGTGTAACTCTCTGCCATGTCCCGGGCGCTCAAACTGGAAGATTGGGGGTGGCCCGTGCTGACATTCATCAGCTCTCTCGGTCAGGTGATGTCCACTTTTGTGGTCCAAGAACACCATTTATTGCTCAACCTGGCAGATATGCAGGAGTGTGGCTTCCTCTTGGACTCTAGTGCATGACGCCTCGCTAACAGACATCTGCAGAGCGACACCTAACACATTCGTGAGATTCTACAATCTCCATGTAGAGCCAGTGTCCTCTCGTCTACTCGCTCCCAGTAGCCAGTAAGTAGGACTGACTCTGTGTCATCGCTTGCTGCGCCATTCCACTCCACGGACTGGATACGTGTGCTATTTTACTCAGGTCAGTTTCTCAGTGAAGCCTTGAGTTCCTCCAGCACTGTTGATGCCGACACCAGAGTGTATGCCCGCTCGTGTTAGGCTAGGTGTCTCCATGTGCATGGTTCCCCCTCTGGGCAACCCCCACATGTGTATTTCCACGGTAAGTCTCCTTGAGCATGTGTCTTTCCCTTGGCAAGAACACCTAGCCACTCCTGGGGTTGAAACATTCCACCTTTGCGGGCTGTATACTTAACTGCAAAAAAATGCTCTTCTTACTTAGTAATTTTGTCTTGTTTCTAGTCTAAATATCAAAAAATTCTTAAATCAAGATGTATTTACTAGATAAGTAAAATGACATAAGATTTTTTTTTTTTTTTCTTGAAAATAAAATCAAAATTAAGTGAGTTTTTGCTTAAAACAAGCCAATGGGGTGAGAAAAATCTTGTTTCTTGTTTCTGTCCCAAACGAAAATATTTTTCTCACCCAAAAACAAAGCAAAAACTCACTTCATTTTGATTTTATTTTCAAGAAAACAAGAAAAAAATACCTTATGTCATTTTACGTATCTAGTTAAAGCATATTCATTTAAGGATTTTTAGATATTTGGACTGGAAACAAGAAGAAAAAAAAAAAAACCTTGGTATTCAGCGTTGAGTCTAGCCCTTCATTTGTGCTAGTCTCATGGCAGGGAGTTCAGGTCAGTGCAGGATGCTGGAAGACAGCCGTTGTGGCGAGATTAGATAGGGACCCCTATTCCGTCAGTCACTGACATAACTCGGAGTGACTGACTGAAAGGGAACGTCTCAGTTATGTATGTAACCCTTGTTTCCTGAAGGAGGGAATGGAGACGTTATGTCTCTCTGCCATAACCGCTGTATTGCTGGTACGACCGGGGCCCTCAGCCTCGGGTCTTCAGCAGGTAACATAATGCGGGCTTCTCTCCAGTGTGAACTCTCATGTGCCTGTTAAGGCTTCCTTATATACCCACACTGGTGGGCGGAGTTCGCTATGCAAATTCCATAGACCCATGGCATTGTTTTGCCATTGGCTCGTTTTGTAGATCTCGAAGGCGACTGGCTTCTAAGCTAAACCCCCATTCCATCAGTCACGTTCCTTCAGGGAACGAGGGTTACATACATAACCGAGATGTTCTCTCATACATGAATTCTCATGTGGTACTTAAGAGCTATGTTATACCTAAAACTTTTCCCACAGTGACCACATGTAAACGGCTTCTCTCCAGTGTGAACTCTCATGTGCCTGTTAAGGCTTCCTTTTTGGTTGAAACTTTTTCCACATTGTTGGCAGGTGAAAGGCTTCTTTCCAGTGTGAACTCTTATGTGGTCTTCAAAGTGTTGTTTTAGAGTGAAACAATTTCCACACTGAGGGCATGTGTAGAGTTGCTCCCCAGAGTGAAGTCTCATGTGTCTGTTAAGGTGTACTTTTTGAGTGAAACTCTTTCCACACTGAGGGCATGTGTAAGGTTTTTCTCCAGAGTGAAGTCTTATGTGGACTTTAAAGTTTTTATGTTGATCAAAACTCTTTCCACACTGTTGGCAGGTGTAAGGCTTCTCTAAACTATGAATTCTAACGTGTCTGTTAAAGCTTCCTTTTGAAGTGAAACTTCTTCCACAATGTTTGCAGGTGAAAGGCTTCTCTCCAGCGTGAATGCTCATGTGCACTTTAAAGTTTCCAATTTGAGTGAAACTCTTTCTACACCGAGGACATGTGTAAGGTTTCTCTCCAGTGTGAATACTCATGTGCCTGTTAAGGATTATTTTTTCAGCAAAACTCTTTGCACACTGCGAACATGTGTAAGGTTTCTCTCCAGTGTGAATACTCATGTGTCTGTTAAGGCTTCCTTTTTCAGTAAAAGTCCTTCCACACTGTTGGCAGGTGTAAGGCTTCTCTCCAGTGTGAGTTCTCAAGTGCTTTTTAAGGCTTTCATTTAGAGCAAATCTGTTTCCACACTGTTGGCAGATGAAAGGGCACTCTCCTGTGTGAATTCTCATGTGGACTTTAAGGTTTCCTTTACTACTGAAACTCCTTCCACACTGAGTGCACGTGCAAGGCTTCTCTCCATTGTGAATTTTCATGTGCCTGTTAAGGCTTCTTTTTAGAGTGAATCTGTTTCCACATTGTTGGCAGATGAAAGGTTTCTCTCCTGTGTGTATGCTCATGTGGACTTTAAGCTTTTCATGTTGGTTGAAACACTTTCCACACTGTTGGCAGGTGAAATTACTTCCAGTTCCCTTCTTTTTAGCTCTTTTTTGTGATGAAGATTTTCCAGCCTGTGGGCAACTAAAACTTTGCTCTCCAGTTATGAAATAATAATTCTTATATTGATTTTTCTCTTCCATAACATTCAGTACTTCTCTCTCCTTTTTCAGCACCGTCAGGTCTAAGACAAAAAGAGACAAATGCAAATTAACACCAGTTTAATGGCACAAAGCAACAGACAACAAAACATTTAGGGTGGGTTGCACCAACAAGGATTAATCTTAAATCTAGATTAAATCAATGTTTATCTAATAATTCTATAACCAAACTTTAAACCTTGTTTAAAAATAAGCAGGTTTACATTTAAACTATAATTTTGATCCTGTATTTAATTCATATTTAAGATAGATTAACTTTAATCATGTTGCTCCATAACTTTAAACTCAGATTTAAATCTCAATTATGGATTAAATTTTAAATTTACATGTGAGGAGGTTTAAATAAAATTGCACCTACAATTAAACAATGCGGATGATTGAACAGAGATAGAAACAGTGGATGTGTCCTCAGGTCTCAGAGAGGTGTTTATTACTAATAAAAATGAAAAATAAAGCAAATTGAGCCATCCAAGTGTGAGGGTCGTGGCACCCCGTGAGTTTATGCCTGCTATCGAGTCCAGGATGCAGATCCATCACTCATCTCTGTGCACCTTGGTGCCGGTCAAAGAAAAGAAGAGAGGAGTATATTTAGCATTTAACAGCAGCGGTGATGATAAGGCGAGTGCCAGTGATCGCAGCCACGCCTCACATTTCTCATGCCCGCTCCACTCGATCAAGCAGGATGGGCGGCGCTGTCAAGAGTAGAGATTACTTTGCCAATCATGACAGTTGTTTTGTCATAAATTACGCTGTCATAAATTATGTGCACAATATACTCCATTAATTGATGCTATAAATATTTTTCTAGGCTTATGAAATCCGCACACGCTGCTGCAATGTTTTCATTGAGGGCATTGCAGCATCAGCGATCAAGGCGCTGGAGAGGCATCGCTGGTACCTGACAGGTGAGATGCTACCCCTGGCTCTCTTCAGCAGCAAGGTGCCCAATAATGACAAGCGTGCACTTGCCCGCTGATCTCCACATGCACATCCCTGAGCAGCGCTTTGGCAAGCCAAAGTTCCCCACCCTCTTGCCAACCACCAGCTTGGCTGACCTCGCCAATAAGGATTGCTGGTTTGGGATGCACCAGCTGCACATTGATACAAAATGTATGTCTCTCAATGTGAAGGAATGGGTGACCAATGCTGCGTTCAAAAAAAGTGAGGTCAAAGTATGTGCAATGAACGTGGTCAATGACTGTGCAGAGCGTGGCGTCAAGCTCACATCTGACTTTGTCGCAGTGGCAAGGAAGGAGCAGCACCTGCAGAATGTGCTGCAGGCAGTTGAACATGACCGCAACCAACAGCCAAACAGCACAAAATTCAGGGTAAGGAACCGTGAACATGTCCCACTGACCTCCATTCATTTTGTCTATATTTGAATGGAGAATCTTGAAAGATGAATTCTAAGAAATGCCCAAGTTGCCCAAATGGAATCTTAATGGAATTCCTAGAAACTTTGCAAAAGTAATTTTTATATTAATTGGAACGCAGTTATAATGCAATGCCAGCCAATTGATATTTTGAAATAAAAATATACAAATAAGAAAAGTTGGAAAGAATGTTTAAACATGAAACTAAACTGCCAGTCTCTGCCGCCACCTACTGTCTTAATGAGTGAGACAATGAGTCAATTCGTTGAAATGGCTGATTCGTTCAGGAATGAGGCAGTCGTTTACAAACAGGTCATTGAATCTTTGATTCAACCGATTCATTCAAAATGCTGAATCATTCAGTAACACACTGTTGCTGTGAGATGCGTTATGTGATCTGTGTTTGGAACTATTTTTGCTGCTGAAATAGAACAAATACAGTCAATATTGCATCTAAAATGTAAGTGATTTAATGTCAATGAATTGGTTATGGAACTGTCATGAAATCAGTGTTACATTTTCAGTCATGATGGTATTCAGGAAAACAGCACTCTTGATCGTGTAACGTTGTTTAACTGCATCATATGTTCTTTTATAATTATATATATATATATATATATATATATATATATATATATATATATATATATATATATGTGTGTGTGTGTGTGTGTGTGTGTGTGTGTGTGTGTACATAAAAAATAAAATAAAAATAGTATATCAGTCTGGCAAGTAAACAAAACTACTTGCCAAGGTGTGCAGAACAAGATAGTGGATTCAGTCACTTAAAAGCGTTTGTCATTCTTAAACTTTGCAGTATACATGGATGTTGGTCCTCTTAAGAAGCATGACAAAACCTTTTTTCAAATTGGGAATGTACTTTAGACTACAGAAAGCAAAAAGTGCACCCTTTATAGCGTGATCGCCTGAAACTCCCTCTATTATTAATGAATCTAATGGCACAACAAATCTCTTATTTACATCATGCATAAGCTTTGCTTCTTATAATGAAAGGATCTGTGAGTGAGCAGAACTCAGTATTTTAAGTTCACAATGGCAAATTTCACTGAAAGGCGAATGACAAGTTTACTCCAACCTGCTCCACTTCACCACTGAGGACATTCATAAGACAGTCTTCAAAAATATCATTCATTTCTGTAGAGCTGGAGATTTTAATAAGGATCAAATGGCCGAGTTCAGCTTTGAGAATGAAACCAACCTGTTTGTTCCTCAGTTTCTTCATGTTTCAAACTGAATACATTTTCAATCTTCATGTCTTCACTCTCCTCTTTAATAAACGCCATCTTTACATTAGTTTCACGTGGATCTCTAAATCTCTGAGTCAGCTCTAGTTCAGTAGTTCAGTCACTGGTAAGAAAGTCAGAGAGAGTTAATGGACTTAAATCACCTGATTAGACAAAAACACTCAAAACTAACAGTACATATTAATAAAAGAATGGAAAGTATACAGACCCTTGATGTATTAGGCAGTTTGGCTATTTCATGATTTGTATTAAATAGAGATGCAGCGCTTCGAATGATCTGTTATGAACCAATCGAAGTTGAAAAGCTCCGGTTCTCTCGTCACTCGCCAGAGACTGAAGGTGCGTCTCAATCAGCTCCCTAGTTCAGTAGTCAGGACATTGATCAGGGAGTTAGCCCATTGACTTATGTCCTGATCAGTGCCCTGACTACTGAACTAGGGAGCTGATTGAGAATTCTTCTGAATTCATGTTTGAACTGATTCACGATAAAGAGCGAAATGAGACGCTCCTTCTGTTACTCATGAATTTCATTATGTTACTTTACTCACACAATGTTGATAAATGTTAGATAAATCAATGCAGTGTTACATTTAATAATACATCATTCATTATGCGTTGCTTTAAACACTTTAAATGCTTAAAACACAAACCTTTCATCAGTCGAATCACAACAGATGCAGGAGCACGGCACTGCCTTACGACGTCACACTTGGATACCAAAATAAAAGTCCCGTTCACACACTGCTGAGTCTAAAAATCACAGAAATGTTTAGAAATGTACCTAGAAAAATCTATTAAAAAAGACGACAAAATTCAGAGTTGAATGTATTATTGAAATACATTTAATAACACAATATTATTGTAGGTTTCTGAATTCAATTACCATTAATAATAGGCTACAGTTCACACTGAGTTAAAAAAATTATAACAATGCAGTCACTTCATTTTTGTCTGAATTAAGTACTTCTTATTACTACTTAAAAGTCTAATAATAATACAATTAAAAAAAAAAAAAAAAAGATTTTAAAATTATTATTATTATTATTTAAAAATAAGTCAATAGATTCCAAATTCTTATAATTTATAAAAAGTTAGGCTATAATTAATAAAGGGGAACTTTTTTATTTTTCCCTACACATGTAAAGTGATATGTTTTATTTTTTATCACAACTGTACAGTGGTGGTGATAATTGGTGCCAGTGAGATAACATTCAGAAAACCTTTCAGTACTCTTTTCTGAATTTGAGGCTGATCCTACAATGTACACTAATGTTTCATAATTGTTACATGAATATTTCGAAGGAGTCCATTTGGAAAGCTTGTTCTTTTTGGACGGGGTTAGTTTTACACAGGTAATTTTACCACAGGACGTCTGTAATATTAATGGCCAAATCTCAGTAAAACTAGCAAAAGTGGGAAGGGTAACTCGATTTACACACCACCGTCACCTCCCTGTTGTCATGTTCATATTGAGTTGCTTTCTCATATTAAGTGTGCCAGTTAGTTTATATATTATATGTTATAATTAAGTTAATTAAATTCTGATTGGATTCTGTTGGTAATAGGCACTTACCTAAAGTTAAAAGTAGTGCCTCTGACAAGTGCTCCTTTTTGATCTGAATGGTAAGCAGAAAACACTTGAGGTTTGCCATAGAATTGTCCCACCTCCTAGAAAGCAACTGAATGCTTTTTCAAGTGCCTCCATACTTGGAAAAACTGTGGAAAACTACTTTTAAACAGGAGATGACAGAATATTTATGTACGTTTACAGCGGGTGTATTCCGACAGGATTAGTATTATCTGAGGTCATTTTTCCAGACCTTTTTACAGGAGGTAAAGTTGCCGTAATCTTTACTGACATTGTTCATAATGATTACTGAGATGGCACATTTGGATGGGACAATTTTCAATGCAACAAACTTTTATATAAAAATGTATTTATTGTACAAAACTGCAACTATTTATTTAAACCCAGTCTCCCCTACCTTCTGTATTAACATCTGTGGATAATTAACTGTCTGGAAGGTATTCATCAGTGAATGTGTTTTAGTTAAGAATATTATGTAAGAAAAATTGGTTTTAATTGGCAGAACTGTCTCGGTCCTCTCTGGGTGGAACGAACCTGCGACTTTGAGTGTTTTATTTGTATAGGAACTTTGCTTGTCTATCTTTCTGAGTGGCAAATCTCTCAGTGACCCTTGTGTTGAAATCTGGAATGTCCTGTGTGAGTTTTTTCTCTATAGAGAGCATAGCCAATGCGTTGAGGCGATCTTGTGCCATAGTGTTCATAAGAAAAGTTTTTATCCTCTTTAAAGAGAAGCACCTCTCTGATTCTGCTGTTGTCGTTGGTGTGGTGAAGAAGACTTACAGTTTCAGTGAATGTATCTTGAAGGTTATTTTCCATTAGAACCTGAAGAGAGACAGTGCACCACTGCAACCCTGGAAGTCCTAATTTTCTTAGATCAGGGACAGTTCTGTTTTAAGTCTGGCTTTGTCCAACACGGAATAGGCATCCACTATGGTTCCTAGTGCTGACTCTGGGAACTTTCTGCTGTGTTGTGGGAACAAGTATCCTTGCAACAGAGTGGCACTGATGAGATGCTTGGTGAAAGAAAACCTCTCCTTGGCATGGCTCATAATGGTATCACATATCTATGATATGATGCATAAATGTAGAAAAGTAAACACAGAAAACATCAAGTTTTCACATTGCTCAGTTCAACAATACAATAAAATCAGCATATCCATAGCAGTTACAATTTTGTTATGTGCAAGTATATTTTATTTATTATAATTATAATACACACACTAGCTGTCATTCTCTTACTCAGTCTCTCACACACATACTATCTCAATTCAATAAGCTTTATTGGTCTCTGTCACCCTCTCTCACTCACTCATTCACTCACTCTCTCACACACACCATATTGTAGCGAGATCTAGCCCCAGGGGAAATGGTGCGGGATTTATGCATGCGTTTAATCGTGTTGCGATCAAACATACATAAATCGGCACAGAGGGGAATTTGGATATTAACAGTTGATTATAACGGATTATAACAATTATTAATATCTATGGCTTGATTCAGCTTGTAGAATTTTATTTAATTCTAGAATTGAGTTCAAAGGACGGATAATTGTCCACCAACTACCTCCCTTATAATAACTCTTTGATACAAGAGTACAAGATACAAGACTTCTTTGGCCAGAAGAAGTATCTTTCTTTTCAATTTGTAACAGGGTCGGTTCACCGTAAAAGTGACCTATGGATGAGCAACTCGGGGACAATCACGTGTGAATATATATATATTTTAATAAATCAACAAACAATAAACAAACATACACAAATTAACTGAAAGAAGGAAGGAGCGAGAGTAAGAGAGAGAGAGAGAGACAAAGAAAAGGTGGTATTACCGACAACAACCTATTGAGAACAAGCAAGAAATCAGTCCAACTTATTGGTATAAGCTCAAGACTTTATAACGACAGCTTAAGGGATACTTGCATAGGTTTACTTCGTGGCTGATCGCGGATTCGTGCGTGTGGGGAATTCTGTAATCTGGTCCATGTTTTGAATCTTGCATGGGTTGGAGTCCGCGGGAAATTCAACTTTGGTTCCTTTGTGTGGTAATGTCCTTTGGAAGATGGCGCGCTGGCAGTCCGAGAATCCGTGCCGAGTAGGCAAGAGGGTGAAAAGCAAGAGAGCGGAAAAGCAAGCGAGAGCAAAAGCAAGAGAGAGAAAAGCAAGAGAGAGCAAAGCAAGAGAGAGAGAGAGAGAGAGACAGAGCCTGCAGGCCCTTCTTAAAGGGCCATCACGGAGCACGCCTCTTTTGTCGGAACAGCCAATCAGAGCGAAGGAACTAAGGAGCGGGAAATCTCCCTTTGTCTTTGGGTCTCGTCTCATTAACATGTTTATGGCTTTCTTAAGTTTGCAGACTTTGGGGTTTTGGCATAAAAGAAAGAGTTTGATGCATCATAGTACCACAAAACGCACATAGCCGGTCTACAAATTGAGAGACAAAGATTTCGAGACCAAGCACGGGGAGTTTAACTTAAGAGTTAAAGGAACGGCGAGGATTGACGTCATTCTTCCTTAAGCATTCACTGGCTATAAGTTTCTAACCTATCAAACACATCTAAAATGGTTATAACAAAAAGCATGCATACATACAGGGAACACAGCACATCTAAAATGAAAAATAACTAAGTTAAAAGTCATATAGCCCCTTTGGGTGTTTTGTGGTGTCCCGTGGACTGCAGGAGGCTGGTTTGTGTCCTTTAGAGCCGTTAACCTGTCAGTCTGTAGACTTCACGGCGCCGGTCATGTTGACTCATTTCGCATAATCAAAGTATTGGTCTGTTCGATCATTTATGAGCACCGTCCATACTCTACAATATGCACAATAAATATTAAATGCGTAAATGTGAAAAAAAATGATATAATTTCTGCATTCTCCAGTAGATAGATATGTCAAATCCAAAAAATAAATAAATAAATGTGCAAACAAACACAAATACATATAGGCTAATAGAATACAGAAATATAATTTCTGTTACTGCTTACCTCTATTGTCAGATGCTGTTGCGTTTCTTTTCCATTTGCCCTCTGTTTCTTCAGGGGTGGTTCCTGTACAACTGAATTTGGGGCTAGCTGAACTCCCACGACTACATTAGTGCTACTCGACGTCACCGGCGATGCCATGCTGCACTCGCATTCCTCTCTGAGGTAAATGTCCCGTGGTGTAGCAGGTGCACTGCTCTAATCTTGGTACTACGGGCAATATTTTCAGAGCCCCCAAACCATAAAATTCAACGACGATGATTGGCGAAATATAAACTTTTTTGGGTAGCAACCGGGAACCAATGGCTTAAATTCCAGCACTGTAGGGCTATTGGCTACTACTACACCAACATGATAAACATAATGATGTTGAAAGTGAATGCAAATATCATTCTGGAGAGTTCTAAACACATTCTAAAGTAAAAACCGTTATTAGCATGTAATTAACACATATTACGTTTCAGAATAAGAGATTATTGAAAACAAATTAAATAATAATAATAATAATAATAAAAACAAGCAGTCGGGTCAGTTCCCCAGCGCCCTTTATGTCGCATCATCCAGGTGGATGCTGCACATTGGTGGTAGTTGAGGAGATTCCCCCCCTTCTATATGTAAAGCGCTTTGAGTGCCTAGAAAAGTGCTATATAAATGTAACAAATTATTATTATTATGGGCAAGAGGCACAATGCATTTCTGCGGGTGCAAAACTGCAAGAGTGCCCGTGAGATTGACCAGAATCAAGAGGTGGTACCACTGGGATCATTGTTTTGTCATAAGTACATTCAATTTACATTCAAGTCTCGAGTCAAGTCCTCAGTCAAGATAGACAAGTCCCGAGTCAAGATAGCCAAGTCCAAGTCAAGATAGACAAGTCCCGAGTCAAGACAGGCAAGTCCAAGTCATGTTGCAAGTCCTCAACTTTAAACTTTAAGTCTTAAACAAGTCATTAGTGATTTTTGCACAAACTAGTGTTGCAGTATTAATTACTACAGTAGATGAAATGTATACTGATTTATATCAGGAAGGCTTTTAAAATATGTTTATGACTTAGCAGTTCAATTTCATGTGAGATAAGGTATAAACAATTTTCACTAAGGCCACCCATCTATCTCAGTTCAATTTAGGGATTGTGCTGTGACAAAATAAGGAAAAGCAGTGAGAAAAACTATTTTATTGGTAACTGAGAGTAACTGTAACAATTCACCAGAGTGCCTCTGATCACCACCACCACAGGGGACTCCAACCCAGACTGTCATTTCATCATAGACTACATCACTCATAATCCTTTGCCCGGACTCATCAGCACTCACTGTTTACACCTGTGTCTCATTTACCTCTTTATCTCTGCCTATATCTAGCCTGTTCACCCTGTCATTCATTACAAGGTTTTGTATGTGTTACTACTGCATTTCTGAGTGATTTTCCCTGGTTCCTGTCTCTTGGGTTTTTGGATATGTTGCCTGTTCTTTGGGTTACCCGTTTGCCTTGTTCTCAGCCTTGTGTGTGTAAGGGTGGATCCTCTACAGCGGTTCTGACTGCAGGGTTGCCGAATGACTAAAGAAACGTTATCAGCAAGATGATAGAAAACTGTACATTTCTCGTCTTTACCACCCACTGCAGCTTATACCAACGACGGAAATAAGCGCAGTTACAATAGCTAAACATGTGGGAGAGCGTGGCTATAATGTGACTATATTGTATTGCAATAGGTAACACTTCAAAGTCAATACCAAATCAAAACTAGTTAGCACATCATTTGTAATTGAAAGAATTTAATGACAAAATCTAGTTATGGTTACACTTAAAATAGTTACAAAATAAATGTATGAGATGATGAAAACTTATACCATTAATCGTACCCAGCATGAATTTTACCTGAGAGAGAGAGAGAGAGAGAGACAAAGAAGAGAAGAGAGCAAAGAAGAGAAGAGCCAAAGAGAAGGCCCCAAGAAGAGAGAGCCAGAGAAAAAAGACCCAGAGCAACAGTTACAATCTTCTTTTATCTATTCCTTGACCATGTGAAACCCTAACGTGAGCCATTCAAACTGACCAATCAGACCAAACTTCCCCCACGGTGTTACAGGTGTGACACACATTTGGCCTACAGGCCTTCAGCATTTCTTTGTCTTTAGGAATTCCAAATGGCCCTCCTGGAGAGAGATGGGGGTTGAAAACAGTAAAGCAAATGTCTTTGTTCATTTTACAAAATCAAATATCTTTGATTATTTTCAATTCTTTCATGTGTTTTGTTTGCTTGGACTGCCTGCCTGTTTTTGACCCTTTGCCTGTATTTTGGATTACGTGTCTGGATTGTCCCTCTATTAAAGCTGCACTTGGATCTCCAACCCATAATCTCAGAGCAGTTCGTAACAGAAAACCTTGCCATGCACAGATCCAGCAGCCGAGTGAATGTCCTCCACAAATAAGTGCAGCTGCACAGATCATGCGTCTCTGCCAGGGAGATCGCCCGATTGAGGAATATACCATGGAGTTTATTGAACTGGCAAACCTAACTTCATTGGACACGTTATGCCTCATGATATTTTTTCAAGAGGGATTATCTGAACCGCTCAGTTCACTCATACCCTTGCATGAGGCTCACTGGACTTTAGAACATTATATTTACTGTGGGTGTTGTGGAAGAGGAACACTGCACTCCCACAGTACCCGTCAGTTCAGAGTCTAGTCCTGTCCTAGTCTCCATCCAGAGCTCAGTGACATCTCCTGTTCACGTCCAGAGCCCAGTGATGTCCCCTGTCTCTGTCCTAAACCCAGAGATGGCTCCAGCCCCTGACCAGCGTCCAGAGATGGCTCCAGCCCCTGACCAGCGTCCAGAGATGGCTCCAGCCCGTGACCAGAGCCCAGAGAGGGCTCCGCCTCTTGTCCTGAGTCCAGAGAGGGCTCCGCCTCTTGTCCCAAGTCCAGAGAGAGGACTCCGACTGGGCTGCCTGCTCCGCCGTGGGTGTCTTCAAACCCGTCTGCACTGTTGTGGTGGTCATCGTCTGCTCCACCATGGGGTTCAAGACCGTCTGCACTGCTGTTGTGGTCGGCTGCTCTGCCGTGGGGGTCTTCAAGACCATCTGCACTGCTGTGGTGGTGGTCTGCTCCGTCGTGGGGGTCTTCAAGACCGTCTGCACTGCTGTGGTGGTCGTCTGCTCCGCCATGGTTTTCAGCCCTTCTACCCTGGTCATCTGCCCAGCCTTCTTCGCCCTGGTCTGCCTGCCTGTTTTTGACCCTTTGCCTGTATTTTGGATTACGTGTCTGGATTGTCCCTCTATTAAAGATGCACTTGGATCTCCAACCCAAAGTCTCGGAGCGGTTCGTAACAGTAACAAAGACAAAATAATTTCATAGAAATAACAATTGCTATTCTCTTTGTATGTGTGCGTGAGAGAGACTGTGTCTGTGGGTGTAACTAACTATTGAACCATTATTTGGAACCTCAAATAAACAGATTAAGAAAAAAACGTGAGAAACACAGATGAATAAAAAATAACTGCTACTTTACTTTTTACTGCGAGTGTAAACATGCAACATGCAAAATGGTTTGCTAGTACTTGTGTAAAGCAGCACTAATCTTACAATCCTACAGTGATGATTACAGTTCTTTGACCATTTAGAAGGTAGGTCCAAGTCAAAGGGCTCAAGTTGCAAGTCATCCCATATGTGACTCGAGTCCACAACCCTGCCGGTATCTCCAAACAACCTAGCATAAAGTCACAATTTGAGCACAAGGGAGTTCAATGGAGCGCTGTTTCTAACGACCACCAAAGAAAGCATCATTGAGGAGGTGACATCTTTGCCTGGTCTTGGTCCGGTTGTTGCTGCTGATCTGAAAGCCTGTGAAGTCTGTGGCATCATTACAAGCACTGAGGTGACTGTGTTTTGCACCTGTGGGAACTGCAGGTGCTTTCAGATGCAGTTTGACCCTAAAAAGAAATTTCACATGCGTGAATTGCAACATGCTGCAGAAGACGGGGATGTTTAAGCCAACTGCTACAGCCAATGTCACTGTGTTTGGAGATTTTGGCGAGCTTAATGTCACCATTAATATTTCAGTCCTCTTCCGTCTCTGCAACTCCTGCAACGCAACAGGTCCAACGAAGTCCGTCTCTGCTGTTGAAGATGTGCCTCAGTAGTGGTCATGTTGAACAATAAGTTGTTCATGTAAATTTGTTTAAATGATGTTCACATTTAAAAGGTGTTTAAATGTAATATGATGTTTCAATGTAAAACGATGTTCAAATTTAAATGTTGAAAAATGTAAAATGTTTTGTTCTTTGTATTGAAAGTTCGGTTGATTGTCGTTGTTTAGTAAATTTTGTGCATTTAAAATCTATTTTTGTGTATTGTATTTATATTATGTTCTATTGACTGTAACCGCGGCAACGCGACTCCGCCAAGTGGCGCGTTAGAGGAAATTACTCAGAGCAGCAACAATCACGTGATCTCTGTCTCGGAGGATGAAGTTCGGAGAGCACTCAAGCGTGTGGACGTTAGGAAAGCTGCCGGGCCGGATGGTATTTCAGGTCGTGTTCTGCGGTCCTGTGCTGATCAGCTCGCCGGGTTGTTTACATCTATCTTTAATGAGTCCCTCGCTACATCTGTGGTCCCCACCTCCTTCAAAAAATCCACCATCATCCCTGTCCCTAAGAACAGTAAACCCTCTTGCCTAAATGACTATCGTCCAGTGGCTCTCACGTCTATAGTCATGAAGGTCTTTGAGAGACTCATTAAAAACACCATTTGCTCCTTCATTCCTGGCACTTTGGACCCTCTTCAGTTTGCCTATCGTCCCAATAGATCGACTGAAGATGCCATCTCTCATGTCCTCCACTCCTCCTCACTCACATCGACAGCAAAAGTGGGAACTACACGTAAGACTGCTATTTATTGACTATAGCTCAGCCTTTAACACCATAGTTCCCACCAAGCTAACCTCCAAACTCCTGGATCTCGGCCTGAATCCTTCTCTCTGCCACTGGATTGAGGACTTCCTCACTGGCAGGCCTCAGGTGGTGAGAATAGGCCAGTCCACCTCCACCTCCATCACCCTGAGTGTGGGAGCTCCACAGGGCTGTGTCCTGAGCCCCCTGCTCTACTCTCTCTACACGCATGACTGTTTGTCCACACACAGCTCCACCTCTATCATCAAATTTGCTGATGATACTGTTGTCCTGGGCCTCATTTCCAACAACAATGAGACGGCATACTTGGACGAGGTGGAGCATCTAACATCATGGTGCCAGGACAACTGTCTCTCTCTGAATGTTGGCAAGACCAAAGAAATGATTGTGGACTTCAGGAAGAGACAGCAACGGACATACTCCCCCTCATGATCAGCGGGTCACCAGTAGAGAGAGTGAGCAGCTTCAAGTACCTGGGAGTAAACATCTCCGAGGACCTGACCTGGACTGCTCACATTCAGACACAGGTGAAAAAGCCAGGCAAAGACTGTACCACCTGCGCCAGCTGAGGAAATTCAGGGTTTCACCAGCTATCCTGAAAACTTTCTATTTAGGGGCGATAGAAAGTGTTTTAACTCAGTGCATCACAGCGTGGTATGGGAACAGCACCAGTCATGACCGCAAAGCCCTGCAAAGAGTAGTGCGCTTATCCGGCGTATCTCAGGGTCAGCTCTCCCGTCTCTGCAGGACGTCTACACCAAACGCTGCAAAGGTAGAGCTACCAAGATCATCAAGGACTCTAATCACCCTGCAAACCCTCATTTCACGCTGCTACCATCTGGTAAGCGCTTCCGAAGCCTGATGGCCAAAACTGAGAGACTCAGGAGGAGCTTCTTCCCCCAGGCCATCAGACTCCTGAACTTAACATCACATGACTTCACGTCAGGATAAACATCGATACACTGACATTGCACTGCACTTTCTGTTCTCGTTGTTACTGTGTAACAACCTGTCATAAACCTGTTTGCACATTATACTCTTATACATTTGTAACCACATATTTATAAGTCTACAGTTTACTCACTGCAAAGTCTACTTCAATTATTTTTATTCCACTTTATCCTTATTTGTTACCTTTTTTTTTTCTCTTGACTTGATTATTTATAATTCTACAGATATAGACATATATATATATATATATATATATATATATATATATATATATATATATATATATATATATATATATATATATATATAGTACTTTTTTTATATCCTATTTCTATTATAACTTCCTCCTTGTGTTTTTAACTGTGAATTTGCACTGTCCATGGAGCGGACCTGTTTACATTTCACTGCCGGTTGTATATTCTGTATATAACTGTGTATGTGACAAATAAAACTCTTGAATCTTGAATCTTAATGTTAAATATGTTTTTTTGATTACACATGCCATTTGTTGTGTTTATTATACAGTCTTATTTTAATAAAGCTTTCTTTTTTAAAAAAATTTTGTGGTGGTAACTTTTGTAGACTTGTGTATTTTTTGCTAGTTGTTGCCTATTGTAGTTTGGTTTTCTTAAATGAGTGAACCTAATTACTTTTAAAATTATAATTTGCAGATATATTTTATGAACATTTTAGTTCGGTTTTAAAATGTATTCTTTTCAGAAATGTCATACAAGTGTTAGGCTAGATTAAAAATTAGAATATTAAGATATCCTATTTTTACAACACTAGTGTGGGAGAATCTCATCAAGGAGAACTTGGAACAGGAACTTTTAATAACAAAACTCACAGGGAACTCAAACACTAGTTTACAGGAACGTCGACCGACAAACACTGAGGGCTTAAATACACAGGGTAAACAAGGTGAGGACTAGACTAATAACACTAATAAGACACAGCTGGGACAAATGAACTGATGAGGGTGACCATGGGAACACAGGAGTGGCGGAAAACTAAACAAAGGAACATGTGACAACCAAAAACATAACTTAAACAGACTTGACATGTAACACCTATCAAGCATAACATTTTTTGCTAGGCTATTTAAAGTAGCCTATAGTCATATGAAGTATTAAATAGCCATGAAGTATTAAATAGGCATATAAAGTGTTTATGATTTTGGATAAATGTGTAATTGTTTTTGTATGGGAGTGCTTGTAGTATTCTGTAGGTTTGAATATATATTGTGTAGGCCATTTTAAACATTTTCTTTTATTTATAGCTGTTGTCTTTATAGGAAAAGAATATATGGATACATGTTAAATGGCACTCTGAAACCATAAAAAAAAACATAAATTAAATACATGTATATGCATCTGAACATTTTAAACTTAGAAGTATATTTTTTGTCTAATGACGTCACGTGTCTTGCCGTCAACTTCCGTGAACTGTGCGCTCTTTTCTCCCTGGGATTGTTTACTGTTGGAATTGAAGTCATCTGTAAGTTAAATTTGTCATTTTGTTTGATTCTGCAAGTTTTTGTTTTTACTCATGTTTAGCTAATAACCTTAAAAATATTTAGTTGTGGAAAACTGGTAATGGATTCATTGTCAATAGTGTGTTGTTGCAGTGAGCAGGCCTATTGTCAGTAAAAATGCGATCATTCTGATTCAACAGTAACGTCAAACAAGTTGCGTTGGACAGTGCATAATTTTCTAAGCAGTTAAAGAAAATAATAAATATAAACATGGAAAATTTGTTCCGCTTCAGGCACGTTTATATGCTGATTGTGTTGTTTAATGTGCGTCACACTACACGGACATTGTTTGTCTTGTATTGTCTCATGTTTGAGTCATATTGTCAAAGGTTTGTAATATGTAAGTGGTTTACATTTAAAGATGCCTGTTTTAATGTATGCACAATAGTTTTTACAGGCTTTTCTTGTGTCAATTGTTTGGGCCTCGATGACGTTAGTAGGCCTATATCCAGACAGCACACACGTCAGTCCGAGGTCCACCCGATGTTCAAAGTTCCTTCTGCAAGATGTAGTTTAGAGAGCGTTTGCTAATTGGGAATATGTCACAGAGATGTCGGCATCTGATCGCAAATGCTCTCTGGCCAAAGTGTGAACGATGCAATGATGTAAAATCCTTCTGCTCTGCATGGTCTTTCTAGGACCTTTATTTATTCATGCCATAACCATGTCTTGACATTACCCACCATGTATAAAGCACTGCTTTCACTGACGCACACACGACTCGCACACAGAGGCACTTGCAAAACACAGGAACTTTCAGTCAACGCTGGCCTGCAAGTTTTATTATTTATTTATAAAATAGCTTCAATACTGAATCGCTACATTATATTTCTCAACAATGACGAGGTAAAAATCGCGTGTTTTTTTTTTTTTTTTTTTTTTTTTTTTGTAGTAAAACTCACAGCTTCATTCTAGAGAGAGACGCACATTAATTCACACAACTTTATCACTCAAAAAGGCCATATTTGAGAAAAAAAACTCATTTGCATCACTGGATATAGCTGTCAAAAACATTTCTATTGTAAAACAGTTGACTATTAAATGATTTGCAACTTCCATCTCACCTCGCTTTCTTTCAATGTTAAACTGATGCTTTATGCTGGTGGTATACGTGTTCTGCTTCTGTGAACAGTAAACCCCGCCTACTTTGATCTGATTGGCCTTCTGAGTCAAGATTCAAGATTCAAGATTCAAGAGTTTTATTTGTCACATACACAGTTATATACAGAATATACAACCGGCAGTGAAATGTAAACAGGTCCGCTCCATGGACAGTGCAAGTTCACAGTTAAAAACACAAGGAGGAAGTTATAATAGAAATAGAATATAAAAAAAAAGTACTATCTATATATATATATATATATATATATATATATATATATATATATATATATATATATATATATATATATATATATATATATGTCTATATCTGTAGAATTATAAATAATCAAGTCAAGAGAAAAAAAAGGTAACAAATAAGGATAAAGTGGAATAAAATAATTGAAGTAGACTTTGCAGTGAGTAAACTGTAGACTTATAAATATGTGGTTAACAAATGTATAAGAGTGTAATGTGCAAACAGGTTTATAACAGGCTGTTACGCAGTAACAACGAGAACAGAAAGTGCAGTGCAATGTCAGTGTATCGATGTTTATCCTGACGTGAAGTCACGTGATGTTAAGTTCAGGAGTCTGATGGCCTGGGGGAAGAAGCTCCTCCTGAGTCTCTCAGTTTTGGCCATCAGGCTTCGGAAGCGCTTACCAGATGGCAGCAGCGTGAAATGAGGGTTTGCAGGGTGATTAGAGTCCTTGATGATCTTGGTAGCTCTACCTTTGCAGCGTTTGGTGTAGACGCCCTGCAGAGACGGGAGAGCTGACCCTGAGATACGCTCGGATAAGCGCACTACTCTTTGCAGGGCTTTGCGGTCATGACTGGTGCTGTTCCCATACCACGCTGTGATGCACTGAGTTAAAACACTTTCTATCGCCCCTAAATAGAACGTTTTCAGGATAGCTGGTGAAACCCTGAATTTCCTCAGCTGGCGCAGGTGGTACAGTCTTTGCCTGGCTTTTTCACCTGTGTCTGAATGTGAGCAGTCCAGGTCAGGTCCTCGGAGATGTTTACACCCAGGTACTTGAAGCTGCTCACTCTCTCTACTGGTGACCCGCTGATCATGAGGGGGAGTATGTCCGTTGCTGTCTCTTCCTGAAGTCCACAATCATTTCTTTGGTCTTGCCAACATTCAGAGAGAGACAGTTGTCCTGGCACCATGATGTTAGATGCTCCACTCGTCCAAGTATGCCGTCTCATTGTTGTTGGAAATGAGGCCCAGGACAACAGTATCATCAGCAAATTTGATGATAGAGGTGGAGCTGTGTGTGGACAAACAGTCATGCGTGTAGAGAGAGTAGAGCAGGGGCTCAGGACACAGCCCTGTGGAGCTCCCCACACTCAGGGTGATGGAGGTGGAGGTGGACTGGCCTATTCTCACCACCTGAGGCCTGCCAGTGAGGAAGTCCTCAATCCAGTGGCAGAGAGAAGGATTCAGGCCGAGATCCAGGAGTTTGGAGGTTAGCTTGGTGG
Source organism: Paracanthobrama guichenoti (assembly GCA_018749465.1). Lineage (NCBI taxonomy): Eukaryota > Metazoa > Chordata > Actinopteri > Cypriniformes > Gobionidae > Paracanthobrama > Paracanthobrama guichenoti. The sequence goes on along the minus strand of CM031951.1, from coordinate 1,968,503 downwards.
GAACTATGGTGTTAAAGGCTGAGCTATAGTCAATAAATAGCAGTCTTACGTAGTTCCCACTTTTGCTGTCGATGTGAGTGAGGGAGGAGTGGAGGACATGAGAGATGGCATCTTCAGTCGATCTATTGGGACGATAGGCAAACTGAAGAGGGTCCAAAGTGTCAGGAATGAAGGCGCAAATGGTGTTTTTGACATTGTCATTTTGACATATGACATTTTGACAAGTCATTTTGACATTGACGAGTGCTGTTAGAGCACTGAGGCAGACCACCCTAAAAATGTTACTTTTAAACATTTTTGTCATCCTAACAACAAACAATATAAAAAAAGCAGGCTACTGACATTGAAAAATATCTTCTTAATTGTGTGTGTGTAATGCTGCATTCCAGGCAACCCGTAACCCGTGTTTTTTCAACTTCTCTCGCCTTATGCACCGTTTTTTCCTCCTCCATTTCCCTCAAATAAGCAAGGAGTAAGCACCTTTGGCGATAGAAATGATTGTAAATGAGCATAAGCCCCGTACGGTCCCCGTGCTTTATTTACATCTAGCTACCACAATTCCTTGCGCAGTTTGGCATGACTTTGCCTGGAACGCTACAAAGTCGTGAGTTGTGGTTTGAAGTCGTAACTTACGGACTCAAAAACCTTCCTGGAATGCAGCATAACTGTCTCTAGTATAATAAACAGACATGTTTCAAGTTCAGAGACTTTTTAATGATACCAAAAAGAGCTCTAGGAGAACAGGAGAAGGAGGATAAAAAAGGAGCCCCAACATGTAGCCCCACAGTAGAGACAGATTCTTTCTGGCAGCCTGCAACAGAGTGAAAAACATGGCGAAAAAGTTAGGACCTCGCTTTAAGAAACAAATACATCAACAAATACATTTGAACTCTATCCTTTAACCAGATCAAGGGCTTCAGTCTTTTGACATCTGCATCATATGTTGTAGAGCGGAATACGCAGCACTGCTTGCCCAGTCATCTATGATCCGTTACGTTTTGTGTTTTACCTATTTAATTTAAGGGTTAGTTTGTTTTGCAGAGAACAAGATATGTGTGGATAATTTACTAAATCTTTGGCCCTATGAACATTGGACATGAACACTCCTGAACTAAAAACAAACTGAGATGACCTAAGCATTCTGCTGCTCAGAATCTAGCCCTTCACCTTCGACAAATTGGGATTAAAAACTGCCTGTAGTAAAGCCCTGCACGGGCCTCAAATCTAGGCCCAAGCCCAGCTCTGGCCCAAGACGCCCAGGCCTTGTCCGACAGCTTATTACAATTCTCGGTCCGACTGGAGCCTGTGTTTTTTACTCTCCTCCACATTACATACTATACTGTTACAGCTATTAAAAATATTTAAGTTTTGTCTTTAATGGAAAAGTGGTTATATTTTAATTTCTTTATTAATTTAGAAAAATATTTTAAATTAAATTAAAAGCAGGGTTCATCAAACTCAGTTCTGCTGGGCCACTGTCGTGCAGAGTTTAGGTCCAACCCTGATCAAACACACCTGAGCAAGCTAATCAAGGTCTTCAGGATCACTAGAAAATTACTACTCGTTTTGATACACACTCAATTTAAGGATTATTAGGAACACCTGTTCAATTTCTCATTAATGCAATTATCTAATCAACCAATCACATGGCAGTTGCTTCAATGCATTTAGGGGTGTGGTCCTGGTCAAGACAATCTCCTGAACTGCGTGGCATGGTTGTTGGTGCCAGACAGGCCGGTCTGAGTATTTCACAATCTGCTCAGTTACTGGGATTTTCACGCACAACCATTTCTAGCATTTACAAAGAATGATGTGAAAAGGGAAAAACATCCAGTTTGCGGCAGTCCTGTGGGCAAAAATGCCTTGTTGATGCTAGAGGTCAGAGGAGAATGGGCCGACTGATTCAAGCTGATAGAAGAGCAACTTTGACTGAAATAACCACTCGTTACAACCGAGGTATGCAGCAAAGCATTTGTGAAGCCACAACACGCACAACCTTGAGGCGGATGGGCTACAACAGCTGAAGACCCCACCGGGTACCACTCATCTCCACTACAAATAGGAAAAAGAGGCTACAATTTGCACGAGCTCACCAAAATTGGACAGTTGAAGACTGGAAAAATGTTGCCTGGTGTTAGGTTTTTGCCCCTTCGTGCCTCATCCCAGTTTTCTGCATTGGCAATTGAATGAACAAATACTCAGCGCTGAGGGAGAGTGTAACATCTCATTTTAATTGATGTAGGATTGATAGTTATATACAAAGAATACAAGGAGTGTAGAAAAGGTGTAACCAATGAGAGAGAGAGTACACCCTATAGCTCAGGGTATAGGAATGTGATGCATATAGAAAAACAAGTCCAAATATGGTACCCTCCTTGTCCACCATCAAGGCTCTCCTTGAGCTCCTGAAGACCCTTAACAGAAACCTATTCCTTACAGGGATGGGTCCCATATGTTAAACATAGGAACATAGAGAATACAGCTTCCACATACAGGAGAAAACCTTCTGTCCCATTTCTTTCAATGCTGAGGCCAACATAAAATCTATAATTTTTCCCTTTTGGCAATAAAATTGCCACACCCAAATCTCAGCATTACTTTTCTTGTACACAGATACAATTACTTTCTTTACCTTCATATTCATAATATTCTTCAGCAAACATTTCCTTCATCTTTCTTCATTTTCCTTCAAAATTACTAACACTTGACAGTTCTATTCATCAAAGCATATTGAGAAGATACAATGTTATTCATAGCACGATTAATCAAAGCTCTGATAAATGGAATAATACAACAGATAATAAAAGTGATAATTAATAGAATTACACCTATAGGAATTAAGGCAGATACAAGCATTTGTTGCCATCCTGTGAGCCATGCTAAGAACCCACTTTGATTATCATCAACCTCTCGTCTTTGTAATTCTTGAGCAATTCTAGTCATATTTTTTAAACCCTCTTAGATTAAATGACCATCTGCATCATTCTCAGGTGTATAGGTACAACAAGAGGTTCCAATAATAACACATACCCCTCCTCTCGCCGCCGTTAACTGATCTAATACCAGTCTGTTTTGCAGGGCAGTTAAACGGAGCCCTCGAAGTTCCTGTTGGACACCAGCCAATGTGTCTCTTGTAGTATTGATGAATGAAATGAATTCATATCTTGTAACCTCTACTTCTATCTGAAGAATAGAAACACCTACCCCTGGAATCATTGCTTCAAAGAATCTTTCAGTACCAGTTCAAAGTCGATGTTGTACTGGTACTGGATTATCTCTGCTTAAACTATCAGTAGAACTGCGGCCAGAGAGGGAGCGTTTCTTTTTCTGTTTTTGTTTTATCATATCATGAGGTTTGTGTGGTCTAATAATCATGGAATATTCTTCCAAAGTTACTAGAGCACATCTTCCACTCCAATCTTCTGGAAGAATAGTGTAGACTCTATGTCCACACAACCAAAACCAATCTTTTACAGCTCTAACTCCCCGTGAAGCAGGAGCATATCTATGGCAGTTCTGACCTGGCGTAAGTGCACAATGACTATAACATACATCTTGGATAAAAGGATTAGCCCATCCATAAGCAATCATAGTAGATATAGGACGTGGTGTTTCCTTAGAACACTCAGTCATATTAGCTTTTCCATAATGCAAAAGACAATTCATACAACATGGCATATTTTTTATCTCACAATGACGATATGTTTGATTACATTTACTTTTAGGAATGACCCCCAGTCTCACTGTTCCAATTTCTCTTTCCATACACAACAGTGAGTCTGGAATAGAGCCAATGGTTGTCACTTTAGCCTGTACTTGCGTTGCAAGCATCCGTATTCTACCTTTTCCACAACTCCATCTTGCGGTTTTATTTGGAGCCATCATTCCAGTAATGCTAACAAAAAGAGGGCATTCTAAATCTTCTTCGGTTATTGGTGATTTAACTTCTACATGTGGTCCAGAGGCATTTTTGTGCAAACATAACAGTCACTTGTTTTTCCTTCATATTTGGCAGTGTAGTTGGCTAATCGCCCCCACATATTAGCTGCGAAAGCATGTGGTTCTTCTTCTTCATTCTGTACCCAAGTTTCATTACCAGTGCTAACAGCAGCTTGTATATGAATAAATACATTGGTCAGCACAACCAGGTAAAATATCAATTTAGCAATCATGGCTTCAATGATAATTATTGCTGGTTCTAGATCTCTAGCACTCTTCTTTTTCCCTTCGACCGTCTTGGTTCACCTTCCTTCGGATCTTTCCTTGGCTCACTGGCTTCCCCTTCCGCATCGACCAGAACCTTCCCTTGGGATGGAGCTGTTTTCCGTCGACTAGCATGGATCCACTGTGGCTGGAAGTCAGTCAGCACCCCCGTTCTCGTCACAGCAATCACCGTGGCGGGCCCCAGATATTTCGGCTCTCCCAGTTTTGTGGGCTTCAGACACTTTATCAGCACCTGTTGTCCTGGAACGAAAGGATGAGTGGGTTTTTCTGCAGGAAGAGGGAGAGAGAGAGACACATCACCATTGATGCTATTCAACGTTTTGACTAGGGAATCCACATAATCCGTGATGATCACCTCCATGTCACCTGTGGAAAAATTGCCAGCGCGACCTTTGACCCATGGGGTCGGGAAAGGTCTACCCATAAGAATTTCAAATGGGGACATCTTTGTTGTTGCTGATGGTGACATTCTAATTTCTGTCAATACGGCAGGCAACAAATCAACCCAATTTCTGCCTGTATCAATACACGCTTTATTAATCCGATCTTTGATGATGCGATTCAAATTTTCAACCTGCCCACTTGATTGTGGATTATACGGTATATGAAACTTCCAGGTAATATTAAGCTCTTTGGCTAACGATTGTGTGACTTTGGAAGCGAACAGTGTTCCATTATCACTGTCTATGACCGATGGTATGCCAAAACGCGGTATAATGTCTTTAGCAAGAGCTTTAACTACCGTCTGTGCATTTTCTCTACTACACGGAAAAGCTTCAGGCCACTTAGAAAATCGGTCAACAATCACAAGCAAATATTTATTATTTCCGCAAGGAGGCATGTGCGTAAAATCAATTTGCAAGTGTTGGAATGGCAGCTCAGGATGTGGTAAAGAGTCGTATTTAGTTGCCTTGTGCTTGTTAGTTTGAGCACACACCAGACAAGCATCCAATATCAAAAGAGTATTTCTTCGAACATTTGCTATGCAGTAAAATCAATTCACCATCTGTATCACTTTCTTTTTTGACACATGTGATACACCATGATAATGTCTACATAGCATAACAATTGTAGATGCAGGTAGTGCAAGTCTACCTTGTTTGTCTCTTAAAATTCCCACTGGATCTGGTTTTACTTCATTGTCTGTCCAATGAGACAAATCAGCTTGCATAGGGTTAGCTTGTAATATTTTAATGTCCAAATCATTAGTCAATGATGAATTCATCATAGGCACATCTGTGCCCCTTTCGCTTACATGTGGACTTAATATCACTTCTTTAGCTGCCCATTTTGCTACTTCATCTACAAATCTGTTTCCTTTGGCCTCATCTGTGTCTCCTGACGCATGTCCTGCTACTTTGATAACAGCCAGTTTTGATGGTTGTTGTGCTGCGTCAATGAGCTCTGCTACAATGCTATAATGAGCAATTGGCTTTCCATCTGAAGTTTTAAAATTTCTTTCTTCCCACAATTTAGCAAAATCATGGACTATGCTATATGCATATTTGGAGTCAGTGTATATATTAACACACTGATCTTTTGCCAATTGACAAGCTCTTGTTAAAGCAACTAATTCTGCAACTTGTGCTGACTTGTATGGCAAAGAGTATGCGTCAATTACACGATCAGGTAATTCAACAATAGCATATCCACACAAGAACACGTTATCATTTGGCTTGAAACAGGATCTGTCAATATAAAACTCCCTTCCCTCCTCCAGGACAGATGCAGAAACATCTGGCCTGCAGGCAGTCGAAATTTGGATTCTGGTCAGGCAATCATGGTCCTCACTCTCAAATTCACCTTGCGTCAGCAACCTGTGCAAATGTACAGTAGGGCCATGAATAACAGAAGTTGGCTTTAGAATCAAATTAGCAGTAGCTAATAATATAGCCTCATAGCCAGAGCGGCGTTGAGCAGTCATATGTTGAGTAGAAATATTGCTCATAATGACTCCTACCTGATGAGAGGTGTGCACTATCAATTTATGTGATAACACAATTTTTTCAGCATCTTGCACCATGAGCGCTGGCAGCCACTGCACGTAAACAAGCAGGGAGTCCTCTGGCTACTGAATCAAGAGTTTTAGACAAATAAGCTATGGGACGAAAAGTACCTCCATGCTCCTGGGCCAGGATTGCAGCGGCTGTGCCTCCACTTTCATGCACGTACAGGTGAAACTCTTGAGTGTATCTTGGGAGTCTGAGTGCAGGAGGTCTTATAAGGGAGGATTTCAAATGTCTGAATGCTTTGTCCATCTCAGCTGTCCATGCAATGTCCTCTTTGTCCCCCAGAGTAGCAGTTCTCAGGATTTTGTCATACATGGAACAGTTGGGCACCCATGATCGGCAATAATTAACCAGTCCCAGGAAACTTTGCATTTGCTTCCGTGTCGATGGGTGTTTGAAGGTAGCAATAGCTTTCACTCTGTCAGCAGACAATTGCACTTTGCCCTGTGACAGTTCATGTCCAAGGTATTCAACCTTCCTCTGCACCCACTGTAGCTTCTCTCTAGATGCCTTGAAACCAGCTTCTGCCAAAATGTTGCAGACAATTTTAGAGGCAGCAGCACACATGTCCTCAGATGCACCTGTGACGAGGATGTCATCTGCGTATTGAAGCAGACAGGTGTTTGAAGGAAGCTTGGCATCTTTCAGCGTTGCGTGCACTACAGCAGAGAAAACAGCCGGAGAATCTCTGAACCCTTGTGGGAGGCGTGTCCACGTTAATTGTGAATTTTCCAGGGTAAAAGCGAACAATGGCTGAGTTCGGCGATCAACAGGAATGCTGAAAAAAGCACTAGAAATATCTAAAACAGTAAAAAATGAATGTTCAGAAGGAATAGAATTAATTATAGTTTGCACATCAGGTACAATAGGAGACAAAGGTGTTACTAACTCATTAACTTTTCTCAAATTTTGAGTTAAACGCCAAGAACCATTTGCTTTCTTAATTGGATTAATTGGTGTATTATAAGGTGAATGAGTGTGCACCAGGATGCCTTGAGCCAGTAGTCTATCAATAACAGGAAGAATACCCTCCACCTTTTCGTTAGAGAGGGGGTATTGTTTCTGATACACAGGCTTGTCTGTGATTAGCTTAGTAGCATAGGGCTGGACATCAATGAATCCTGTGTCATCCTTATGGGCCGCCCATAATTTGGGGTGGACGCCCTCAATTTCCTCTTTGAGCTCAGTTGCAGACTCGTCCTCGAGGAGAGCATTTCCTGTATCAACAGTGAGAGAGTAGGCTGCAGGAAACATAAGTTGTAGAGAGTCAGCATCAAAGTGAAGTTGAATACCTAATTTATGCATCAAATCTCTACCCAAAAGGCAGAATGGAGAATCAGGTATAATTGCAAAAGCATGCATTTTAAACAAGGATGGGATATCATTAGAAGTAACCGGAACTGTTGGTGTCATTTCGCATTTTATAGGTACACCGTTGATTCCCACTGAGTTCACATGTTTTCCTGTAATCGAGCCTTCATAAACAAGTGAAGATACAGATGAGATGGTTGCACCACTGTCAATGAGAAAGACATAGGGTTTATGGTCAACATTTAACTCAATAAATGGCAAAACAATTGACACATTCGGATAACTTAAAGAAATCAGTGAAAAATTATCAACAGAAGGATTAGTTGAACTGGAGCTGAGTCATTGTGGCCAGGAAATGGGATAGACTGGATTTTGTTTGTCAGTCTTTGGAGCAGGGGGCGCTATTGGCCTTTGCTTCGTGCCAGAGCCCTTTTTTCTCTGCCTTTCTGACCTCTGTTTCAAATCCCACTCTTTTTTCCTACAGTCTCTTTGAAAATGGCCTGGTTTGCCACAATAAAAACAGCATCTCACATTTCCAGACTGTTGCGGGCCAGGATTCACAGCAGCATTAACTTGAAGCATTGCAGGAGTCTTGCCCCTGGAGACATCAAAGGCTCCAGCGGAGGAAAGCTCACGCAAGCGTCGTCCCAATTCATCAACAGAAATTGTAGTAATATTTGGAGTAGTTATGCGAATTAACTGTGCAGTGTCCTTGTTCATATTATTTAGGAACGTATTTAAGAACAACTGACAATTTTGATCAATTGGAATCGCAGATTCCTCCACCCAAGCATGTCTAAATCTGTTAAAGAATGCAACAGGGCTTTCTCCAGTTCTCTGTTTGGCATTGGCTGCATGTGAAATGTCTTGTTTAGCAGAAGACACTTTCAGCAAAAAAGCAGTCAATTGCTTGAAAAATTCTTTGAGTTTACCTGAGCTGGCCCATACCCAATCAGCATCGTCCTCATCATCATCAGAATCAACAAATAAAAGCACTCGTGATCGGTTAGACAAATCAAGGGGCTTAGCATCTTTCCGAGACACCACACGATGTGTAGGCGGTGTATCATATATGGGGTTTAAGTAATCAATTTCCCCAATCATTTCCTCCTCCATAATTTCTGCAGGCAGTGTTTTAGTCAAGATAAAACGATAATCTCGCCCCGTCAGTTGACTGTAGGCTGTTAACCGTTTCAGTACTGCTACAAATTGGTGTGGTGTTTTAGAAGAATCTGGCAGATCTTTACAAATTGCCACTGCTTCTGTCACACTCAATGGAGTGATTTGAAATCCATCAGGAATTTGTGCAAACGGAAAAACTTCTGTTGTGGTTGGTAACTGCGGATATAATCGATTAGTCAAGGGCTTTGGACCTTCAGCAGAAACAACACATTAATCCGGGGGGAGGGACGCATCAGATTTCAGCTGCAGCTGGGTTTGAGAGGGAGAACTCTCTTCTTTCTTCATCTCTGGCCCTTTATTCCAATAAGTTTTCATCTTCATCCAAATTTTATACGAATCTTTCATATAATTTTTTTCGGCCAGTCTGGGTCACCCCAGGAATTAAAGATCATATCTTTTATGCACGCATATTTTCATCCTTAAAGGAACCATCGCGGGAAACGGATCTAATTGTATTTTCCCTTCTGACCATCCCGCGAGATTTGAGAGATAGGGTTCTGTGTAAAACACTTTATTATTGCGATTCATGAAATCCTTTGGGGATTCCCCCATTAATGGTCGACTAATCGTGTCACCCATTTGAAACAGCCAACAAAGATTTCTCCTTTGCTTTAATGCAAGCCTTACAATTTTAGAAAATTGACAAATAAAATAAAAGTCTGCAGCCTTATATTAACTTTTTATACTTTTGGTATTTTTATTTTTATTTTGACCAAAATAATAATATTTTTATTCAATATTATTCATTCAATTGCCAACAAGGACTGAGGATACCACAATGAAATAGACTCAAGAGAGAGAGAAAATCTTCAACTCAAACTCATCTATTCATCTTCCCACGAATAAAATCCGTGAGGATAACACCAAAAATGAAAAGTTGATCAGTCCCTTTTCACTCTTCCCGCATTTATCAAAAATACGAGGATCCCCACTTTTAACAAATATGAAAAAAGTGCGGCACGAAAATACAGGATCTATTTCTCAACAGACAGTAAGATGCACTTAAGCATTTTATTTCTTACCTGTCTGGAGAAATCCCGACAAGCCCCCAATTGTTAGGTTTTTGCCCCTTCGTGCCTCATCCCAGTTTTCTGCATTGGCAATTGAATGAACAAATACTCAGCGCTGAGGGAGAGTGTAACATCTCATTTTAATTGATGTAGGATTGATAGTTATATACAAAGAATACAAGGGGTGTAGAAAAGGTGTAACCAATGAGAGAGAGAGTACACCCTATAGCTCAGGGTATAGGAATGTGATGCATATAGAAAAACAAGTCCAAATATGGTACTCTCCTTGTCCACCATCCAGGCTCTCCTTGAGCTCCTGAAGACCCTTAACAGAAACCTATTCCTTACAGGGATGGGTCCCATATGTTAAACATAGGAACATAGAGAATACAGCTTCCACATACAGGAGAAAACCTTCTGTCCCATTTCTTTCAATGCTGAGGCCAACATAAAATCTATCACCTGGTCTGATGAGTCTCAATTTCTGTTTCTCATTGTTTCTGACCATGTCCGTCCCTTTATGACCACCATGTACCCATTCTCTGATGGCTACTTCCAGCAGGATAATGCACCATGTCACAAAGCTCGAATAATTTCAAATTGGTTTCTTGAACATGACAATTAGTTCACTGTACTAAAATGGCCCCCACAGTCACCAGATCTCAACCCAATAGAGCATCTTTGGGATGTGGTGGAACGGGAGCTTTGTGCCCTGGATGTGCATCCCACAAATCTCCATCAACTGCAAGATGCTATCCTATCAATATGGGCCAACATTTCTAAAGAATGCTTTCAGCACCTTGTTGAATCAATGCCACATAGAATTAAGCAATGAATTAAGCTGAAGGCGAAAGGGGGTCAAACACAGTATTAGTATGGTGTTCCTAATAATCCTTTAGGTGAGTGTATATCCAAGTTCTAGAACATATGCTCCCATCCAGACGTCGTCTCTTTCAGGGAAGACCTTGCATTTTCCAACATGACATGCCAGACCACATACTGCATCAATTACAACATCATGGCTGCGTAGAAGGAGGATCCAGGTACTGAAATGGCCAGCCTGCAGTCCAGATCTTTCACCCATAGAAAACATTTGGCGCATCATAAAGAGGAAGATGCGACAAAGAAGACCTAAGACAGTTGAGCAACTAGAAGTCTGTATTAGACAAGAATGGGACAACATTCCTATTCCTAAACTTGAGCAACTTGTCTCCTCAGTCCCCAGACGTTTGCAGACTGTTATAAAAAGAAGAGGGGATGCCACACAGTGGGAAACATGGCCTTGATGTTGATGCCATGAAATTTAAAATCAACTTATTTTTCCCTTAAAATTATAAATTTTCTCAGTTTAAACATTTGATAATGTAATCTATGTTGTATTCTGAATAAAATATTGAAATTTGAAACTTCCACATCATTGCATTCTGTTTTTATTCACAATGTGTACAGTGTCCCAACTTTTTGGAATCGGGTTTGTAAGTATCCTTGAAGTTAAAAGTGGAGACATACATGTAGACTGGGAGGCAGAAGTGCAGGATGCAGCAGGCTGGGAGGCAGGAGGCTGGGAGCCAGGTGGGGCAGCAGGCGTTTGATGACAAATGGAAGTGTAGGTAATCTGAGGATGAGCCATGACAATAGGCATAGTTGTGGGAGCAGTTAAATGTTGGAGAAAAAGTTGTGTAATTGGCAGGGTAACTGGACAGATGACTGTGAAGAGTGTTTGAAGAGAAGGGGGGTGGGTAGTTGCTGAAATTGTATAAATTGCCAGAGGCACAGAGGTAGGGAGGGATGTAGTTGTGACAGTTGGGATTTTAGGATGCTTTAGTGGGGGATCCTCCAAGAAGTGTACCAACTGATCAGTGTTTACCCTGGGAATTTATTTTCCATTGTCATCTAAAAGGATGTACCTTCACTACGGTGAATGGGCTCACATAATGAGGACCTAATTTTCCACCCTTTCTCTGCTGGCTTCTGATGTTTTGCCTGATCACTCTGTCCCCAACCTGCATAACAATGGGCTTTCCCTGTAGTAGTTTTCTTTTTTTAATTTTAGTTTGAACCCGTGCCATGTTGTCCTGAACAATTTTATAAATCCTGTCCTCCCGGTTGATGGATTCTGAGATGGACTCCAAGGTAATCATGTCCTCTACACTTTCATTGATCTGAGGAGAAAAATTATGCATTCAAAATTTGAAATGCTAAATTTAATATAATTTACTTGCCTCATAAATGCACTAACCTCATATGTGTCTATACCTCACATGGATACCTAGCCTCACGACCAAAAAGTAAAAAATACGGGGAAAAGTTTGTGGTCGGCTGTTTTTTGGTTCGCAGACCAAACATTGCTGCATCCAAATAATCAGACCATGTGTTTGGCCTTTTTTCCACCAGCTTGCTCAATGTTCTGTAAAAAAAAAAAAAAGAGAGAAGAGAAACATGGTTCACCAAGCAGTCTCACACCAATATTTTTATAGTACAATTAAACTATTACATGGTTCTTACTTCTGAATTATTCCATTAAGCCTCTCCACCAATCCATTCGTTTGGGGATGATATGGAGCACATAAACTCAGCTTGATGCCAAGCATTTGGCACACGCCCAGATTGATCTGTATAATACATCTCAGTTTTAGTAGAGCAAGAAGAAAATTTATGTTTTTTGGTAAATTATTATACTCCAACAACTATGCAAGTATCACAATTATTATATTGCAAAATAATTACAAAAGAATAATCAAAAAGGTATAAAACCAACCTTGTTGACAAATTCAGTGCCTTGGTCTGTTAAAATCCTTTTAGGAGCACCAAATTTATAAAAGAGCTGGACAATGCAGTTTGTCACCTCCTCCGCTCTTTTGGATTTTAGTGGGAAAGCCTCACACCACTTTGTAAAATAATCTTTTTATAAAAGCTTTTAATAACTTTTACCAGAGCGCCCCTTTTCTTGATGTAATTCAAACCTTCATCTAAAAGTAGCAAATTTTTGTTTACAAGAGAAAACATTGAACCCAGGTATAGAATATGCATACATATATACTCACTTTCAATTATGAAGTTTTTGGCTTCTGAGAAAAACAAATCATGGAAAGACCCTTTTCATTCCTGGAAAGACCCTGAGGTACCTTTTCAGATTTTTTGAACTCAAAAACAGTTTTGGATGTTGCCTCATCCATTTCCAATATCACTAGATGACATAGATGCCATAGGTAGCTATTTATAGTTTATTGTAATGATGATGTACAGACAATTAGGACATCACCTTTGCTCATTGGATGTTATTTGCTTTCACTTATGATATTATAGTTAATTAGCATCACTTGTCTTTTACACCAAGTAATTTAGTTGCAAAAGGCACAAAAGAATGGCAGTACCTGTTTCCTGTCTTCACAAAATCACAAAATAACTAATTAAGATTTTGTATTATTTGACTTGCAACACCAGTTTCCCTGTTGGACAATTAGATTTTACTTTAAACTATTTCCATATCAGGCTGAAATATTAGGATGCCCCAATATGACTTTTAAAGTCTATCTCAAAGCTGCATTAGGACCTTTTTTTATTGGGATCTTACAAAGATGCATGAAGGAAGACCAGCAGAAACTACTGCAAACAAAACTTTTTTTTTTTAATTTTTTTAATTGAGGATAATATGAAATATTAGTAATGAGCATCACCTACATCATACAAGAATGACTTTGTTTAAAGACTTGGAAATACAGTTTTAAAATGTGTACTAATCTTACATGATCTTGTAAGAGTGTACTATTATATTTGTGATGGCATTGTCATTTCCTGAATATAAGGGCTGCAGTGCCTGGTACCACTAACAATGTGTGATCCAGGCAAATATGGAGTTTTGATTTGTACAGTGTGCTAAAAAACTATTTTCTGGGACACTCTTCTCTTGTTTGATTCCACATCATGTCATGAGCTACATCCATTAAGTAAATGCTTTCTTATGGTAACATTTTATGTGACTAATATTTATACAAACATAGCCTACAATACAAAATAATGGGTGCAACATGGTTTATTTCATGTTCATGTAACATATAGCCTAGGTCAATGACTGGAGACAGAACAACCACAACAGTGTAAGGTACAAACAGTTTATTAGGCAACAGATACATTTGTTCAGGTTTAATAGTTGTTTCAATGCTCTGGATTCACAGAATGATTACTAAAAAAAGTTTAAGTCTCACAAGATACAAATGCACACACAGGACTAACTGAAATGAATGTAGACTCGTGTCAGTTTAGTATGTTTACTTCCGTATACTACTTACTGTGAATGCCAATGTGTGTAACGTTAATCATTCATGTTTGTAATCAAGACAAACGCACAGAATAATAATAAAAAAAAAACGTTGCAAGCAATAAAGTGTTGAACAATAACAGTTGTACTAACGTTAGTTTGTCGCTGAAACCTGATTACCTTTTCTCAAAAATAGTTTTCTCAGTAATCCTAAAATGTGTGGAGATTTGAGAAGTGTTGACTAAAATTTTCAGTTTCAAGCACGGCGCGCATGTGGACGAATCTTGAATATTTTAAGTGTAATATAAATTACTATTTTTATGTACAGCTTTAAAATAGAATATTTAATTGGCTAAATGCTGAGAATAATATATAGAATGAGTTCAAAAATCTAAACCTGGATGAAGGAACATCACCTTCAACTCAATCTGGCAAAGACAGAACTCCTTGTGGTCTCAGCCAACCCAGCACTTCACCATACTCTCTCCATTCAGCTCGGTTCATCATCCATAACTCCGTCCAGGACAGCCAGGAACCTTGGAGTTGTGATTGATGATCAGCTAAAATTCACTGACCACATCACTGCAACAGCCCGGTCCTGCAGATTTGCCTTATACAACATTAGGAAGATTAGACCCCTCCTATCAGAGCAGGCCACACAACTCCTGGTACAAGCTCTTGTTCTCTCCAGACTGGACTACTGTAATGCTCTTCTAGCGGGCCTTCCAGCATGCACTATCAAACCCTTGCAACTGATCCAGAATGCAGCGGCAAGAGTGGTCTTTAATGAGCCGAAGAGAGCGCACGTCATGCCTCTCTTCATCAGTCTGCACTGGCTGCCAATAGCCGCTCAAATCAAATTCAAGGCACTGGTGCTCGCCTACAAGGCAACCACTGGCTCTGCACCAACATACCTAAACTTGCTTGTTCAGACTTACACACCCTCCAGAAGCTTGCGTTCTGCAAGTGAACGGCGCCTTGTGGCGCCATCCCAAAGAGGCATGAAATCCCTCACAAGGACCTTTTCCTGGACCGTTCCCACCTGGTGGAATGACCTGCCTGTCTCAATTCGAGCAGCCGAGTCGGTAGCCATTTTCAAAAAATAGCACCTGACCAATAAAGACTAGCACTTATCACTCTATTCATTTTCTGTTTGTTTATTTATATATATCAAAAATAATTTCTGTCCTATGTGTTCTGTGCTAGATTAACTGAGACTTGTTACAGCACTTGCATATTGTTGCCCTTGACTGTTTTTAGTTACTTCTATTGCTCTCATTTGTAAGTCGCTTTGGATAAAAGCGTCTGCTAAATGACTAAATGTAATGTAAAAATGTAAATCCAGTAATCATGTAGGACTGGAAAACAAACAAACTCTTTTGTTGTTTAAAAGTCTGAATTAAATTAATTATGCTTATTGTGTTGTATTCTGATATTGTTCTGTTCTCTTAATTTCTCTGTAGGTAACTCAGTCAAGTGTTTACTTGCTCAACGATCAAGGAGTTTAGATTTTCCCAGCTTCAGCTGGATTCTTTAGCTGTATGGATCTCATGAATGGTGGGGCTACCTTTCAGGTGATGGGTGATGAAATGTGCAGAGCATTACCAAGCCCAGTCACAGCCCCATTTCACCCAAACCCTGGACAGAGTAGACCTCGTTTTAGCTTTTCAAGATCAGCCACTGCTACAGCTGCTCGCACACCTCATCCTGCAACTAGTCCAAAAATGTACCAAAGATAAGTTGCTACCTTTTTGGTAGATGACGGTTGGTCAGCATTGTTAAATATAAGAACATTTTTTTTATTATACTGGAGGTTTTCATTCAACGTTTTCAAAAAAATCCAGTCTCTATTTAAAATAAAACAGTTAATGAAACCACAGCGTGACAGTTACTGACATTCTTCATTTAATACTTTGTGCAACCTCTGTTTGACAGGATAACAGCTCTGAGTCTTCTATAACCTGCACTGTAAAAAATTTCAGTGAAAACTACAGTAAAAAAAACGTAAACTAGCAACAGTAAAAGACTGTTTAAACCAAAATAATGTATCACCGTATTTCATACATTAAATTACCGTGATTTAAGAAATGGTACATAACTTTAATTTTTACTCTCCTAATATGTAAAAAACACACATTCTTACTGTGAAAATAGATATGTTTTTCTAAAATTAATGGACAAATACCATAAATTCACAAGCAAGTAATTACCCTAAAATCGAAGGTATTATTCTGTGTAAAATACACATTTTGTTGATGTGTGCTGTAAAATTTACAGTATAGAACGGTTCAAAATTCAACGAACACATACCCTAAATTCTACAGTAATTAGAAGTTAAACAAATGCTATATGTTTGTTAAATAAGTCCATTTTAAGGTAAAACATGTTTTAATAGACTAATTTACTGTACTTTTTGTGTAATGTTCTTTTTCTTTTGTGAAAAGATGTACACCAACAGGCAAAACCAAAAAGGCTTAGGCCTATCACGTGTCTTTGCACATTAATTGTGAAAATTTGTATGGTTAATTATTAATAATAGTGTGCTAGTAAGCGGCATTGAGACATTATCAAAAAGAAGACCATCTACTGGCAAAACGCCAAACCCACACACAAGAAGAGGAGCACCTTCCCGCTTCTGAGGTCACGTGAACTGCACAGCTTGATCTGCATGCAAGTGGTGAGTGCAGCATTAAAAAAAAAAATACTCCGAGTGGCAGTGTGTCAGGGAACTGGACCAAGATTTTTTTTTTTCTCCTCTCTCCCCTCTCAAAACTCCCCTCTATCTGTCGCTCCTCATGCATCCGGCTCTTTTTGTCTCACCTCGTCTGTCCTTACCCCCAGGTGCCGCGGCTGCCGTGATCGGAGGGAGGGGGTGGGAGTAGAGCGCAGTCTCTGGAGTACCCCCCGGCCTGCGAGGGGCATTGGGGGTATGTAGCAAGCAGCGAGGCCGAGGGACCGTGAGAACGTGGCGAGGCCAGTGCTGAGTGATAATGAGCGGCAGCTGCGCACCGCACCAGTCTCGTGTCTCACGGAGGAGCTTGGACGCATTAAAAGAAGGAGTGACGATAGTTAAGGATGAGAAAGGACCAGGCCTGGACTTTGTGTTGTGTTTTGTTAACGTTGTATTATGAGTGTGTGCGGCAGCCGTCCATGAGGGGCTGGCTGCGTTTTACTTTCATTTTGTGTTTATTTATTGATTAAAGTCTTTAAACATTAGCCGGTTCCCAACTCCTTCTTCCCATATCAACATACTCCGTTACAATGTCATTTATATTTATTTCGGAAGCTGTAGGGAGGAGGTTGTCATTTTCTTTATGAATTGTTTTCTCATGTTTTGGTTAGCTAGGGAATAAGGGGAGGCTTTTGTATTTTATTTGGGGTTTGTATTAGGTAAATTACTTTTAATCCCCCTTTAGTTAAATTAACTTTTGTTTATTATTTTGGCCTAATTCAGCGATTCCCAAACCCCTGGTCCCCAGACCGGTGCCAGTCCGTGGACCCGTTAGTACTGGGCCTTGAAATATTCCCAGAATAATGTTGTTGTTTTTTTTAGAATAATAAATAAACTGGCCTACTTGAGTGACATTTTCATGGCCTTGAACCTGACAATGCAGGGAAGGATGGCTGACACATTCAGGTTGGCGGATAAAATCGCTGGATTTAAAGCCAAGCTGGAAACCTGGGCATGGCGCATCAACTGGGGTGTTTTTGATATGTTCAGCAACATGACCCGTTTTTCTGAGGATGCTGAAGGACTTGGCAAGTTGATACATAGCCACCTGACATCACTGTCTGATGAGTTTGAACATTATTTCCCATCTGAAAAAGACCCAAGGAATGGCAAAATATGGATGCGCAATCCATTCCAAGGTAAATACATGCACATTACATATTCATATATAATGCTCCTCTCCAAAATATATTTTCTATTTAACTTCCAATTTGGCGAAATAGTCATTTCAGTAAATGCAGTATTTTCAAACATCAATACTTATATTTTTGTTATGCACCAAAACACCAAAGCAAATTCCCTGTATGTGAAAATTTTCATGACAATAGAAGTCAATTCTGATTCTAATTCTTAAAATGATGACGGTCAGATTCAGCTCTCATCAAGACAAGAAGACCAGCTGCTGGAGCTCAGAAATGAAGGGGGCCTGAAAACTGTCTTTAATTCAACACCATTGACATCCTTCTGGTTCAAAGCATCAAGAGAATACATTGAGATCAGCACCCTTGCACTGAAGACCCTGCTCCCGTTCCTGATTTCATATGTGTGCAAGGCAGGTTTTTCTGCCATGACTGCCACTAAGACCAGACTTAGAAACAGACTGGATGTGAGGAATACCCTGCGTGTCTCATTGTCAACCATATATATATATAAACTACACATTTTAGAGTGGCCTTTTATTGTGGCCAGCCTAAGGCACACCTCTGCAATAACCATGCTGTCTAATCAGCATCTTGATATGCCATACCTGTGAGGTGGATGAATTATCTCAGCAAAGGAGAAGTGCTCACTAACACAAATTTAGACAGATTTGTGAGCAATATTTGAGAGAAATAGGCCTTTTGTGTACATAGAAAAAGTCTTAGATCTTTGAGTTCAGCTCATGAAAAATGGGGGCAAAAACAAAAGTGTTGCGTTTAAAATTTTGTTCAGTGTATATGCACACGCATATATAGGCATACCAATCAGGCATAACATTATGGTGAAGTGAATAACACTGATTATCTCTTCCTCACGGCACTTGTTAGTGGGTGGGATATTTTAGTCAGCAAGTGAAAATGTTGTCCTCAAAGTTGATGTGTTAGAAGCAGGAAAAATGGACAAGCATAAGGATTTGAGCGAGTTAGACAAGTGCCAAATTGTGATGGCTAGACTGGCTCTTGTGGGGTGTTCAGTATCTATCAAAACTGGTCCAAGGAAGGAACTGTGGTGAACCAGGGAAAGGATCATGGGCGGCCAAGGCTCAATGATGCACGTGGGGAGCGAAGGCTGGCTTGATCAAACAGACTAGCTACTGTAGCTCAAATTTCTACAAGTTTGTTGGTTGTTGCTTATGGGACTGCATAGCAGCAGACCAGTCAGGGTGCCCATACTGATCCCTGTCCACTGCCGAAAAGCACCAACAGTGGGCATGTGGGCATCAGGTCTGGACCACGGAGCAATGGAGGAGGTGGCCTGGTCTGATGAATCAGGTTTTCTTTTACATCACGTGGATGGCCGTGTGCGTGTGCGTCGTTTACCTGGGGAACACATGGCACCAGGATTCACTATGGGAAGAAGGCAAGCCGGCAGAGGCAGTGTGATGCTTTAGGCAATGTTCTGCTGGGAAACCTTGGGTCCTGCCATCCATGTGGATGTTACTTTAACACGTAACACCTACCCAAGCATTGTTGCAGACCATATACACCCTTTTTATGGAAACGGTATTCCCTGGTGGCTGTGGCCTCTTCAGCAGGATAATGTGCCCTGCCACAAAGCAAAAATGCTTCAGGAATGGTTTGAGGAGCACAATGAGTTTGAGGTGTTGACTTGGCCTCCAAATTCCCCAGATCTAAATCCAATCCAGCATCTGTGGGATGTGTTGAATAAACAAGTCCCATCCACGAAGGCTCCACCATGCAACTTACAGGACTTAAATGATCTGCTGCTAACATCTTGGTGCCATATACCACAGCACACCTTGAAGGGTCTAGTGGAGTCCATAAGGGGGACCAACACATTATTAGGACATAATGCCTAATCGGTTTATATTAGGGATGCGCCGATGTATCGGCCACCAATATTTATCGGCCGATGTTTGATCAATTTACAACCATCAGCATATCGGCTATAGCATGAAAAAGGCAGATAAAATAAACCGATGGTTTATTAATGAACTGCGTGAAGGCACTGAGCTGTATGTCCGTTGCATAATCCAAGATTATAATGTAATATTCCTGCTGCACTGCTGTCTGTGTTTTAATGTTAATCAAACAACAAAAGACCAATAAAATAATTTGCTCAACGCAGACGGAATCCAGTCATAAAAACTGAATTTATTTACTCCATAGTGGAATGCCACGGAATTTGTCAAAGTTCTGATGAATATATAAAATGTAGGTCAGTACACTTAAATCAAATAGCGATATATACTAGTGTCTGTGAATATTAAGTTGCAAAGTCTAAATATGAATCCTGCAATGGTGAATGGTGCAGATACGCGGTTTCATTTACCTCACATACTGAAACTTGCAGTGTTTTTCAGCCTCTGCCGCCTCAATATGAGGACATGAATGCATCTCCAGTCACTTCATGAGCATTTTACATTTCATTCGACAAAATCTATAATCATATCATAAACACACACACTCACACAGGAACTCGAAGGTCTTGTAGCGATATCAAGCCCCAGGGGAAATGGTGCGGGATTTATGCACGCGTTTAATCGTGTTATGATCAAATATGCACAGATCCGCACAGAGGGGAATTTGGATATTAACAGTTGATTATAACGGATTATAACAATTATTAATATCTAGGGCTTGATTCAACTTTTAGAAATTTCTTTGATTCTAGAATTGAGTTCAAAGGACGGATAATTGTCCACCAAATATCTCCCTTTTAATGACTCTTAAACAACGTTTCTCTGGCCAGGAGAAGTATCTTTCTTTTAATTTGTAACAGGGTCGGTTCACCGTAAAAGTGACCTATGTATGAGCAACTCAAGCGCAATCACGTGTGAATATATATATTTTAATAAATCAACAAACAATAAACAAACATACACAAATTAACTGAAAGAAGGAAGGAGAGAGAGGGACAGAGTGTGAGAGCGAGAGAGAGAGACAAGGCAACGGTGGTATTATCGACACAACCTATTGAGCACAAGCAAGAAATCAATCCAACTTATTGGTATAAGCTCAAAACTTTATAACGACAGCTTAAGGGATACTTGCATATGTTTCCTTGATCGCGAGTTCATTTGTGTGGGGGAATTCCGCGATCCGGTCCGTGTTTCAATCTTGCAGGGTGGGTCCTTGGAGTCCGCGGGAAATTCAACTTTGGTTCCTTTGTGTGATGAGATCCGTTGGAAGATGGCGAAGAAGGCGAAGGTGAAGAAGAAGAGGTAGCAAAAGGAAGAGCAAAAAGAAGAGGAAGGAGAAGAGGGCAAGAGGAGCGTTTGCAGGCCTCCTTAAAGGGCCATGATGGGGCACGCCTCTTTTGTCGGAACAGCCAATCAGAGTGAAGGAACTCAGAAGCGGGAAATTTTCCTTTGTCTTTGAGTCTTGCTTCATTAACATGTTTATGGCTCTCTTAGATAAGCAGACTTGGGGGTTTTGGTATGCAGACTTTGGGGTTTTGGCCTAACAGAAAGAGTTTGATGCATCATAGTACCACACAACACACCTAGCCGGCCTACAAATTGCGAGACAAAGATTTCGAGACCAAGCATGGGGAGTTTAACTTATGAATTAAAGGAACGGCGAGGATTGACGTCATTCTTCCTTAAGCATTCACTGGCTATAAGTTTCTAACCTATCAAACACATCTCAAATGGTTATAACAAAAAAGCATGCATACATACAGGGAACACAACACACCTAAAGTGCAAAATAACTAAGTTAAAAGTCATATAATCTATTCGGATGTCCTTTGGTATGTGTGAGGATGGGGGCTGTTATTTATGACGGTGCCACGTGGGCTGCACGAGGCATGGTTTGTGTCCTTTTAGCACCGTTAACCTGTCGGTCTGTAGATTTCACGGCGCCGGTCTTGTTTGAGTCATTATAACTAATCAAAGTATTGGTCCGTTGATCATTTATGAGCACCGTCCATACGCTACAGTCTTCACGACAACCCGTCAAAATAAAAGTTCAGTTTAACAAAGACTTTTGACAGGATTAATGTTGTAGCCTAAAGTAGAATTTAGCTAGGTCTCAATGTAATAATATATGCATTTAATTTATACAGTGAATATGCAGTGTTATTTAACATTAAACCTATTTAAAAAGCACTGTTTATTTCATATGTATCTTGTTCTGTTGTATTTATGTTGGTCTGCTGAATGTTATAGGGATCCGGTCTATATTTATTAGAAATTATTTGATAATGCAGCAGTAAACTAGCTAGTAGGCTACAAGTTAAACATTATCAAAAATTTCAAATAAGAGGACAAGTGACAAATTTCGTATCAGTATCAGCCAATAATTGTTTGTTAAAATGTGATCGCCCAAAAAATCCTATCGGTGCATCCCTAGTTTAGATTATATATATATATATATATATATATATATATATATATATATATATATATATATATATATATATATATATATATATATATTATCAATTATCATATTATTGGAACTCCTGAATTCAATGATTTGAAGGGGTGTCCCAATACTTTTGGGATTTATATATATAAATAATTTTGCTTGTCAAATAAAACCTAGCCCTTGTACTGCATAACCTATGTCCAACCTATGTACTGCATAACCTCTTTTGGGCAGCGACCTGCTTGAAAGCCTTAGTTCATCCCCTTACATTTTTAAACGGTTAACACTTTTTGAAACATTTTCTTCTTGTCCTCCTTTCCAAACAACTTACCTTAATACGCAATAATGGTTATACGCATAAACTATATTGTCAAAAGTATTGGGACGCCCCTTCAAATCATTGAATTCAGGAGTTCCAATCACTTCCATGGCCACAGGTGTATAAAAAATGCATGCAGACTGCTTCTACAAACATTTGTGAAAAAATGGGTCGCTCTCATGAGCTCAGAGAATTCAAATGTGGTGCCATGATAGGTTGACACCTGTGCAATAAAGTAGAAGCAATTGGGAACAACAACAACTCAGCCACGAAGTGCTAAATCAGGTAAAAATCACACAGTGGGATCATCACATGCTGATGTACACAGTGCGCAGAAATTGCAGCCAACTTTCTGCAGTCAATAGGTACAGACCTCCAAACTTACATTTACATTTAGTCATTTAGCAGATGCTTTTATCCAAAGCAACTTACAAATGAGAGCAATAGAAGCAACTAAAAACAGTCAAGGGCAACAATATGCAAGTGCTGTAACAAGTCTCAGTTAATCTAGCACAGAACACATAGGACAGAACAATTTTTTATTTTTTAGATAGACAAACAGAAAACGAATAGAATGATAAGTGATATTCTTTATTGGTCAGGTGCTGCTGGAAAAGACACTGGAAAAGTCTTAAGATATTTTTTATCTTGCGTCTTAAAATAATTTCATGTGGCCTTCAGATTAGGTACTTGCCTAACTGCATTGTGCCAAGTGTAAAGTTTGGTGGAGGGGGGATTGTGGTGTGGGGTTGTTTTTCAGGGGTTGGGGCTGGGCTTGGCCCCTTAGTTCTAGTGAAAGGAACTCTTAATGCTTCAGCATACCAAGACATTTTGGACAATTTCATGCTCCCAACTTTGTGGGAACAGTTTGGGGATGGCTCCTTCCTGTTCCAACATGACTGCGCACCAGTGCACAAAGCAAGGTCCATAAAGACATGGATGAGCGAGTTTGGTGTGGAGGAACTTGGCGCACAGAGCAGAGTCCTGACTACAACCCGATAGAACACCTTTGTGATGAATTAGAGTGGAGACTGTGAGCCAGGCCTTCTCGTCCAACATCACTGCCTGACCTCATAAATGCACTTCTAGAAGAATGGTCACAAATTCCCATAAACACACTCCTAAACCTTGTGGACAGCCTTCCCAGAAGAGTTAAAGCTGTTATAGCTGCAAAGGGTGGGCCAACTCCATATTAAACCCTACAGATTAAGAATGGGATGTCATTAAAGTTCATGTGCATGTAAAGGCAGGTGTCCCAAAACTTTTGGTAATATAGTGTATATCCATATGTCAAGAAAAATTTCATTTTCTCATGATTGAAAGTTATGTAAGAATTATATAAGTAAATCCGTCACTCATGTACGATTAACAAAATTGATCATGTATAAGCATCAGCATTGATTGAACACACATAAGGAAATAATATTTATCTTGCTTATTCACAGCTGTGCCATCTGACTTTAACAGGAATGCCAGTGAGGCATAGTCTCTGTGAGGGACAGACATGCATCTGTGGATTTGTGGTTTGTACTGTTATTCAAAGTTTTTGGATTGTTCTGCTGACGAAACACTGCAAAAATATATTTCTGAAATTTCAGTAGACAAAAAAAAAACAGACAATAGGAGCTGTGGAGAATTTTAAGTGATCTAGGAGCTTTCTATAAAGTAAATCACAGCTTTTTGCAGTGGATGCCATTGAAAACACGGCAAGTCTATCCCTCACACCATACAATGGTGCTGATCTGAATAAGGTCTACTGACCTTCAGAACAGATTTGATGTATTTACAGCCTAATACAACTACTAATACACCTACTGCAAAACATTTTTACAAAAAAAAAAAAAAACATTTAGCAACAATGACTTTTCAAAAACTGAAAAAAAAAAAAAAATCTCCCCACAGTTCACTTGAAAAATGTACAAAACCTTTTAATAGCAAACAAGTGATTGAAGTTCAGTCTTGTTTAATCAAATCATTATAAATCGTGTTACAGTGGTTGTGAAAAGATAAAGGCAATTCTTGACCAAACGGTCACCAAATTCAAACTTCACTACTAATTTTAGCAAATTACAAATTAAATTATATTAAATCACTCTTATTGATTAATCTGAAGGTCAAATTATTTGTAAAACACATTATCTGTAAATCATGGATGTAAATGAACTCTGATCACTTAGATGAGTTTGGGTGATGCTTTTTCTCATGAGTCCGTAGATTAGATAATTGGGTGAAACTCTTTCCACATGAAGAGCACTGGTGCGGCTTCTCTCCAGTATGAACTCTCTCATGATATTTCAGGTGTGTTGACTGAGAGAAACTCTTTCCACATGAAGAGCACTTGTACGGTTTCTCTCCAGTATGAACTCTCTGGTGTGATTTTAAGTTGCTTGATTTAATAAAGCTCTTCCCACAGTCAAAGCACACATAAGGTCTCACACCAGTATGAATACTCTCATGCTCTTTTAAATACTTCAATACTGAAAAACTCTTTCTACAAAAAGAACAAACATGAGGCTTCACACCAGTATGAGTTTTAAGGTGTCTTCTTAAGTATGATTCCACAACAAATGTTTTATCACACTGATCACAGCTGAATGATCTCACTCCAGAGTGAGTGCGCAGATGATCTTTGAGAGTGCTTTTGTGAATTCTCATGTGCTCATTTAGGTGTCCTTTACGAATGAAACTCCTTCCACACTGAGTGCATGTGAACGGTTTTTCTCCAGAGTGAATTCTCATGTGCTCATTTAGGTGTCCTTTGTAAGCAAAACTCTTTCCACACTGAGTGCATGTATGAGGCCTCTCTCCAGTGTGCATTCTCATGTGTCTTGTAAGGTTTGATTTGTGTCCGTAACTCTTTCCACACTGAGTGCATGTGAACGGTTTTTCTCCAGTGTGAATTCTCATGTGCACATTTGCATCCTCTTTGCAACTGAAACTCTTTCCACACTCAGAGCAGGTGAAAGATCCTTCTACTCCAGTTTTTCGAGCTTGTTTTTGTGTGAAACACTTTTCACTCTTGACATGACTGTTTCCATCTTCATTTGTGAAATAATGAGGGTTTTGAAGCTGATGTTTGTTCATATTCACTTCCATCGGGTCTAAAATCAACACATTAACTTTTCAAAATTAAAAAAAAGAAGAAATTTAAATAAAGAACAAGAAATATACTATAGGAAGTCACGAGTAAGCAAAAATTGTTTTTCAGATGTTTCTCATCAGTCATTAAAGAGAATGAAGGAAAACACCAACCTGTTTGTTCATCTGTAGCTTCATCTTTTATTCTGCAGGGTTCTTCCTCAAACTTCATCTTTACAATAGTATGTCAGGAGTTTCTCCTGGAGTAATTCCTCCTGCTGCTGCTGCTTCTTCTTCGCCTGTGGGAAGATGGGAATATTCCCCAGCATTTAAATGCTCATGAACAGCTGTGGGAGCGGCTTCACTGACTGAAGGTGTGAAATGTGGTCGCTGTCGCTCATTTAGCAGATGCTCATCACACCAACAATCGCTCTGAATTAATCAAGTGCAAATGTTTGCTCAGTTTAGAAACTCATTTAGCTAATTTTTGTTGCTCACTCTAATTATTATAAACAAACAAACAAACAAGCAAAAAAAAAAAAAAAAAAAAAAAAAAAAAAAAAGAGTTACAAATGACAATTATTAAGCTCCACACTTTTCAGGGCTTCAAATCTCTAACAGTGGATGGTAAAGAAGAAAAGAATAGGGTGATGATTTCTGAATAGAAAGCATCCCCCCATCCCTCTCTCTCTCAGAATCGTCTCTCATCCCTTACTGTCACATGAACATCACGTATCCTTTTATTTTCAATAACTAGATAGAAACTGCCCGAAACTCAAAAAGTGCAGCATTCAAGCTATTAGCAGTACAGCCTTTGTTAGCCGTGGCTTGAATGGTTTCTGTGCAGATTTAAATAAATAAACACACATACATTTAGCTAAAATAATTATCACTTCAGTGATTGCATTCACTTTCAATAATAAAATACAACTTTGATCCCTTACTCTGAATTAGGGATCGGCACTATACCGGTATGAACATGACTACCGGTATTATATTGCGCCATGATAGATTTAGCTATATCCGTGGATACAGTTAAATATTCATGAATTAAAATTACTTTTAACACTACTAATGACAAAGTCGAGGCTGAACATTAAACTTTTTGTCCTGTGCTGTGTCCAACACCTTACTACACAGGCAATAGTAATCAACCAGTCACAGAGAGCATTGTAAATTAAGAGGTCTAAATATATATATAATTTAAGGTCTAAATTAAGAGAGCATAAACCGCCTATTCAAACAACAGACATGCGTGCACAGGCAACTGCAGTTTGCAAACTTGTTAGATTTAACAAAGGCACTGCAAAAGTGAACAAGATGAGCGGACACGCAGAAAGTCATGTTGAAGAGCACGAGGAGCATGAGGAATTGGTTAAAGGGTCTAAACTTTCCCTTGAGCTTTTGATATATAAAAGGTCATGGTAATATAAGACAAGTATGTTTCAGAGCTGAAAACTTCCTTGTTACGCCGGTTTCACACTGTACACGCAAGCAGTGCGGTGGCAGCGCAGAAGCTGTGCGTATGGAGAGTGGGAGTGTATGGAGAGCAGCTGAACCATGGCATGTTTATTGCAAATACAGACAAATATCGTCCATTTTGTCACCTTTTCTGGTGTTCTCCTCCGACCCCTGTCTGTCTCGTGCTTTGATTTATGATGGGCAGCATATCTGCTGCAAATGCGACCATATTCCCCTCTGTCCCAAACACATATGCATATAACATGCTGTATATAGGTAGTTCACATAATAAAAGTAACCTTACAGTTAAGAAATGCCACTAGTTTTAATCATTTAAATGTGCCTTTGACGTTTGGGCAGTGATGTGTTTTTGTGTATTTTATTTTATTTTTTCTCAGCGCTCATGGTGATTGTCAAACACACAGAACACTTCACTACATGATTTCATGGTGAAATTTATTTTTAATGTAAATCAGGTCAATTTTGATCAAGAACTATCCACTGTGGCTTTAATTCAGCGTGAGCAGGGCGGCAAAAATGGACTCTGCGACGAAACAATCGTCACTGCTGCTTCTGTTCTGCTCTGCTCCAGCAATGCGCTGCCGTGCCGCCTCTGCGTGCGGTGTGAATGCTCTAATCTGTTAAAATGGGCACAAAAAAAAAATACACGCTGCTTATGCTCTGCTAACGCGTGCAGTTTAAAACCAGCCTTAGTCAAAGAAAAGCTTTCATTTACAGCTGGCTCAGGAAACAATCGATCTGCGAATGTGCATCCCTGTGATGTCAGAGAGCAGTTAAAACGCCACCTCAACCGTAGAAGACGAACGCCTAATTCTGTAGCTCCGCCCACTGATTTGCGCATAACATGTAATAGATAAATAATACAGGCCTAAGTGGAGCTAAACCGGATCGAACTGCGGTGGTAATGGACCAACCACACCCACATACACATATATATATATTAGGGCTGTCAAAATTAACATGTTAATAACACATTAACGCAAATTCATTTTAACAGCACTGATTTTATTAACGCACAATTAACACAGCGCACATTTTCTGTTTGATCCGTGGCCTAGCCCGTAGTTGGAGAAAATCGAGAGCAGCCATAGATGTAAATGATGCAGCAGCAAACAATAGGGAAAGAAAAGGGCTAACATTAACAATACTATTCTGAAACAAGTGAAGTTATATAGCCAACATAAGCTACCATTTTTTCTGTTTAACTTTTATTAGACTCCAGGTCGAAATAAAAGAAAAGGGTGCTTTTACACCGAGCACGTTAGAAGCAGTCCATGTGCGATTGCGATAGTTCCCGGTTTCCCCCGTAGCGCTGGTCAACTTGATTCTATTGAACCCTGGGGCATTTGCGTGCATCTTACATAATCACAAACATGCACAGGGCATGATAGAAAGCAGAACACAGGTCAATATATTGTTTATATAATTATTTTGAATTTAGTGCTATTATGCACAGCCGAGTACAAACCGATTCCAAAAAAGTTGGGACACTACAAATTGTGAATAAAAACAGAATGCAATGATGTGGAAGTTTCAAATTTCAATATTTTATTCAGAATACAACATAGATGACATATCAAATGTTTAAACTGAGAAAATGTATCATTTTAAGAGAAAAATAAGTTGATTTTAAATTTCATGGCATCAACACATCTCAAAAACAGTCTGCAAACGTCTGGGGACTGAGGAGACAAGTTGCTCAAGTTTAGGAATAGGAATGCTGTCCCATTCTTGTCTAATACAGGCTTCTAGTTGCTCAACTGTCTTAGGTCTTCTTTGTCGCATCTTCCTCTTTATGATGCGCCAAATGTTTTCTATGAGTGAAAGATCTGGACTGCAGGCTGGCCATTTCAGTACCCAGATCCTTCTTCTACGCAGCCATGATGTTGTAATTGATGCAGTATGTGGTCTGGCATTGTCATGTTGGAAAATGCAAGGTCTTCCCTGAAAGAGACAACGTTTGGATGGGAGCATATGTTGTTCTAGAACTTGGATACACCTTTCAGCATTGATGGTGCCTTTCCAGATGTGTAAGCTGCCCATGCCACACGCACTCATGCAACCCCATACCATCAGAGATGCAGGCTTCTGAACTGAGCGCTGAGAACAACTTGGGTTGTCCTTGTCCTCTTTAGTCTGGATGACATGGCGTCCCAGTTTTCCAAAAATGTTTTGATTTGTCTGACCACAGAACAGTTTTGAACACGGTGGATTGTGTTCACCGACAATGTTTTCTGGAAGTATTCCTGAGCCCATGTTGAGATTTCCATTACAGTAGCATTCCTGTATGTGATGCAGTGCCGTCTAAGGGCCCAAAGATCACAGGCATCCAGTATGGTTTTCCGGCCTTGACCCTTACGCACAGAGATTGTTCCAGATTCTCTGAATCTTTGGATAATATTATGCACTGTAGATGATGATAACTTCAAACTCTTTGCAGTTTTTCTCTGAGAAACTCCTTTCTGATATTGCTCCACTATTTTTAGCCGCAGCATTGGGGGAATTGGTGATCCTCTGCCCATCTTGACTTCTGAGAGACACTGCCACTCTGAGAGGCTCTTTTTTATACCCAATCATGTTGCCAATTGACCTAATAAGTAGCAAATTGGTCCTCCAGCTGTTCCTTATATGTACATTTAACTTTTCCGGCCTCTTATTGCTACCTGTCCCAACTTTTTTGGAATGTGTAGCTCTCATGAAATCCAAAATGAGCCAATATTTGGCATGACATTTCAAAACGTCTCACTTTCAACCTTTGATATATGTTATCTATATTCTATTGTGAATAAAATATAAGTTTATGAGATTTGTAAATTATTGCATTCCTTTTTTATTCACAATTTGTACAGTGTCCCAACTTTTTTGGAATCGGTTTGTAAATGACATTTGGGTTTACTGTAGGCTATGTGTGTCGGATGAAGGGGGCTTTCTGTTGCAAGCTTGCAAAGGGACTGAGGAAACGTGCAATGCGCAAATTCACTGCAAGCTCGCTCTCGCTCGTATCCGAGGTAAACCACTTACACGTGTTTTGTTGAAATAAATACATTACAATCAGCTAAACCGAATGTGTAGGTTACTTTTCTGAACAAGAGAGCTCCCAAGTCCATGTTTCTCACACTGTTCACGCGAATCACGGCACAGTTCGAGTGCAATTGAACTCAGAGCACCTCCTCATCTCACATTCGGTGCGCTCCCAGGTCCGCATGACAGCTTTCACATTACCAATTTTTCATGCAAACCGTGCCCCATTCTGAACTAAACTGCCAGTGTAAAAATGCCTATTTCTATTTTTAAAATAAGAGAAAGTACTGCTTATTCTGAATTTTTAAGTTTAGGCTTAAGAGACATGAACAAGTTCTTTAAAAAACATCCATGGACCTTTGATACATGTCTAGTCTTCATGCTCTTTTGAGTATGGTTTCACTAATAATAAATCATGCATATTTGTCCATACCCATGTTGATTAGAGTATTCATTTACGGTACATTTAGAACTGATAAAAATGTGCGATTAAGTTGTGATTAATCGCGAGTTCACTCATGTGATTAATCAATATTAAATATTTTAATCGATTGACAGCCCTAATATATAGATGTTCTAATATCTTCATGTTTTCTCCTGATGTTCCAAAACTGACACCTGTAGTAAAAGGTGTAAAGAGCCAAATTATCTTCCGCAGGGTCAAGAACTTTGTTTGATTATGCACTGTGAGAGAAAGCGAAACTATAAATCTCCGGTGAGTATGAAATGCGCTACACACATAAACTTAACGCACCTTAGGTCTAACAAGCACAAACTGTGTTAAATAGAGTTTGAAGTAAAATGCATCGTTGCACCGTAAATGATGCGAATATACTCCTAATTAAAAGCAAACAAAAGGAAGAAATGTTTATAATCCCCTGTGAGAGACGTAAATGAAGATTTGGGAAAATAAATAAGAGATTCCATGTCAAGTAGAATAAAATGAAGTAAGCATATTGTTAAATTTGTGGAAAATTGGGTGACCAGATCGCAAAACGTAAAGCATAAATTTGGCTCACCTCACAAAGCCTACCTGTCTCGTTCGGCATGAATCCATATGTTTCCATGGCTGCGATATAACCTTTAATTGTGAACCTATTATTTATTTTGTAAATAAAGCTTTGTGCTTCACTCGTGTCATAATATTTATGCAAAAAAGTATAACATACACATACAAAACAAAAAAAGTGTTTTGGCCAACCACAGCCGGGGCTACTCAGCCACTGCAGTGGCGCGGTTGTCATGTTTACCGGAACAGCCCTACGCATAAACTTCATTCGGATTCTAAAATTAGGAATGCATGGTTGAACTTTATTTTTAAAGAAGATCCAGCTCACGTGAGGAAGACATTGCATTTATTCGCTTCATTTCACCACGGATTCATTTGTAAACAAGAGACTGGATTTGCAGACAGAATGGGATTAAAAAACTATGCTGTGCCTTCTATATTGGATCTGAAAGAAACGATGCAACACTTATGCAAGTAAAAAATGTTTTTTTACATGTGATAGTATTCCATTGTTACAGATTGTTTGAGATCTACTGATTATGTGTACGTGTCTAACTAAACATAACTTACCACACTGTCACAGGCTGGAGTATCCTGCAATTCGGATCAGACACGAACATGTATGGGCCAGGGCTCGTAAAAAGCCCAATGTCCCGGGACTAATGTGTTTTCCAGTCGGGCTACCAAAATGTATCACCGGCCTACCCGATGGGCTATCTTAACCCTCTGAACCTGAGCTGAAAGACATAACAAGTACAATAACATATCACAATAGCGAAGAAAATGATACCCATTCAAACTGTGGAGTTTCAGAACTGTATTCAAACTCTGGAGCCAAAATACGAGATCCCCAGTAGTGCTGGGCTGTATGACCAAAAATACAAATCAGTGTATTTTTCAAAATTATACAGATTTTGCCGTATATGACGGTATTTTTTTTTCCCCATGCATGACCGGGTCTTAACCGCATTTTCTACTGATTGAGAGAGGAAATACTGCAGTAGATTGACTAGAATGCCCTATTTTACTGTCATGAGTGAATATTGTAGAACAATTCCCCACTAGAATTAATACAGGTTTGCAAAGCCCAACAAAATGATGCTGTGGGGAGACAACAACCAAACACAGACCTGCAACACACTCATTACAGACACATGAATATTAAAATATGACCACAGAGAGAAGTTGAGGGCACCTTAAGCATTTTAAAAATCTAACCCTATATAACATCAATTGCCAAAACAAGGTGCCAAAACACAGAAGAACATTTAAAATAGGGATGGGAATATTTTGTCAATTTCTCATTTCGATCATTGATAGGTCTCAAAAAGAGAGTACTCGAGTACTCGTGGGCTGGCTTGTGCGGAGGGCGGTGCGTCTCCGTCATGGAGATATGAAACTATTACGAAAATTAATGTTGACAAATACAAACGTGACATGTCTATGAAAACATGAACATATGACTAGAAAAAATAACTGCTAGATTATGATGCATAAATGTCTTTGAAAAAATAACCGTCTTTTATAACCCAATTAATAATATCGGGCATTGCATTTGAGCTGAAACTGTGAATATACCACCCTGCAGAGCTTTGCTAACTGGTTAATAAACAACCAAACGCACCCTATATTAGATTAATCAGATATGTAACTATTACAATTTACATCAGCACAAAAGGACGCAAATGTGCACATGAACTTGGTGTGCTATTTTTTTTTTTTACAGGCTATGGTTTGAAAGGGAAACTCATTTTGAATGCGCTCAACAACGCCAATACACGGGCAACTAATACAGAGAAATAACACTATATTACAATCGTGTTCTCATTACAATGCTATGTATATGACAGATTGCTGCTGCACATCTTGCACTTAATTTTATTTTCATGATCAAAGTGATTCCAGGCATCACTGCGTGTTTTTGAATCTATAATGAGAAATAACTTTAAATAAAACATTTAACATCTACTGTTAAAAAACATGAGAACAAAATAACACTGATGCATTATCAATATCAATGATTTTGAAAAAGAAAGAGCCTATCGAAAAAAAATATCACCGTCTCAAATAACTTATAATGTCTATAATGTCGGCAGGCTGCATCTGAGCTGAAACTGAAGAGAATGAACGACAGCCGGTATAACGGCAGCGCTTTGCTAGCTGGTTAATAAACTTAACCAAACGCATCATGACATTAATCAGATATAGACAACATAAAAGTAATCTTGCAACTTGCATCTGCAGAAATTGAACGCAGATGCACACATGAACTTCACCGCGCTCTGATGTAACTCGTTGTGGATTTCCTTAAACAGCTGATACACAGGGAACTAAAGCGTAGAGAATTTACAAGAATATATAAAGAGAATATATTTTTTAAAAAAAGTCAAGGGCGATCATCGTTTTCATGATCGATCGTCGCGGTCACGTTTGAGTACTCGAGTTTTCGATCGCTGTTGCCCATCCCTAATTTAAAAAGTCTAATAATATTTTCAATACATTTAAGAGCACTACAGTCTCTGAACAAACGACACACCTCAGTTTAACACAGAAAGAATAAAGACATAGGCTCGTTACTTTTTTGCCCATTCTTCTTTAAATTGTCAGTCTACATCATTGTCTTCTGTGTATCAGAATAATCCATCATGACATTGCGTTCACGATTAGACGTACAGCTGTATCAGTGTCCTTGTTTGTACATATATTTCATTTGAAGAAGACGTGATGAAATATGTGCACATACCAATGTTAATTTTGACAGCCATGTTTGATTTAGTCTTAGTCTTCAGACGAAAATGCTTATTAGTCTTAGTCACATTTTAGTCATTTTGTCTTTCATAGTTTTAGTCGATGAAAAGCCATTGCATTTTTGTCAGGTTTTAGTCATTACTTTTAGTCAAACTGCCGTTACCAACATTAATTTTGGTAGCTTTTTTTATATGTAGTCTCTAGACAAAAATGGTCATTATAATTTTTACATTACAATTTACACCAATTCAATTAATCTTATGCGAAATTTAAATCAGGCTATATTGACATTGCACTCTTAGTAGTAGCACTTATGCAATGCTACATATCCCTTTACCACTTAAGGGTGACTAAATTAAAGATTTTTCATTTTGGGGTGAACTGTACCTTTAAGACCTCATTAATAGTCTACCAGGATCCCATATACAGTATAGCCTACTACTACAAATGCTTTATCTTAAACTGTTAACGTTTATTTACGGCACAAATGACTAAGTTTAGGAGGACACTCGCAAAGACGGGGATTCTGACACTGTGTATTTAACGTTCAAGCACAAGGCACGAAATAGAACTAAAGTTTAGTCAGGTGCTGTACGAGGTGTGCGCTGCGCATATCTAACTTAACACGCATTTACCTAAATTAATTCTCCCTCGCTGCTTAATGTGTCTCAATGCTTTAAAAACAATGATTAAAACGCGTTTAACGGTGGGGACGATGACACTGTGTTTTTATCTGCTTCATGTGCCCTTCCACTTGCTGTTCCACAACTGCCATTCCATCAACAGCTTTAGTAAAAAGACCTGTTGGCTGGGGATTTTACTGACTAACTCGATCTCTGCTCTGTCTTTTAAGTTTTTCACATATATATCTATCGACATTTATACCGATCGAAGGTATTGCTGACATTCATACATATCGAAGATCGTTCTTTGCGTGACCATTTTCAGATTAGTCTACACTAGAATGCTGCGTTGGAGCGAGCTCGCTAGTTCGAGTTTTTTGTAGCCTAGACTACCCGTACCTGTGACGTCAGCTGCCGCTGCGGCTGACTGAGAGATTAGATTATGCAGACGCCCTCATTGATGGACGCACATTTATGAAAGACAGCATAGGAAGAGATCATGCGTTTTTAATGTCCGATATTCCTCAAATAACATTCTAGTCCCGTCTCGTCTTGTTAACAAAGAAACGGCATACGTTTCGTCATAGTTTTTATCATCAGATATTACTTTAGCTTGTCAACGTTTCGTTTTAGTCACAGAAAAAGTTAACGAATATTTTTCGTCATCGTCTTCGTTAACGAAATTAACACTGCCACGATCTCAGCAGTCCTCACTACAGTGCAACAATGAAAAGGGACCCTCTCAAACGGTGTCGCGCTGCGCCGCCTTCTGAACTTTAAGCGACTAACACCGGTATTGTGTATCATAAAAATTAATATCATAACAAAAATAAACACTGGTATTCGGTATGAACCGGTATACCGCCCAGCACTAAATCCCCAGGCCCTGTTTCAGGTCTGTCTAATTCCTCACTTTTTCTATATAATGTTAAAATACACATTTTCCCTGTTATTTAACTAAGGTCTACTAAAATGTGATTCCTCATTTTTTTTTTTCTTCTGCATATCGCAATATAATATATCGATATCGTCTGGACAGTGGAAAATATTGTGATATTAATTTTAGCTTATAATCGCCCAGACACCCACTGCTACTCTGACTCAATGCACTTTAGGTATGTTCGTTATTCTTTCTGCTGTTATGTCAGGAAACATTAATCAATGAAATATCATACCTCATGTTCTCTTCTTTTTAAAGAAAGTCAAAAGATACGCTTGAACCGCTCTCCTGGTCAATTGTTGTTACTTATAGTTTGTTAATTATCATATGTAGAGAATTTTAATATTTCATTTGCATGATAAAGTTTCACATAATATCTACTCAACACTGTTAAGCTAATGGGGGTGGTAAGGGAGGGTCGTTTTACAGAGTGGATTTTTTTTTTTTTTTTTTTTTACAGATTTTGTCATTTTATCAACAAGGGGGATATCATCCCTCGTCAAATCGATCCCAGCTTACATTAGATATGATTTATCATTTAAAACTCTGTTTACCAGATTTAATGTGTTCATTCCATAAAAAGAAAACACAACTCATAATCTTGACAAATTGTAATGTGAAGAACCAGTCAATAACGAGCTAAAGTTTCACGAGCATAATGTAGCTACAACATCAGTCGTTTGAATTTAGATCTCTCAATAAATAATAAAATGAATGTACTCACAGTCTGAAAAACACAGCAGACTTAGAGAAGAATGAACGGCTGTGTTCCACTTCTCATGTTTATTTTCCCTTCCCCTCGCTCACTTCTCTTCTTCTACTCTACTGCTAGACTCGGGTGTGTGTCATTGCTTCGGTTGCACGAGCGCCCTCTAATGGCGGAACTCCAGTGAAAGAGTCGCGTTAAAGTTAAAGATGCTCATTCAATGCCAAGACATTTTAGTTGATCTTGATCTGTGTGATTTATCACATTGTCATGGTGTGGTAATCTTAACCCTAACGAAAATTAACTATGGTTTTATTATAGTAACTACCATGGTTAAAGTATGGTTAGAGTAGCAAAGCCATGGTTAATTTGTGGTTACCATGGTTTAATTATAATAACCATGTTTTTATTTTCTTTCTTTTTTTTAGATTCAAGATTCAAGAGTTTTATTTGTCACATACACAGTTATATACAGAATATACAACCGGCAGTGAAATGTAAACAGGTCCGCTCCATGGACAGTGCAAATTCACAGTTAAAAACACAAGGAAGAAATTATAATAGAAATAGGATATAAAAAAGTACTCTCTATATATATATATATATATATGTCTATATCTGTAGAATTATAAATAATCAAGTCAAGAGAAAAAAGGTAACAAATAAGGATAAAGTGGAATAAAATAATTGAAGTAGACTGTGCAGTGAGTAAACTGTAGACTT
Source organism: Paracanthobrama guichenoti (assembly GCA_018749465.1). NCBI lineage: Eukaryota > Metazoa > Chordata > Actinopteri > Cypriniformes > Gobionidae > Paracanthobrama > Paracanthobrama guichenoti. The sequence continues at coordinate 1,931,595 of CM031951.1, read as the reverse complement.
ATAAATATGTGGTTAACAAATGTATAAAGAGTATAATGTGCAAACAGGTTTATGACAGGTTGTTACACAGTAACAACGAGAACAGAAAGTGCAGTGCAATGTCAGTGTATCGATGTTTATCCTGAAGTGAAGTCACGTGATGTTAAGTGACTGAGTTCAGGAGTCTGATGGCCTGGGGAAGAAGCTCCTCCTGAGTCTCTCAGTTTTGGCCATCAGGCTTCGGAAGCGCTACCAGATGGTAGCAGCGTGAAATGAGGGTTTGCAGGGTGATTAGAGTCCTTGATGATCTTGGTAGCTCTACCTTTGCAGCGTTTGGTGTAGGCGTCCTGCAGAGACGGGAGAGCTGACCCTGAGATACGCTCGGATAAGCGCACTACTCTTTGCAGGGCTTTGCGGTCATGACTGGTGCTGTTCCCATACCACGCTGTGATGCACTGAGTTAAAACACTTTCTATCGCCCCTAAATAGAAAGTTTTCAGGATAGCTGGTGAAACCCTGAATTTCCTCAGCTGGCGCAGGTGGTACAGTCTTTGCCTGGCTTTTTCACCTGTGTCTGAATGTGAGCAGTCCAGGTCAGGTCCTCGGAGATGTTTACTCCCAGGTACTTGAAGCTGCTCACTCTCTCTACTGGTGACCCGCTGATCATGAGGGGGAGTATGTCCGTTGCTGTCTCTTCCTGAAGTCCACAATCATTTCTTTGGTCTTGCCAACATTCAGAGAGAGACAGTTGTCCTGGCACCATGATGTTAGATGCTCCACCTCGTCCAAGTATGCCGTCTCATTGTTGTTGGAAATGAGGCCCAGGACAACAGTATCATCAGCAAATTTGATGATAGAGGTGGAGCTGTGTGTGGACAAACAGTCATGCGTGTAGAGAGAGTAGAGCAGGGGGCTCAGGACACAGCCCTGTGGAGCTCCCACACTCAGGGTGATGGAGGTGGAGGTGGACTGGCCTATTCTCACCACCTGAGGCCTGCCAGTGAGGAAGTCCTCAATCCAGTGGCAGAGAGGATTCAGGCCGAGATCCAGGAGTTTGGAGGTTAGCTTGGTGGGAACTATGGTGTTAAAGGCTGAGCTATAGTCAATAAATAGCAGTCTTACGTAGTTCCCACTTTTGCTGTCGATGTGAGTGAGGGAGGAGTGGAGGACATGAGAGATGGCATCTTCAGTCGATCTATTGGGACGATAGGCAAACTGAAGAGGGTCCAAAGTGTCAGGAATGAAGGCGCAAATGGTGTTTTTAATGAGTCTCTCAAAGACCTTCATGACTATAGACGTGAGAGCCACTGGACGATAGTCATTTAGGCAAGAGGGTTTACTGTTCTTAGGGACAGGGATGATGGTGGATTTTTTGAAGGAGGTGGGGACCACAGATGTAGCGAGGGACTCATTAAAGATAGATGTAAACAACCTGGCGAGCTGATCAGCACAGGACCGCAGAACACGACCTGAAATACCATCCGGCCCAGCAGCTTTCCTGACGTCCACACGCTTGAGTGCTCTCCGAACTTCATCCTCCGAGACAGAGATCACGTGATTGTTGCTGCTCTGAGTAATTTCCTCTAACGCGCCGCCTTGGCGGAGTCGCGTTGCCGCGGTTACAGTCAAAGCGAGCATAGAAAGAGTTTAACTCGTTCACGAGCAACGGATCAGCGTTCACCTCTGCAGAGGATTTAGATCCAAAGGAGCAGATGGACCTCAGACCTTGCCACATGCGCCGCGAGTCGTTGAGTTGGAAATGAGACTCCACTCGGTCTTTATAACGGAGTTTTGCGGCTTTAACTGCTCGTCTGAGAGCATAGCAGGACGATCTGTATTCATTCATATTCCCTGAATGGAGACCGGCGTTGTAAGCAGCAGTGCGTGCGTTCACTGCCGCTGGATTGAATTGTCCACCCACGGTTTCTGATTTGAGAAGGACGTTATTGTTATTGTTTGCGTGGCTTGCTCTGTAAGCGTGTTGATGAAGCAAAGCGCCACATCTGTGAACTCACTGACGCCAGCTGAACTCGCGCCGAACATGTCCCAATCCACATCGCCCAGAGCTGCCTGTAGCGCGGTCTCTGAGTGGGGTGACCAACGCTTAACTTCCCGCCTCACCGGGGGTTCCTGGAGGAGCTTTTGTTTGTATTCGGGAGTGAGGAAAATGGCGGCATGATCCGATTTGCCAAACGCTGGAAGTGACCGCGCTTTATAGGCGTTCTTACGGAGAGTAGCAGTGATCCAGTGTGTTTGCTCCTCGTGTGGGGCAGGAGGCGTGCTGGTGAAAGTTTGGCAGGACTTTCTTTAGGTTTGCTTTGTTAAAATCGCCGCGACAATGAATGCCGCGTCGGGATGTTGGTTTATGACGCCGCTGGCAACATCATGAAGGCCAGATAAAGCCAGCGCTGTGTCTGCCTGCGGTGGGATGTAAACGGCGGTCGCGACAACCGCAGAAAACTCCCTAGGCAGATAGAATGGGCGGCAGATGATTGTTAAATGTTCCAGATGAGGTGAGCAGGACCGCGAGAGAATGGTGATGTTCCTGGGATCGCACCATTTCTTGTTGATCATGAAACACACTCCACCGCCTTTGGATTTACCGGCCTCGGCTGTTCTGTCCATCCGAAAAACAGAGAAGTTCTCCGACGGCGTCACAGCTGTGTCCGGGACGCGGGCGTGAGCCATGTTTCAGACAAACAATAGATATTACAGTCTCTCATGTCCCGTTGAAAACTTATCCTGGCTCTAAGATCGTCCATCTTATTATCCAAGGATTGAACATTTGCTAGAAGAATGCTCGGGAGAGGAGGTCTGAATGCCCTTTTCCTCAGTCTGTTACGGATACCAGCACGTTTCCCACGGTGTTTCTTTGTTCTACGCCGCTGTCTCTGTCCATTGTTCAACTCGGCGTTCCGAAGAATCTCAGATGGCCACAGAGGATCGGCGAAAGTGTCCTGAAACAGTCCAGTGTATTTTATACATAGTAAAACCATTGTTCATTGTCATAAGGGATGAACAAACTGAAGAATCAGAAGATCAAATTCAAAAGAAAACTTTAATTATAATGCTCAGGAACAGACAGACAGGCAAGGAAACACTAAGGCAACAGATACATAACAGTGACTGAACAACAAGTGAAGGGTGGAGCTTAAATAACAAACTGAAACCAGCTAAATTATACACAGCTGAAACAAATGAACTCATAATGACAGTGACCATGGAAACAAAGGAGTGGCGGGAAACTGAACAAAGGAACAAATCAAACACAAGCAAAACAGACATAACCCTGACGCACGTTAATGTTTCCTTTATGAAACTCTTTACACATTTTTTTTTGCATGAAATTATCTTTAGTCTGTGACATTCCATCTTCATTTTCGAAATGATAAGCTGCTTGAACTGATGTTGCTTGTCTTCATTCACTTTCCATTGGATCTCAAATAATTAAATTCCCATAATTCAATTAAAGAAGTGATTAAAAAAGTGAAAGAGCCGACTGTAAGCCTATACTGTACAGTAGTCTACTGTTTTTTCTTTATGGTGTTTTATTCATTATCTTCTCAAAAGTGGTGTTATTATCAGAAATGAGCTGTATATTTCCAGCACTGTTAAACCATCAATTCAAGATTATTGATGAGGGCTGATTGCTGTAATCAGACATCGATTAAACGTGTGAATGTGTGCAAACAAGAGCCAAAGTTATAGTTTGCAAATCGAGGGTATTAAGAGTCAACTAAAACTACACGTGTTGCTAAAACTATAGCATTTATTCATACACGATTTAGGCCTATATCAAAAAGTTTACGTGTTGAAATAGAAAAATGGCACTGTCTAGAAGAGACGTGCACCCACAACAACCTTTTTTATTCACAAAAACATTTGTATTCTAGTGTTATTAGTTCATGTTATATTTAACTCACACAACTCACTCACTCACACTCACCTAAAGGATTATTAGGAACACCTGTTAAATTTCTCATTAATGCAATTATCTAATCAACCAATCACATGGCAGTTGCTTCAATGCATTTAGGGGTGTGGTCCTGGTCAAGACAATCTCCTGAACTCCAAACTGAATGTCAGAATGGGAAAGAAAGTTGATTTAAGCAATTTTGAGCGTCGCATGGTTGTTGGTGCCAGACGGGCCGGTCTGAGTATTTCACAATCTGCTCAGTTACTGGGATTTTCACCCACAACCATTTCTAGGGTTTACAAAGAATGGTGTGAAAAGGGAAAAACATCCAGTATGCGGCAGTCCTGTGGGCGAAAATGCCTTGTTGATGCTAGAGGTCAGAGGAGAATGGGCCGACTGATTCAAGCTGATAGAAGAGCAACTTTGACTGAAATAACCACTCGTTACAACCGAGGTATGCAACAAAGCATTTGTGAAGCCACAACACGCACAACCTTGAGGCGGATGGGACACAACAGCAGAAGACCCCACCGGGTACCACTCATCTCCACTACAAATAGGAAAAAGAGGCTACAATTTGCACGAGCTCACCAAAATTGGACAGTTGAAGACTGGAAAAATGTTGCCTGGTCTGATGAGTCTCGATTTCTGTTGAGACATTCAGATGGTAGAGTCAGAATTTGGCGTAAACAGAATGAGAACATGGATCCATCATGCCTTGTTACCACTGTGCAGGCTGGTGGTGGTGGTGTAATGGTGTGGGGGATGTTTTCTTGGCACACTTTAGGCCCCTTAGTGCCAATTGGGCATTGTTTAAATGCCACGGCCTACCTGAGCATTGTTTCTGACCATGTCCATCCCTTTATGACCACCATGTACCCATTCTCTGAGGGCTACTTCCAGCAGGATAATGCACCATGTCACAATGCTCGAATCATTTCAAATTGGTTTCTTGAACATGACAATGAGTTCACTGTACTAAAATGGCCCCCACAGTCACCAGATCTCAACCCAATAGAGCATCTTTGGAATGTGGTGGAACGGGAGCTTCATGCCCTGGATGTGCATCCCACAAATCTCCATCAACTGCAAGATGCTATCCTATCAATATGGGCCAACATTTCTAAAGAATGCTTTCAGCACCTTATTGAATCAATGCCACGTAGAATTAAGGCAGTTCTGAAGGTGAAAGGGGGTCAAACACAGTATTAGTATGGTGTTCCTAATAATCCTTTTGGTGAGTGTATTTTGAGACATACAGTGGAATGAAATGTTGTGCCATGTAGAACCACTGAGCTATACATTTAAACATAAATTAACAGCAGAAGTATAAACCTACACAGAGCTACATTACAATGTCTACATTACAATTTATGCTATGTCTACATTACAATTTAGAGTGATGTTATCAGAGGTGACTGTCCAAGTAATGTTTCAAACTATTTCAGAAATGTACATATACAAATCATGAAGTTAGCAAACATGTATAACTTTAGGCAGAAACAATTACAAGTTGTGAACATAATGATTACAATATAAATAAAATATAGTATAGGTGCAAGTTTTTAGAGTTGGCATCATCTGAAGTCCTCGCTGGAGTTGGCACGTCTCTTCACTGGTGTTGGGGCATCTGAAGTTCTCGCAGGAGTTGGCGCGTCTCTTCACTGGTGTTGGGGCATCTGAAGTCCTCGCAGGAGTTGCCGCATCTCTTCACTGGTGTTGGGGCATCTGAAGTCCTCGCAGGAGTTGCCGCATCTCTTCACTGGTGTTGGGGCATCTGAAGTTCTCGCAGGAATTGGCACGCCTCAAGCAAATAGAAAATGATTAGTGTAGATGCTGTTCTTAATATTAAATTAAGGGGGTGAGACACTCAGTTTCAGTCGGTCAATCTCATGTCAATCTTGAGTACCTATAGAGTAGCATTGCATCCTTCATATCTCCGAAAAGTCTTTAGTTTAATTATATTTATAAAAGAAAGATACGCTGTACAGAGTCTTTCCGAATAAAACCGAGTGGCTGAAGGCGTATTGTGTGGGCGGAGCTAAAGAATCACGAGCATGCGCAGCTATTGCGTTGGGAGTGTCTGAAAGCTGTAACATCCTTAAACGTGGAAAAGAAAACGTTATCCTAAATAGACCATGGCCATCAATCAGATTCAACCATACATATATGATCCAGAATCTGATATGGAAGCGAAATTGAACAGGAGCAGCAGCAACAGCGACTACAGCAGGATGTCTCTATGTGGTATGTACTGTAACTGTATTTGCTTAGTGGCTTGTCATGTGCGGGTTTTACAACATTTGTGTGTTTACTCATGGTTTATGAGGACATGATTTGGTTTTATGGACTACTGTATGCGACTAAACGTTAGCAGTAGCAAGCGGAACGGTTTTGCACGTCAGACTAGTGTGTGTTTACATAGAAAAACAATGGAATAGTAGCGCATTTGAATAAAATAGCACACTTTGTGTCAATGGGCCTAGGTTTAATATGTTTGTGGTAGTTTTACAATAAAAAACATACACCTATAGTGTAGGGGTGGCACGGTACATGAAAAAACATCTGAACCGTTCGGTTTGCTTGTCTCGGTTCGGAGTGTGTGCGTCGCATGGCGCGACACATGCGCAATGTAGCCTCATGCCCGTATGCTACCTCAGACAGTGGGTCTCCTTTTTGTGCGAAATAAGATGTGTGTGGACATACAGTAAAAGACAGTAAAAGTGAAGTGCTGCAGGTCATGTCAAGTGTAGAAATGGCAAGTGGGAGAGATAAGGAAGGCTGCCGTATAACCTATTCGCAGGGCAGAAGCAGTGCGTATGGAGAGCGGGAGCCACACGCGCCCATTGTGCATTCACACTGGCAGCGCTTGTCTCGTGCAGCTGAACCGCGGCTCGTGTATTGCAAATACAGACGAATATTGTCCATTCTGTCACATTTTCCGGTGTTCTCCTCCGACCCCTGTCTGTCTCGTTTGATTTATGATGGGCAGCATATCTGCTGCAAATGCGACCATGTTCCCCTCTGTCCCAAACACAGATGCATATAACATGTTGCATACAAGTAGTTCACATGATAAATGTAACATTAAAGTTAAGATATGCTTCTAGTTTTATCATTTAAACAGGCCTTTGAACTTTGGGCAAAAAGTTGCTCACGCTGAATTAAAGCAACAGTTTATTGTTCTGATCAATATTGACACGATTAACTTGAACAATGTTACGCCAATGTGTTGGTAGACAGTGTAAGCAGGAGACAGCCAGTTAGGAAACAACTTCGACATGATATAACTATTTTTTTAATACTGTATCCTAAATTGTGGATATTTAAGTTATATATCATATGGAAAATTGAATTTCTGGAGTGTTAATGATTAAAAGAAAAAAACAACAAGAACCGTACAGAACCGAAAACCGTGACCCTAAAACCGTGATATGAACCGAACCGTGGGTTTTGTGAACCGTGCCACCCCTACTATAGTGGTCAGCTAAACAAATGTAAACACACACCATACATTGCATGCTCCATTGATAAAATTTATCACTGGGACCGGTCCATCTTTCAGCATTAGACAAGCTACAAATCCATCGTCGAACTGGGCCTTGTTTATAAAAACAAATGGTGTGTGGTGATTAATGGGTGTGCATTTGCTCTCTTGCTCTGATCGTGCGCGCCCTTCCTGGAGAAGAGTCCATACAAGGACATTCCGCCCTGTTGACATCAAGCGGACCCATACTTGAAAAAAACTTTCCGAAACTTGTGAGAAACCGGAAGGAGTATTGTTGACACAGAAATACTCCATCAAACGTCCAACTTATTTTTTTAAACTTTGTCCATGTTTAGCATGGGAATCCAAGTCTTTAACAGTGTAAAAAGCTCAGTATACATGAAACAGCATTTAAGCAAAGATAATGATGTGATAATTATAATCATAATTTGATCTGATATAACTGGAATACATGGTTATGTGATGCATCATGTGAACACACACACACATATGTGTGTATATACACTCACCTAAAGGATTATTAGGAACACCATACTAATACTGGGTTTGACCCCCTTTCGCCTTCAGAACTGCCTTAATTCTACGTGGCATTGATTCAACAAGGTGCTGAAAGCATTCTTTAGAAATGTTGGCCCATATTGATAGGATAGCATCTTGCATTTGATGGAGATTTGTGGGATGCACATCCAGGGCATGAAGCTCCCGTTACACCACATCCCAAAGATGCTCTATTGGGTTGAGATCTGGTGACTGTGGGGGCCATTTTAGTACAGTGAACTCCTTGTCATGTTCAAGAAACCAATTTGAAATGATTCGAGCTTTGTGACATGGTGCATTATCCTGCTGGACGTAGCCATCAGAGAATGGGTACATGGTGGTCATAAAGGGATGGACATGGTCAGAAACAATGCTCAGGTAGGCCGTGGCATTTTAAACGATGCCCAATTGGCACTAAGGGGCCTAAAGTGTGCCAAGAAAACATCCCCCACACTATTACACCACCACCACCAGCCTGCACAGTGGTAAAAAGGCATGATGGATCCATGTTCTCATTCTGTTTACGCCAAATTCTGACTCTACCATCTGAATGTCTCAACAGAAATCGAGACTCATCAGACCAGGAAACATTTTTCCAGTCTTCAACTGTCCAATTTTGGTGAGCTTGTGCAAATTGTAGCCTCTTTTTCCTATTTGTAGTGGAGGTGAGTGGTACCCGGTGGGGTCTTCTGCTGTTGTAGCCCATCCGCCTCAAGGTTGTGCGTGTTGTGGCTTCACAAATGCTTTGCTGCATACCTCGGTTGTAACGAGTGGTTATTTCAGTCAAAGTTGCTCTTCTATCAGCTTGAATCAGTCGGCCCATTCTCCTCTGACCTCTAGCATCAACAAGGCATTTTCACCCACAGGACTGCCGAATACTGGATGTTTTTCCCTTTTCACACCATTCTTTGTAAATCCTAGAAATGGTTGTGCGTGAAAATCCCAGTAACTGTGCAGATTGTGAAATACTCAGACCAGCCCGTCTGGCACCAACAACCATGCCATGCTCAGAATTGCTTAAATCACCTTTCTTTCCCATTCTGACATTCAGTTTGGAGTTCAGGAGATTGTCTTGACCAGGACCACACCCCTAAATGCATTGAAGCAATATGTATATGTATGTATGTATGTATGTATGTATGTATGTATGTATGTATGTGTGTATGTATGTATATATATATATATATATATAATATAATATAATATATATATATATATATATATATATATATATATATATATATATATATATATATATATATTATATTACACATATGCGTTACATATTGAATGCAGTGACACAAAAACACAGAAAGGGACATTCAGGGCAAACAGAGCAACAGTGCAAAAGGAGTTCTTAGTGTATGTACATGTAAACATGTATTACCGTGGTAATCTGGGACTCATCTAGACTCATGAGGGTAGGCGTGTGAATGGTGAAGCATCCAGTGCACATAGAGAAGAGAGTATTACCACAGGTACAGATGGTTTGTATGAGCCCACTCATCCACCTGAACATATAGTCTCACAATGCCTATTGCACAAAATGGTTATTTTGCATTGGACTACTCCTCACACTAGGAGGTTGTTCTGTGAATGAGAATCCATAAAACAGTTCCTTTTTTTGGCAGGTAGCAGAAATCTACTTCACAGTGTCACGGTTGACACTTTTTTTCACAGTGTCACCAGTGAAGGCTTTGTGGAAGGTGGAGGCGACCAACACTCCCTTGTGTCTTTCCACTCCACAAACAACAGACTGTCTTCCCTTATCCAGCGTATGGTGCCACAAGGGGCTTTCTTAGGTATCTTGTTTAAAGTTGTTTGGGAAAGCCTTTTCTGTTAGGTCTGATGGTGCCACAAGCATAAATCTTTTTGCTAAGGAGGTCTTTGAAGAGGGTTGGACTGGTATAAAAGTTGTCAACATATAACCAGTTCCCAGCACCTTCTCATTTACCAGTGCCATGACTGCATCATAACTCAGTCCATTCTCTGTGACTTTATTAGCGACAGACTTGCCCTCATACACAAAGAAGTCCCAAGTATAGCCGGTAAGTGAATCAGCCAGTACAAACAGTTTATATCCCCACCTGGTGGGTTTACTTTTCATGTACTGTTTGAGTCCAGATCTGGCTTTGGATGCCATCCTCCTTTCATCAACAGAAATGTGATGATTGGAATGGAAGTATGACTGGCTTGCTTTCTTGATGAATTCATATATGGGCTTTATTTTGCAGAGTCGATCATACATTTACATTTAGTCATTTAGCAGATGTTTTTATCCAAAGCGACTTACAAATGAGAGCAATGGAAGCAACTAAAAACAGTCAAGAGCAACAATGTGCAAGTGCTGTAACAAGTTTCAGTTAATCTAGCACAGAACATATAGGACAGAACATTTTTATTTTATTTTTTTACATTTCACCTCTCCATGACACGCTGAAGGAATTACCTGAGAGATAAGACTTGATCCACTGGAGAGGAGTTCCTGAGATGCCCATCTTCACGAGAGTGCACAGGAGGATCTGGTGGTTAACTGTGTCAAAAGCAGCAGACAAATCCAGTAGGATGAGTACTGTGGATTTGGAAGCTGCCTGTCTCAGTGCTTCAGTAACCGAGAGCAGGTTGAGTGGCCACTTTTGAAGCCGGATTGGTTGTTGTTCTGTTCAAGAAACATAGAGAGTTGGTTGAACACAACTCGCTCGAGTGTTTTTGCAATAAAAGCAAGAAGGGATACTGGTCTGTAGTTTTCTATAAGTGCTGGATTCAGAGAGGGTTTCTTAAGCAGTGGGGTTACCCGAGCCTGCTTAAGTGCTGTGGGAAAGGTCCCGGTGTGAAGAGAGGTATTGACAATGTGAGTGAGTGCAGGAGTAATTGAAGAAGAAAAGGCCTGAAGCAGGTGAGTGAGGATAGGATCAAGCGGACAGGTAGTGGGGTGGTTGGAAAGGATGAGTTGGGAGACTTCTGCTTCAGAGAGCATAGAGAAGGAGGGGAGCATGTGTGTGTTGGTTTTTGAGATGTGTGTGTCAGTTTGTGGTGTGGAGAATTGGCTGCTGATGGATGTGGTTTTGTTTGTGAAGAATGAAGCAAAGTCATCAGCTGTAAGAGTTGATGACGGAGTGGGGGGAGGAGGACAAAGAAGAGGAGAATGTTTTGAAAAGTGTGCGAGAGTCAGAGCAGTTGTTGATTTTGTTGTGATAGTATGTAGTTTTGGCAGTGGAGACATTTGCAGAGAAAGAAGCGAGAAGAGACTGATAAAAGATAAGGTCAGTAGAGTTCTTCGATTTGCGCCACATCCTCTCTGCCGCCCTGAGTCCAGAGCGATGTTCACGGAGAACATCAGACAGCCAGGGGGCAGAGGGGGTGGTGCGGGCTGGTCTGGATGAAAGGGGGCAAAAGCTGTCTAAGCTAGATGTTAGAGTGGAGCAAAGAGTGTCAGTAGCACTGTTAGTGTCCAGTGCTGAGAACTGAGACAGTGGAGGAAGTGAGGATGAAACCATAGTGGATAGGCGAGAGGTGGAGAGCGAGCATAGATTACGAGCATATTACATAGATTGTGCAATGGAGTAACTAAAGTGTTGCCTGTGGAGCAGTAGCGTTGTAGATAAGGTCCAAATTGTTACCTGATTTGTGAGTAGCCGTAGTAGACAGTCGCTTAAGGACAAATGAGGGGAGCAGAGAGGTGAAGTCTGCAGCCTGGTGTTTATCAAGGTGGATGTCACCGAGTAGTACCAGGGGAGTGCCATCTTCAGGAAAGTTGGAGTAACATATCCAACTCCTCCAAGAAGTTACCCAGTTGACCTGGTGGGCAATAAACCACTACAACATGGATTTTAGCAGGGTGAGTGATAGTGATTGAGTGTGATTCAAATGAACTGTTGCCAGATAGAGATGGTATGGACTCAAATTTCCAATCATTTGAGATGAGCAAACCAGTACCTCCACCCCTCCCAATCGGGTGAGGGGTGTGAGAAAAAGTGAAATTAGTTGAGAGGGCCGTAGGAGTGGCCGTGTCGTCTGGTTTGATCCAGGTCTCAGTTAGGGCCATGAGACTGAGATTTGAATGAGTGGAGATAGATGAAATAAAGTCTGCTTTGTTTAGAGCAGACTGGCAATTCCAGAGACCAATTGGAATGGACAGTAAAGTGGCAGAGGAAATCGATACCATAAGCAGATTATTAGGATTATGGCGTCTTGAATACACAGAGCATGATTTACGGGTGGTAGTAGTAATAGTAGAGATTTGAAAGCACATGGTGAAGACGGGTCAGAGAAATAAATAGATGAAAACAAGCTAAACACAAAAGGGGTTAAAGTGAAAGGAAAGCTATACTCAAGTGCCTTGTCTGTGTCCTTGCTCGAGTGGAGTCACACAGAGTAGAATCGCTGGTCTTTACACTCTTCGGTCTTCACAAGATGAGGGATGTCGCTTCCGCTGCCACGGAGTACCACTCCATTTATACATACTCGTTATTGAATACAGCAGGCCACGCCTCATCGAAACTGTTCCCTCGCGCGAGACCACATGAACAAACGCTACTTCACCACACAGCACAACAGTCGTTTCCTTTCCTGTTGCTCGAATGTTTCTCTCTCTCACCGATCATAGGCTGGTGATCGCTTTTTCTTCTCATTCTCTGCATCAGTTAAGATCACTCAAATGAATAGAGGTTGAAACATGATAAAACTTTATACCTGACAGTATTACAGATGGCAGGGGCAGTGTTGATCTGAAAATACAGCTTTGTCCCCGTTATGATTGAATCATAGGACCGGATACCAGTCATTTGTCAAGAGATCTCTTATTTATTATTTTTGTATGTCAGACATAGTAGAGACATTGAAAAGTTATCGTTTCATGCCAGCTGTATGTGTTTCCATTCCTCTACCCTCTCCATCTTCCCTCTGTCTCTCTCCCTCTACATCGTTGTTGTCATCTCCTTCTCCGTTGTTGTCTCCTTCTCACCCCTCTGGTCCTCCTCTGGTCCTCCTCTGGTCCTCCTCTGGTCCTCCTCTGGACCTGCAGTACACTCGATTTGGATGTTATATAGAGGAACTCACTAGGAAGAGATTTCCTTAGAAGGTAGAGAAACATGCGTCCTATGTTTAAAATAGAGCGTATACTTCATGCTTACACATGTGCTTCCCATATCAGAATACTGTACATCAGTTGACAATACATCATAGAATGAATACATCAGCTAAAAATATAAGCTATGTATACATCAGTGATGCATGTATGCACATTCCTGCATGTACATTCTTGTATGGCCAAAATTATCTCATCCCATGTCTCTCCTTGGGACACATGTATAGACACAGCCTGACTTTACAAAATACATTATACAAATAATTATGAAAATAATACAAAATAATACTACTAAAAAATAACATTAAACAATGACATTTTTATCTTCAGGCAGATTATAGAGCTCAGACTTCCTCCAGTAGTCCAGCAATGAAGCCAGTCTCACCATTCCAATGTAAATAAGTGCCAGGTATGACATTATGTTTTGCATGGTTATTTCTTTCCATGGCTTGTGTAAGGGTGGATCCTCTACAGCGGTTCTGACTGCAGGGTTGCCGAATGACTAAAGAAACGTTATCAGCAAGATGATAGAAAACTGTACATTTCTCGTCTTTACCACCCACTGCAGCTTATACCAACGACGGAAATAAGCGCAGTTACAATAGCTAAACATGTGGGAGAGCGTGGCTATAATGTGACTATATTGTATTGCAATAGGTAACACTTCAAAGTCAATACCAAATCAAAACTAGTTAGCACATAATTTGTAATTGAAAGAATTTAATGACAAAATCTAGTTATGGTTACACTTAAAATAGTTACAAAATAAATGTATGAGATGATGAAAACTTTACCATTAACATACCATTAATCGTACCCAGCATGAGTTTTACCTGAGAGAGAGAGAGAGAGAGAGAGAGAGAGAGAGGAGGGAGAGAGAGGAGGGAGAGAGAGAGAGAGAAGGGAGAGACAAAGAAGAGAAGAGAGCAAAGGAGAGAAGAGCCAAAGAGAAGGCCCCAAGAAGAGAGAGCCAGAGAATTAAAAGAGCCAGAGCAACAGTTACAATCTTCTTTTATCTATTCCTTGACCATGTGACTGAAACCCTAACGTGAGCCATTCAAACTGACCAATCAGACCAAACTTCCCCCACGGTGTTACAGGTGTGACACACATTTGGCCTACAGGCCTTCAGCATTTCTTTGTCTTTAGGAATTCCAAATGGCCCTTCTGGAGAGAGATGGGGTTGAAAACAGTAAAGCAAATGTCTTTGTTCATTTTCAAAAATCAAATATCTTTGATTATTTTCAATTCTTTCAGTCCTCTCTTGGCACCATTGGCCACAATCATTGAGTCCAAAGGTGGCACAGTCCACAAAGACATGCTTTCTGTTGTGTGTAGATGTCATCTTCAGACTTCTCATTCACACTTGTTGCAAAAGCAGCTGGTCAGTCTTCAGTCTTTGTTCTCATCTCAGTCCTGCATGAGAAGGCTCCATCAAATGGTGTTGCACCAATCATTGATATGCAAAACGTCCATTGAATCCTTCACACACCTCGAGAACAGTCACTGAAGGTTAGAGCAAACGCTTGTCCCTCTTTCTGAGGACACAGGATGTGAACTTGTGCAGCAGGGATCCTGTGATTAAAAGAACATATAGCACAACAAAGAACAAAAGCATACATGGTATTTGTCATTGGTCAGAAGTTTGATGTGGTCAGATTAAAATAGTCTCTGGCAATAAGCCATTAAATCGATGTACTTAATAAAGTGGTCAAGGCTGAGAATAAAGAAGATCTCACAAGCTCTTACATTGTTTCTGGAAACATTAAAAATAAATTGCCTTATAACAAAACAACAATCATTGTTGGCTTAAATCCCCCTTTTCATGAAGAGTAATATTCAGTGTAACCAAATACAGAAATTCAATTCCATAGATGTCCAAAAACATTGTTGCAAGTCAAATGGACAAAATACAAAGACTCAGAAATCAAATAAGTTCAAAATCAAATGCATTGTTACAATACAATGATAAAATAAATGTTTGCACTTAGGTAAGAATGAGAAATGCATAAATTCACGTAAATTTTGATATTTAACTTGGTGAGACACATAATAACTAACTGATTTAGTAAATCTGAAGAAAAACAAAAACATTAACTGGGAGAAATTCACAGTTATAATACAGTCTAGATGTAAAGACTTAAATAAAATAGAATACATTTTGTGAGGCTGATGTAGATTTGACTTTGTCTGTGAAGATCAAATCTATGTGGCTGCATTTAGCTGTGGCTATGTGTAAATCATGCCCCAAACACGGCAAGGAGGTTTTACAATTGTGATGCAAATTTGGTCCTGTTGTAACAGGAAGCCAGCATGAGAATGTGAGTGAAGTGTGGTCTGGCTCAAACCAGTGTTTTTGTTAGGGAGCATGATAAAGTGCAAAGGTCAAAGGTACTGAATCCTGCTGTGATGAAAGCATTTTCATGGTTAATGCAATTGTAAATTACACTGTAGCCACATGGCAATTCTATGCTCCTGTACATGGTTTTACTGCAGCTATATGGAAAATAGCAGAGTTTTCCACTCAGGAGACAAACAAATTCAACATAGAAACACATGAAACTGGAAATGGCTAAACAATTCCAGTATTCAAGTTATTCCAATTTTCACAAGATACATGGCCTAGAATGCAAAGCATCAACAACCTTTATCCTAAGTGTTTCATACAACACTTACAGTAAAGCAATCATGTGTTTTAAAGAATAAACTTAACTAGTCTATGTGTATATATTAACACAAACAACTATAATGTGTGTTCAATGCGCACAATGTGTTTAGTACAATTACAAATTTGAAAATACAAACAGGATCATTGCAATTTAGATGTTTAACTATTAAACTCACTGCTATGAGACTGCTAGTCCACTAGCCAGTGAGGTTAACAGCTGAAGGCCTTGCATGAACACTGCGGTTAACTCACAGAGTTTTACCTGCAAATGAGCACTGATCTTTACCCTTAGAAAGTGATTTCCTAGTTTTCTGAAAATAAGGTGGAGGTCGACCTTTACCCAGTGACCAGCATCTCTCCTCTGAGTGGCCTATTTTTCTACAGGAACTGCAAAACCTGTTCTCTTTGCCATAGGATTGAATGCTATGTTCTCCTGGAGTTTGAGGATTTTCATGACTCTCTAATGCTTGTACACCATGCGTACTGGTACATGACTCTGCGCTATTACGGTACTGCATCACCTTAAGAACTGAAATGGGCACACTTTCTTGAGTTGCACATGCATTTTCTGAACTAAACGTTTCAGATTCATTAGAGCAAGTCAGCTCATCTAAGAAGTGAACATGCTTTTTAATCCCATTTTGGGAGACATGAACTTTTTAGCATTTAGCTTAGCCTTGAGATCTGCAATGGTCTCCTTGTGATTTTGACACTTTTCAGTCAGGGCTAACTGCTCAGCTAGTAATTTATCTAGCTGTGCTTGAAGATCTTGAATCTTTGCCTCAGACTTTTCTGCTTCTGCATTTTTAGAATGCACTTCTTTACATTTCTCATCTAGACTTGATAATAGAAATGGTATCACATTATGTAGCCTTTTAAAACTTATGAAGTTTAAAGCCTCAATTATTTTACCATGTTTTGATTTATTTTGGTGTTTGCCAATTATGTCCCACCATCGAATCATTTCATCATCTGAACTTTTAATTCCAATATACTCTTTCTTGAGTTTGGACAAGGTAGGCTCAACTTTTTCACTCCATAAAGCAAACAATAAGTCACTGTTATCAGAAGTTTTCCCTTCCATCCCCGAGGAGATAATCTGAATATTCTCGGATTGTACAGTAATGGGACTATTGAAGCTATTTAAAACCTTCTAATTTCTGTTTCATGTAATTCATAAACAATGAAAACAGACTTACCAATTCCTTGGTCAAAAGGTCAGCTTTAATCCATTCGCGATCAGCTGTGAAAAAGTGTCCTCATTCTGATGAATTTCAGAAGATTCACTGCAAGGGATTCCCGGGTTTCGGCACCATCTGTAAGGGTGGATCCTCTACAGTGGTTCTGACTGCAGGGTTGCCGAATGACTAAAGAAACGTTATCAGCAAGATGATAGAAAACTGTACATTTCTCGTCTTTACCACCCACTGCAGCTTATACCAACAACGACGGAAATAAGCGCAGTTACAATAGCTAAACATGTGGGAGAGCGTTGCTATAATGTGACTATATTGTATTGCAATAGGTAACACTTCAAAGTCAATACCAAATCAAAACTAGTTAGCACATAATTTGTAATTGAAAGAATTTAATGACAAAATCTAGTTATGGTTACACTTAAAATAGTTACAAAATAAATGTATGAGATGATGAAAACTTATACCATTAATCGTACCCAGCATGAATTTTACCTGAGAGAGAGAGAGAGAGAGAGGAGGGAGAGAGAGGAGGGAGAGAGAGAGAGAAGGGAGAGACAAAGAAGAGAAGAGAGCAAAGGAGAGAAGAGCCAAAGAGAAGGCCCCAAGAAGAGAGAGCCAGAGAATAAAAGAGACAGAGCAACAGTTACAATCTTCTTTTATCTATTCCTTGACCCATGACTGAAACCCTAACGTGAGCCATTCAAACTGACCAATCAGACCAAACTTCCCCCACGGTGTTACAGGTGTGACACACATTTGGCCTACAGGCCTTCAGCATTTCTTTGTCTTTAGGAATTCCAAATGGCCCTTCTGGAGAGAGATGGGGGTTGAAAACAGTAAAGCAAATGTCTTTGTTCATTTTCAAAAATCAAATATCTTTGATTATTTTCAATTCTTTCACTTGCCGTTGGCCGCCTGGCACATTGATCCATGGGCAATGGAGTTAGCCAGCAGTGTCTGCAGCAACGAACTTGAGAAGAACAATTGGAACAGCTGCAGAGGACTGTACAAAGCTGTTTTTATAATCTTTGCTCCAACAGTGTGAATAGGCCTAAAGACGATTTCTGGAGGTTCTGTGCTGTCCATGTTACTGCACCATACCATCTCTGAAGTGCTGGGTGAATCATTTGAAGTGGCATCACTATTGAATAACAAATAGGAACAGAAATTTAGATATGTACATATTTTATATTCAAATTCAATATATTCACATATATAATTTACATGCAGTGATCTACCTCCATACCCACTCTATTGTTACCCTTATTGAGATTTATACTACCTGCTCATAATGCAAACTGCAATCTGATGCCCCAAAACATTTTTTTCTTCTCTCAAAAGACATGCTCATCACATTATTTGCTTACCACAAAGTACTGGGTGAGTCATCAGGAGGCGGTCTCTGTCTTCCTTTATTTCCTCTTCCCCTGGATCTTCTGGAGACAACTGAACATGTTGCAGCCTGGCAGGGATGTTTTTGTACATCCCTCTGGTACCCGGTCATCATCTGAAGTTTTATCACTGTTGAATCACACAAAAAGGATTAAAAACACACCCAACACAACTGATTATCTTACACATAGAAAAAACTACAGCAATTTACTCCCATACCCACTCTATTGCCCTGATGGCACATTTACACCAGCTTACAGATTTTCTAATCAAATTCAAAGGATCATTCACATACGGAAATTTACCTTTATACCCCCAGCTTACAGATTTTGTTTCCCTTATTGAACATTTACACCATCAGCTAATGACTCTGCAATCAGATAATAATGATGCCCCAAAACAGTTTCTTCTCTCAAGAAACATTACTTGCTTCACATCTGCTGTTATCTGCTTACCACAAAGTACTGCGCTGTCTCTGTCTTCCTTTCTTTCCTCTTCCCCTGGAACTTCTGGAGGCAGCTAAAGATGTTTCTGCCAGGCAGGGATGTTTTATCTGTTGTCCAGAGGCCTCTGGTACCCTGTCGTTATCTGAAGTTTCCTCACTGTTGAATTACACAAAAAGGATTAGAAATACACCCAACATAACACGTCTGACACGTTTTGTCTGAACTTTGTCTTGCTTTCTACATACATAACGGTACACACATAAAGTTATATGCTCAAGTACACTGTACAGGGCTTCTTCTAGGGGTATACCAATACCCTCATGTCACAATTCGATAAATATCACAATACTGAACTCACGATACAATATTATTGCACATATGGTAAAAGGTTAACACTTCTTTTTTTTTTTTTTTTTTTTTTTTACTGTTGATTAAAATGATAAATTTGGTATTACTTGGTGCTGGTAACTCAATGCACAGGACAGTGGTGACACCAGATTAAAATTATTCATGATTCTGAAGCTGAAAATACTAAATTATTTTAGAGGAATATCCTTACACTCTATCACTGACTAGATACATTTAAAATATTGTACGTCACTTTTTAGTGGTAACGCAAGACATTTGGCATTATCAGGTCCCACAAATATTAAATATTAATTATATTAATATTATTAATATAATATAATGCATTATTATACATTATATTCAACATTATATAGTAGTTTAATGTAGTACTGACAAAACTCTGTAAAATTGAACTTTTTCCTCGCACAGACATTTTTAGTTTGGGTGAAATATACACAATACAGATTGTCACTATCCACTATGCACATTGTTGCATTTTTGTATTCACCTAAAGGATTATTAGGAACACCTGTTAAATTTCTCATTAATGCAATTATCTAATCAACCAATCACATGGCAGTTGCTTCAATGCATTTAGGGGTGTGGTCCTGGTCAAGACAATCTCCTGAACTCCAAACTGAATGTCAGAATGGGAAAGAAAGGTGATTTAAGCAATTTTGAGCGTGGCATGGTTGTTGGTGCCAGACGGGCCGGTCTGAGTATTTCACAATCTGCTCAGTTACTGGGATTTTCACGCACAACCATTTCTAGGGTTTACAAAGAATGGTGTGAAAAGGGAAAAACATCCAGTATGCGGCAGTCCTGTGGGGCGAAAATGCCTTGTTGATGCTAGAGGTCAGAGGAGAATGGGCCGACTGATTCAAGCTGATAGAAGAGCAACTTTGACTGAAATAACCACTCGTTACAACCGAGGTATGCAGCAAAGCATTTGTGAAGCCACAACACGCACAACCTTGAGGCGGATGGGCTACAATAACAGAAGACCCCACCGGGTACCACTCATCTCCACTACAAATAGGAAAAAGAGGCTACAATTTGCACGAGCTCACCAAAATTGGACAGTTGAAGACTGGAAAAATGTTGCCTGGTCTAATGAGTCTCGATTTCTGTTGAGACATTCAGATGGTAGAGTCAGAATTTGGCGTAAACAGAATGAGAACATGGATCCATCATGCCTTGTTACCACTGTGCAGGCTGGTGGTGGTGGTGTAATAGTGTGGGGGATGTTTTCTTGGCACACTTTAGGCCCCTTAGTGCCAATTGGGCATTGTTTAAATGCCACGGCCTTCCTGAGCATTGTTTCTGACCATGTCCATCCCTTTATGACCACCATGTACCCATTCTCTGATGGCTACTTCCAGCAGGATAATGCACCATGTCACAAAGCTCGAATCATTTCAAATTGGTTTCTTGAACATGACAATGAGTTCACTGTACTAAAATGGCCCCCACAGTCACCAGATCTCAACCCAATAGAGCATCTTTGGGATGTGGTGGAACGGGAGCTTCGTGCCCTGGATGTGCATCCCACAAATCTCCATCAAATGCAAGCTGCTATCCTATCAATATGGGCCAACATTTCTAAAGAATGCTTTCAGCACCTTGTTGAATCAATGCCATGTAGAATTAAGGCAGTTCTGAAGGCGAAATGGGGTCAAACACAGTATTAGTATGGTGTTCCTAATAATCCTTTAGGTGAGTGTATTGTTACACCACTAGCTTCTAACTCAGCACTTGAAATAAAAAGGGAATTTCAAGGTACTTCAATGTACTCAGAAGCCGTAATAGTGGAAAAACTTAAAACTAGAAAACAAAGCAACAAAAGCTCACTAAATGTTTAGACACTTATCGATCTAAAACAGGATTGAGACCTTCCAAAAACATATCCTCTTTTTCAGAGTCAACGCTGGATACAGCACTCTCTTCTGAATATTCCACGTTTTCTACACTACATAACAGAAGTTCTTCCAATGCAGCAGCAGGAGAAAATTGGAAAATGACGTGGATCCATTGCAAGCGAATGCTAACAGAACGAGCGCTAGTGAGCAGATGTAGCAGGAAAACTTCTGTACGCAGCAACAAAAAAAAAAGGTAAGGACCCCCTCTTTGTTGTCGTATCACATTATGTTCATATGGAATACCAAAACAATTGGCAAAGTCATCTTGATTGTATAATGCTTATACAGAGACAAATCTGCAGTCTCGTATCTTTCAAACAATGCACTGGTTGACCTTATTACTTGATAAAATTATATTGTAAACAGTGTAAAATGCAGGGCCGTCTGCCATCTCTGAATCCAAAGGGGTTAATCCTTTTTTTTTATTTTTTATTTTTTATCCATGTCACTCTCTTCAGCATCATCTGTTTCTCTTACCTCTTCTCCCTGATCTGCTCCATGCTCATTTTCCTCCTCTGGATCTGCATTGTTCAGCATCACCATATCTTCTGAATGAGGTTTGAGAGGTTTGGACTGTAGACATCTACTGTCGTTCTAACTGTCTCTATCGACTGGCACTCCAGGTATCACCAATCATCCTCACCATCTGAACTGTCACAGTGTGTTTGATTTTGCTGTGCTTATGTTTTTTTTCAATCTTGCTTCTTTTCTTGTTTTCTTTTTCAGGTCTTCCAAGTATTCTTTTCTCTACAGGCAAGTAGTCACATTTCCCTTTTCCCGTTTTCAGGTTGAACATTATATACTGTGCTATTCTGGTACTTCCTCTGGGTGACAACATAAACTTGTTCTTCCCAAAATGATTGAAGCTTCCCTGGTTCACCTTTCTCCTTGTAGTTATGGACAAGTACTCTGTTCCCAGGGATCAGTTCAGCTCTGTGCACTTTCTTATCATACAAAGCTTTTCCTCTTTCCTTCTCTTTGTGTGACACCCTTGAGGCTAACTTTCCATCATTCTCTTCCTCCATAGTCATGGTAAGAGTTGCTTTGGCCATTTGCTGGTACACCAAACATAATATCAATAGGCAGTCTAGGAGTCCTCAGCTTTGTTAGCAAAGTTTGGTTAAACCAGTGTTTCCCAACCACGATCCTGGAGGCACACCAACACTGCACATTTTGCATGTGTCCCTAATCAAAAACCCCTAATTCCCTGATTCAAATGATCATCTTATTAGTGAAGACTCAAAGACCTGAAATGGGTGTGGCAGTTAAAGGAGACAAAATGTGCAGTGTTGGTGTTCCTCCAGGATCGTGGTTGGGAAATACTGGGTTAAACTGCTCAACTTGTCCATTCCCCTGCGGATGATACGGAGCACACCACTGTACTCTTGCAACTTTTTGAACGGCTTATCGAATTCCTTGCCTTGGCCGTGGTGCAGTTTCATCGGGAACCTAAACTTCAAAACAAAGTCCCCCAACACCTTCTCAGCCGTTGTCTTGGCACTCTTGTTTCTACACACATACGCGTGTAAAGTGGTTCATCACAACTAAAATGTATTCATAAACTCATTTACACTTCTCTAGATGCAGAAAATGAATAGAGACTAACTCAATCGGGTAAGTGGTGGTGATATTAATCAGAGGAGCTCGGGTCACTTTGTTTGGATGTTTGCTTCTCAAGCAACTACAAAAACATGTGACGTAGTGTTTCACTGCCTTTTGCATGTGGGGCCAATAAAACCAATCTCTGATCAGGTTTATCACCCTTTCTCCAGGTGACCCATGTCTTAATGTAACTTCTTATAAAGCTCATGCTTGATGACAAGTTGCTGATGTTTTCCGGAACAAGAGACCGTGTTCATCCAGGTATAATCTAGCTCGTTCCCTCACCAGTACCCAAACCTCTTTACCCTGGCTTCTGTTCATAGGTCCACGGTTTGGATTTAAGGTACACCTAGGCTTATCTGATTTCAGGGTCTTCCTCTTGGGCTTTTCTCAGAACATCCTTGGGAATTTCTGCAACTGATGTGAACAGCTCCTCCTCCTGTTCTCCTGATAACTCTAGTAAGTGGTTTCAATGCTAAGTGGACACAACCATGACCCTCTCCTGAATCTGTACCATCGCTGACTGAGTTATGTTGACCATGACATCAGGGTGTACTTCTTCTGAACAGGTTTTTATGTACTGTTCCAACTGTATACATGTTGTTAACAATGATTAGGGTATATAGAAATTGAGCATGGATGCATGTTGATGTAGAGCTGTGTAATCTGAAGTCCTCGCAGGAGTTTGAATCATGTCATCTAGACTGGAGCTGATACTCTCTAGTCACCTCGGGATAGGCATCCCGAGATAGAACAGAACAGGAAAGTAATTAGCGTAGCTGCTGTTCAAAGCATTAAGCAAAGACCATTATGTGCACTGATATAACTGGAGTACAAAGTTATGAGATGCATAAAAGAGATGCATCTTTAATCTAGATTTAAACTTGGAGAGTGAGTCTGAGCCCCGAACATTATCAGGAAGGCTGTTCCAGAGTTTAGGTGCCAAATATGAAAACGTTCTCCCTCCTTTAGTGAACTTAGACATCCTAGGTACTACCAGAAGGCAGCCCAGAGTTTTGAGATCTTCAAGATGAGATGGATTGTAAGGTAATAGAAGATCAGTTAAATACACAGGAGCTAAACCATTTTGGGCCTTATAGGTCAGTAGCAATACTTCATAACTGATACAGAACTTAATAGGTAATCAGTGTAGAGATGATAAAATTGGTGTTATATGATCACATTTTATTGACCTAGTAAGAACTCTAGCAGCTGAATTTTGGACTAATTGTAGCTTGTTCATTGAGGATGCAGGACAGTCAGCTAGTAATGAATTACAATAATCTAGTCTAGAGGTCATGAATGCATGAACTAGCTTTTCTGCATCAGAGACAGATAACATGTTCCGTAGCTTAGCAGTGTTTCTGAGGTGGAAGAAGGCTGTTTTTATAACATTTTGAAATATGATTTTCAAAAGACAAGTTGCTGTCTAATATAACACCCAGGTCTTTAACTGTAGCGGATGAAGTAACAGTACATCCTTCTAAGTGCAAATTGTGTTCTAAGAGATTCTATGTACAGGTTTTTGGTCCGATAAGTAATACAGGTCATCCAATATTTTATATCTTTAACACACTCTGTCAGCTTGGATAATTTAGAGATTTCATCTAATTCCATGTTTTTATATATATTGAAAATAACAGAGGGCCTAAAACAGATCCTTGCGGCATTCTGATGTTACCGATGTTATCTTAGATTTTTCCCCTTAAATAGACAAATTGGTAACGTTCTGATAGATACGATCTAAACCACTTTAATGCCTGTCCCTGAATACCAGTGTAATTTTGTAGACAATCTAAGAGTATTTTATGATCATTGGTGTCGAATGCAGCACTAAGATCAAGTAAAACTAGTGATGAGATACAGCATTGGTCAGCAGCTAGAAGTAAGTCATTTGTCATTTTAATGAGTGCAGGTTCTGTGCTATGATGGGACCTGAATTCAGACTGAAATTTTTCATAGATATTGTTTTCTTGTGTCATGTGTCATTGGTTCATTTAGTCTTGTGGGTTCTGTTGTCATGTTCTGTCATTGGTTCATTGTTTGATTGTTGTTCACATGTGTCCCTTGTCTTGTCATTAGTCTGTGTATTTAAACCCTCATGTTTGCCATGCATCTTTGTCTAGTATTAATGTTGTAACCCGTTGTTTGGTCAGCTCAAGTCAGCGCAAGTTTGTTTTTGTATCTTTTCATGTTTTGTTAAATGTAAATAAACTGCACTTGGGGTCTGCAACTCACCTTCAGTAGATCAAATGTTACAGAAATACTAGCCCACCTAACCATGAACCCAGCAGTTACCCTGTTTTGTCTACGCCAGGGGAATTGGGCCGTTGTAGGGGAATTTGATGGACTTTGCCATCAGGTAGATTTTTAATGATGCTATGTTAAAAGGCATCTTTCGCAATGGACTTAATTTCTTTTTAAACTACCTGATGCCCGAGAGTGACGTTACTGGAACTTTATCTAAGTAAATTGATTATGCACTGTTGTTGGCCGGTTCATCTTTTAATGTGGGTTTTGCGGACGAGGACCCCCATAATTCCACAGTACCCTCCACACCAGAGAGCGATGTCTCCTGTCCATGTCCAGTGAAGGCTCCAGCCCCTGACCAGCGTCCAGAGAGGGCTCCAGCCCCTGACCAGCGCCAAGAGACGGCTCCATCCCATGACCAGCGTCCAGAGACGGTTCCAGGCCATGACCCCATAGCTCCACTCAAGAAAATCTTTGGGGGGAGGGGGTAGTTATCTGGCTATGGCCATGGAGGCCGTGCCTCTCTGGTCCCAGAAACTGTCTGCACCACCATGGTCCCATGAAGTGTCTGCGTTGTCATGGTCCCATGAACTGTCCGAGCTGCCATGGCTCTCTGAACTGCTCCACAGCCCAGGTCCGCCCACGCTCCCAGGCTCGGGTCTGCCCATGCTCCTAGGCCTTTCAATGCCATGCCAGGGTCCATGTCCAGTCCCCCTGCACGGGCCTGGCCTGCCATCCCTCTTTTTGGTTTTGTTTGGGCATCTGGGGCCGCCCATAGAGGGGGGGATATGTCACAGTGTGTCACGGTTTGTTTCACGTTTCATGTTCTTATTTTGTCATGTTCACTGTCATGTTTCCTGGTTGTCATGTGATTCCCATGCCCTCATGTGATCTGTGTCATGTTGTTATTGGTTAATTTAGTCTTGTGGGTTCTGTTGTCATGTTCTGTCATTGGTTCATTGTTTGATTGCTGTTCACAGGTGTCCATTGTCTTGTCATTAGTCTGTGTATTTAAGCCCTCATGTTTGCCATGAGTTTTTGTCTAGTATTAATGTTGTAACCCGTTGTTTGGTTTGTTTCGTTTCTGCTCTAGTTTAGTATGAAAAGTACTACATAAGTAAAGTGAATTTACAGCATAACTTTCGGTAATTATAGTGTAACTATAAAGTAAGTATGTGTAGGTAGTCAAGTCAAGTTTAGTCAAGCCAAGTCTTTGTATTTGCTCCATGTTTTGTTAAATGTAAATAAACTGCACTTGGGTTCTGCAACTCGGCTTCAGTGGATCAAATGTTACACCTATAGTTGTAAAGCACTGCAATTGTTCTTGATGGGTGATAATCGAGGTTGAATCATAAAACGCTGTCAAAGGTTGTGCCTTTATAATTGTATTTCTGATGCTTTTGTTTAGTTTTTTTTTTCAAGGAAAGGCCACACATGGAACTCAATTTTACTAAAAACATTTAATAGAAAATAAGTCAAATTAATAATACAGCAACTCAAGAAAAAATAAAGAACTGAAGAGGAAAGATGAACAACCTCAATCCAACTCCAACATTCCTTCTGTACTCGCAGTTTCTTGACTCAAGCTCAATCACCGGTAACACATCACACCTGTTCCTGATGCTCACTCTAGAACACGGAACAACGCCAACTGGTGGAAAAACACTGTAGGCCGTAACAATACCAATAAAGTTGGTCTTTATATATATCGTTGTTTTGATAAATATGACACAGTATGACATTATGCTTACATGAAACCAGTTTTACTGTCCAAGCATGGATTTGTGAACATTAGTGGAACTGAAGGTGTCAGAATAAACATGAAACACACATTGTTGTCATCTGTGAATCTGGCCAATCGTGGAACAGCTGTGTCGTCATCAGAGCTTGTGTAGCCGCTCTGGAGAATCTCTCTTTATGAATGGGTCATTGAATCATTGGTTCACCCGACTGATTTACTAAAAACACATACAGCTTCATCTCATGTTAATCTTGAGTACCTACAGAGTAGCATTGCATCCTTCATAACTCTAAAATTTCTTGGTAACGCTTTAGATTACAGCCCGAAAAGTACTACATAATTAAAGTGAATTTACAGCATAACTTTCGGTAATTATAGTGTAACTATAAAGTAAGTATGTGTAGGTATAAGGAAACAATATGTAATATTGGGTAATATCACCTCGTAAGAGCCAGACTAACTAAATTAATTTGTATAGAATATGAATGGAGATAACCTGTATCACTATATTTACTCCCTAATATAAACAACAAAAACATTTCTATTTCAAATTGGAGTGTTTTGACCCCTGCCACCACACCTCTGCAGAATATCAAACTATTTACTTGAAAGTGATGGATCAGAACATGAACTTTACTCACTTAGATGACTTTGGCCAATGTTTTTTCTCATGAGTCCGTAGAGTAGATAATTGGGTGAAACTCTTCCCACATGAGGAGCACTGATGTGGCTTCTCTCCAGTATGAGCTCTCTCATGATCTTTCAGGTTTCCTGACTGAGTGAAACTCTTTCCACAGTGTGAGCACTTGTACGGTTTCTCTCCAGTATGAACTCTCTCGTGTGATTTTAATGCACTGGATGTAGTGAAGGTCTTTTCACAGTCAAAGCACACATAAGGTTTCACACCAGTATGAATTCTCTCATGTTCTTTTAAATACGCAAGATGTGTAAAACACTTTCCACATAAAGAACAAACATGAGGCTTCACACCAGTATGAACTTTAAGGTGTGTTCTTAAGCTTGATGCCAACACAAATGTTTTATCACAATGATCACAGCTGAATGATCTCACTCCAGTGTGACGGCGTAGATGACTGTTGAGAGACCTTTTGCACCCAAAACTCCTTCCACACTGAGTGCATGTGAACGGTTTTACTCCAGTGTGAATTCTCATGTGCTCATTTAGGTGTCCTTTCTGAACAAAGCTCTTTCCACACTGAGTGCATGTGAATGGTCTCTCTCCAGTGTGAATTCTCATGTGTCTCTTAAGCTCTGATTTATCTGTGAAACTCTTTCCACACTCAGAACTGGTGAAAGACGCTTTGACTCCAGTTTGTTGAACTTGTTTGCGTGTGAGATTCTTTTCAGTCTTTAAAATGACTGTGTTTACATCTTCATTTGAGAAACGATGAGGTTTTTGCTGTTTGTCCTCATTCACTTCCATCGAGTCTAAAATAAACATAATAAATTCCCATAAATCAATAAAAGAAGGAAAAATGAGAAAGAAAAATAAATTACATTTATGCATTTGGCAGACGCTTTTATCCAAAGCAACTCTAGGTACACATTTTTACACTTTGTCAGTATAGTGTGGTGTGACGAGGGGTGAACGCAGCGAAACTCATTACAGTGGATGAGAAACCGTACTGTATTGCTCCAGCAACATTATTTAAACTGCATTTATAACAAAGAGCTGCACAGATGCAGATGTCATCATGACAATCTATCGATAAATGCACACACCTTGTCCTCTACTTCTGACGTTCGCTCTGCTTGGTACCACTGCAGATTTAAAAACAATGCAGACTGAAAGACGGGGAGGAGCCGAACCCTGCCGCTGTTTACAAAGGAATTTTAAAGACTGAAGCGATCGCAAATGACTATACACTGTCAGGCAATTTTTAGGGGGGCTGAGCAGATAACGCCCATGGTGAGATGAGCATAAATATGGTTTAATCTCAATTTAGCACAAATCCAGTATACTAATGAGTCTAATAAACTAAGCAAAAAAGAAGCGTCCCTTTTTCAGGATATTGTATTTTTAAAGATAATTTTGTAGAATCCAAATAGTGTTTAAATAATGATTTCATGCTTATTCAATGAACCATAAACAATTATTGCATATGCACCTGTGGGACAGTCCTTAAAGGGATAGTTCACCCAAAAATGAAAATTCTGTCAAACATTTTTCCAAATATCTTCTTTTGTGTTCAAAGAAATGTGTACAGGTTTGGAACAACTTGAGGGTGAGTAAATGATGACATAATTTTCATTTTTGAGCGAACTATCCCTTTAAGACACAATCCGCCGGTTTCACAGACAAGGCTTAAGGTTAGTCTCAGGCTAAATACATGTTTGTGCTGTTTTAACTGAAAGTAACTGACATATCTCTGCCACTGTCTCAAGATGTACAACAATAATGATTTTAAGGCACATTTATAAAAAGCTATTTGTTCTGTTTATGTCTCATATTTACACATAAGACATTTTCTGAAAAAAAAATTGCTTCATCAAAAAATGCTTCTTTTTGATGTATTATTATATATTGTAGTTGTTGTTATAAACAAACCTGTTTGCTCCTCTGTATCTTCATCTTTTATTCTGCAGGGTTCTTCTTTAATCTCCATCTTTACAATAGTTTCTCCTGGAGTTATTCCTCCTCCTTCTTCTTCTTCTGTGGGAAGATGGGAATATTCCCCAGCATTTAAACTCTCATGAATTTGTGGGGAGTGGCTTCACTGACTGAAGGTGTGAATTGGTCGCTGTTGCTCATTTAGCAGATGCTCGTGTGTGTGTGCATTTATCGATAGATTGTCATGATGACATCTGCATCTGTGCAGCTCTTTGTTATAAATGCAGTTTAAATAATGTTGCTGGAGCAATACAGTACGGTTTCTCATCCACTGTAATGAGTTTCGCTGCGTTCACCCCTCGTCACACCACACTATAGTTGTTTTCTTACAGCGAAAATTGAGCAATTAACACACATGAATGCATGCATTAGAAATTGATCATGATGCTTTTTTTTTGAAAATTTTAATTTAAAACATTATTGTAGATTGGGTCATGCACAGGAATGATTAAACACACATCGTCAGCACCCAGTCAGTATCAGAGTGAATGACACAGAAAGAGAAACATCAGTTATTTTTTGTATTATTAAATATAGTTTTGTATTAAATAATGACCCAGGAGCAGATCGTGACATACATTTCTTAGCCTTAGAGTAAAGGGATACTTTTTTATGTGATAAATAGAAGTGGAAAATTTATGGATTCATGTTGTTATTTTTTATAATTAATAGAAATAAAAGTTATTTAATATAGAACAGATTAACATATTGCCAATCTAGACAATTACATTAATACAAGATTTGATATTCTTAATGAGTGTTAATGAATATTAGCTGGTAAAATGAATACATTTTCAGGGGATGACTTGATGTAGAACCAATTGTATTCTTCATGTGGTTAAAAGGTAAAATGAACTAGATTTTAAAACAATCTACATTTTGATATTTATATTTCATTGTAGATGGATATAAAAAATTTTTCTTGTCGCGTGGGAGTAGGTCTGCAACTGAACAGCAGTCAGGTGAGATGAGAACATTCTCACCCACAGTGTTCCCAATACTAATTGCAGTCATTGAACACTAATGTGTGGGGGTTGTTTTTATTGTCTGCCAATTTCCACCTACATTACATAAGAAAAAGCAGTGGTATCATCAAGGATAAACAGATAAATGTTATGGTATTATTGAGACTCTACAAGAAATGTTAATTGTCTTTCAGTCAAGTGAACTGGAATTCATTTTTTGGTTTCTCAGAAAAGTGAGTTAAAAAAGAGAGCGTAGTGGAGGCAGAGCAGATTGAAAAAGGCACAGCAGAGAAAGGACAAGATCATGATCCAGGTGAGAAAGTGAAAAGAGTTGGTTTGGAGTGTCTGGTCAGTTAACAAATACAAATGAAGTTAAGATTTCTATAGTTACCAAACTCATATTTTTATGTGATTGTCACAGTACAGGGAAAGAGAGGGCTTCATGAAGAGAAAGCACAGGCAGCAGCTGCACCTTTAGATAAGTTTGACTTCGGTGAAAAAGACACAGGCCCAAAACAGTCAAAATTAAATTATTATCCCCAAGAGAACCGTGGCTTGTAAAAAAGATCATTCCTAACATTTGCTTGGCTTGAGTACTCACAGAAGACAGATTCTGCCTACTGCTTTGATTGTTACTAGGTATGTTACTTACCTGATCCCAGTGATATGTTATGTGTCTCTCCATGTCTCTATTGTCCTCCTGGTGTCTGAAGTTCGTCTCCATCTCTAAGTCTCCCTCCATTCCCCAGTAGGAAACAATGAAACGGTAGAAGCAAATGTGCTGTTTTGTGTTGACGCTTCAAATCAATCTGACACCCCTGCTGGTCAGAATAGTGTAAATGCAACAAAAACCCATGCCAAACGTGTATAAAAACACCTTTTACAAATCTGTATCTATTGCAAATGTTTTATTGAAAGTAAAATCCAATTAACTAATCATCTAATAACATTAAATATTAAGTGCCCAGTGTGCTCCAGCTTCTCCGCCATCCACAACCTCCTCATCTATCTTCAACAACAAAGACTGTCAGTATTCCCATTCTCCATTCATCTACTTTCCATACCATCAGATTTACTCATCATCCTGTCTATTGGTTCTGCTGTCAATAAACTCATTTATATATTACTTCATTCTTGTTGTGAGTCTCTGTTCTGTAACAGTTACACACATACATTTAGCTCCTGCATATGCTAGAGTAGCAAATATGGCCAAATCAAAAGAACTCTCACAAAAGCTGTGGAGATTTTTTTTAAATTATTATTATTACATTAGAAAGTCTATGGCTACAAGAAAATTTCCAAAACACTAAAAGTTCACAGACACAGCTGGCAGCCTTATTCGTAAGTTTAAAATTTGTTGTACCAAACAAAACATTGAGGTTTTGAAGAAAATGCACAGTTTTGGGGCCCTTTAGAAGTTTTGACATGGTCTGACATTTGTGATTTTTTTTTTCAGTTTCTTATAAACATATAAATGGCAAAAGTGTCATTACACTGTATTCAGCACAAACTAGGCAACCATAATAGGTGAGCAACATGTATGTACATGCTTTTATTTTTGAGAGAATAACATGGTTTATGCATGGTTTAAAAAAAGGAAAAATTGAAGTCCACAAAACACAATAGATATGCGTCCACAAGACTTTTGACTAATGAGTGTTGTTGCCTAGAGTTTTTGCTTCAAACTGATGTGAGAATCATTGTGCCTGCTCATTCACAACCAATACATTGATTTAAATTTTTGTAAGACAAAGCCCGTATGCGAAGGAGTGAATGATCATGAATAATGCTGTGATTTACACCTGAGAGGACAAAGGAACACATAATGAGCCGCATAATGGATGAGCCTTTGAGTCAGGTATGTGAAAGAGGGGTACGCTTTACAAAATTTACAAGAGAAATGTGTTTTGTTGTAGTTTATTTAGAATATAGTTAACAATATAAACTGAGAGCCAAAAGCTCATTACAAAGGCCTATTATATTTTAAATTATCAAAAGATTTGACATCCATCCATCCATTATCTTCCGCTTATACGGGGCTGGGTCACGGGGGCAACAGTCTAAGCAGAGACACCCAGACTTCCCTCTTCCTAGCCACTTCCTCCAGCTCTTCCGGGGGAACCCAGAGGCGTTCCCAGGCTAACCGGGAGACATAATCCCTCCAGCGTGTCCTAGGTCTTCCCCGGGGCCTCCTCCCGGTGGGACATGCCCGGAACACCTCCCTGGGAAGGCATCCTAAATAGATGCCCGAGCCACCTCAACTGGCTCCTCTCAATGTGGAGGAGCAACGGCTCTACTCTGAGCTCCTCCCAAGTAACTGAGCTTCTCACCCTATCTCTAAGGGAGCGCCCAGCCACCCTGCGGAGAAAGCTCATTTCGGCCGTCTGTATCCGGGATCTTGTCCTTTCGGTCATGACCCCTCATGACCATAGGTGAGAGTAGGAACGTAGATTGACCGGTAAATCGAGAGCTTCGGCTCACAGCTCAGCTCCTTCTTTACCATGACAGACCGGTACATTGACCGCATTACTGCAGAAGCTGCACTGATCCGTCTGTCAATCTCCCGTTCCATCCTTCCCTCACTCGTGAACAGGACCCCAAGATACCTGAACTCCTCCACCTGAAGCAGAAACTCTCGACCAACCTGAAGTGGGCAAGCCCCCCTTTCCGACTGAGAACCATGGCCTCGGATTTGGAGGTGCTGATTCTCATCCCGGGCCGCTTCACACTCGGCCCCAGTGCACGGTGAAGGTCCTGGTCTGAGGAAGCCAACATGACAACGTCATTCGCAAAAAGCAGCGCACTCTGTGCACTGTGCACTCTCCGGCCCTTGGCTGCGCCTAGAAATTTTGTCCATAAAAATTATGAACAGAACCGGTGACAAAGGGCAGCCCTGCCGGAGTCCAACATGCACTGGGAACAAGTCCGACTTGCTGCCGGCAATGCGGACCAAGCTCCTGCTCCGGTCGTACAGGGACCAAACAGCCCTAAGCAAGGGGCCCCGGACCCAGTACTCCCAGAGCACCCTCCACAGGACGCCACGAGGGACACAGTCAAATGCCTTCTCCAAATCCACAAAACACATGTGGATTGGTTGGGCAAACTCCCATGAATCCTCCAGCACCCTGGAAAGGGTATAGAGCTGGTCCAGTGTTCCATGACCAGGACGAAAACCACACTGTTCCTCCTGAATCTGAGGTTCCACTATCGGCTAAATTCTCCTCTCCAGTACCCTGACATAGACTTTCCCGGGGAGGCTGAGAAGTGTGATCCCCCTGTAGTTGGAACACACTCTCCGGTCCCCCTTCTTGAAAAGAGGGACCACCACCCCGGTCTGCCAGTCCAGAGGCACTGTCCCCAACCGCCACGCGATGTTGCAGAGGCGTGTCAGCCAAGACAGCCCCACAACATCCAGAGACTTGAGGTACTCAGGGCGGTAATTTGATAATTTGACATTATTATTTTGTATGATTTTGAAAGAAGTCTCATGCTAAAAAAAACAAACAAAACAGTAATATCTTTACAGTAATAACATTGAACACAATCAGTATTCAGTAAATACAAATAACTGACTAATTGGTAATGATGAATGTTATAAGTAAAATATTTTGGATTTAAAACAATGCAATTATGATTTCAAAGAGTATATGGTGAATTGAGGTTAATTGGGACACAATTTTCTACAGTCATTTCAATAGCAAAACATTTCTGAATATTTTGATTTTGTAAACTATCCGATACACACAATACTCAAATATAATTTCGAGTTTTGGTTTATTTATGATGCGATTTATTTATTAAATCCAGGCATCTTGTCTAAACAGTCTTACGTCTGACATTAAGCTACTCTTTTCTTTATGTATCTATCTATCTATCTGTGTCCGGATACACAGTAATGGGCCAGAATACTAGGTTCGCTAGAGAGGGCAAGAAATTAGGTAAATCACACTAACACAGAAACCAGACCAGGAAAATTACTTTAACCAAAATTATTTGCTTTAATTTGCAGGAAATTGAATAATGTAAATAATGTACTTATCAGTAACAATTTAACTGAAAATAATACAAAACTTAGTAATTCACTGTAGATGAACAGTTCTCAGTCCGTGGAACAAGTGTGTTTGTACGTGTGCAAAGAAAAAGAGAAAATAGTCATTTGAATCCAAGTGACGAAACCAAAGAATGCAAAAGTCTCTTGGTGTAATTGTTGTGCAAATGTCTGTGGTGTAACCGGTGTAATCGATGGTAAATACCAATAAGGCTGAATGAATTCCACTTACGACAGCAGATAAGACACTGATCACTTGATGAATCACTTAAATTCTTCTAATCTCTTTCAGGGTTCTCAAGCTGGGTGGCTCGCCATCTCAGGATCAAAGCTTATTCCAGACTCTCAAAAAAACCTGTTTCTTATAAAAATCTGCTTATACAAACAGTGCCATCCATTAACATCAGGCAATTAATATGACATTTAAACTCAACATATGCTTCATACATTAACTCAACTGGATGGAAAATACTATTTGAGCACTCTTGTCACTCAATACCTAACAAATAATTTACATAAATGATAATACTCTGCTGATTAGCATTTTTAGCTCTTCAGAAATACAACACATACAGTTAAATATATTACACATACCATCTGAACAATAGATGCATTTAAACTTGCATAAAACACTTCAAAAGATTGGAAAAAAATTATTAACACTTCATTTTAGAGAATTAAACATTATATTATTTTGAAACTCACCAAATTCGGTTGTTTGGCTATCACCAGACCACGCTCAATCTTTTAAGATTGAACATTGGTCTTGGGAGTCTGCTCTGTATTTTCTACAGCACAAGAGGCGTGATCGACAAGCATAATTCAAATGACTCTGTACGCAATTGGATAGTCCTTCAACCAATCAGACCACAAGAGGCGTGATCAACAGGCAAGGATCCATCGCTTCTCTATCTGTTATTGTGTTAAACCCACCAATAGACCAGGTGGATAAGCACGTCTGTGATTGGTTCCTGCAAATGTGTAACAGAAGCAGGATCAATTAATGAACAGGTTTCCAGACTGAGCTGCAGGGCGAATCAAATTGCCGGCAGATCAGGCTGGGTTTACCCTGTCTACAAAACCAGGGGGTTTCACGTGCATTTACCATCCGCATCGGATTTTACAGGGGTTCTCAATCAGCAATCATCGGCATCAAAATCAACAATCACCTCTCTAA
Source organism: Paracanthobrama guichenoti (assembly GCA_018749465.1). Lineage (NCBI taxonomy): Eukaryota > Metazoa > Chordata > Actinopteri > Cypriniformes > Gobionidae > Paracanthobrama > Paracanthobrama guichenoti. Next base: position 1,896,182 of record CM031951.1, on the reverse strand, counting down.
AAGTGACCCAATATAGTTACATAAATGGTCTACAACATATGATGTTTTATTAACAAGGTTCAGGAGGAGCACGTTCAGATAATTGACACAGGTGGAGAGCATTCAGCTAATCAACAATAAGAGGCGTATATATACGCAGCAGTCTTACCTCTGTTTTGTTGACAGTTTATCAGCACGGACGGCATTTCCAGCAGTTCACCCCGTCCGCCAGCCCACTCACGCTGTCTACACGGCTCCACACGCCGCTCGAAGCAATTCTACAATGCCAAAATCTTTTCCTTTCAAATTTATAAGCTACCATAAACTCTCTTTTGGCCGCTTCCATCAGCATTCACTGTAAAATTATTTCTGCTTTTCCCGAGATGTAATTGTGTCTTTCCCATGATTCACAATCGCGATTCTGTTTTCTAACAATTCTATTCGATTCACAAACTCCAATAAGCGATGTTCTGTTAAAAACGTGGTGTGTCTGGAGCCATGACGACAGAGTCAGCTGCAAGAGCAGTGCTCAGACAGTGTAAAGACTGCACATCGCACAGACTTGCAACCGGGAGAACGACAACAGTTCCTGTCTTAAGATAATGTATACAGCACACATCAAGCTTTTCTTGCAGTCTTGTCACCTCTGTGTACTACAGTACATACAGATACTTTTCACATACGAGAAATGCGTTCATCATGGACGTGCACGCGGTTGCCGTGGTGATGAACAATAAATATACTTACTGGTAAAGCGAGTGATTTGTATCGTGAGGCTAAATCACTAAAAATGATGGCAATGCAATAGCGCATATTACGCCAAACAATCAGCCACTAGTTGGAACCAGCTGATAATCACTGCCTTTGATTAAGTACTTCTCAACAATGGGCTCGACACAGTGCGACCATACTCGCATTTACGACTATAAATAGATGTATGCGAACTGTACAATGTATTTTGAAGCACCCGTTTTCTTAAATGTAACATCAATGCCTTACAGTAGGGCAGGCTATTATATAACAAGCATAATTATTGTTGTACACCATCTTATATTTTAATGTTTAGTCATGTTAGGGGATAACAGTTTATCCCCAGTTGTGAAGAATGAAGACCAGAGTCAGGAGTGCAATTAATTAAAGAAAAATTTACTGAAGAATAGTTTGCAGTTTCATCAGCAAGAAGCCAGTGTGGGATTACAAATTTAAGTACATTGTATTTAGCATTTAAAGTAAAGATGATAACATCAGATGAATTAGTCTGTTATGCCAAGTTTCCAGCAAAATATTACTGGCAGTTCCTGTTCTCTTTATTGTACGTCAAATGAGCCAGATGACTAAAATTCTCACCTTTTGTCTTTAATGGCTATTGGAGCCCCGGTCCCATTTTTGAATCATCAGAGTGATTGGATTAGCATCTATGCATTTGAATGACACTGTTATACTGATTGGATTAGAACTGGAGTCCCTCTCTACCCGAATTTGTACATACAATTTCTCAACCATTATACTCTTTTCAAAGTCTAGCCACGTCATTACTGCAAGCTGAATGATTCTGATTGGCTAAGAGAAAATAGATAGTCATATTAAATTGCCACACATTGTCAGTTAATCAGATTCACGTGTACACAAATAAAAGTAGAAACTCAACAGATTATAATGATGTATAACACTTGCCTGAATGCCCAAAATCGTATTTTGAGTTTCTTTTACACTGATACAAAAAAAATTAGGTGAGGTCGCTAGCGACTTTGCCGACCTCAGAAGGTTAAGGGGAATAAAATGTTTGATCAGAGTAACTGAGAAAAAAACCTCAATTAACTGCCAAACACTTGCAAGATGACCTGATGAAAGGAGGAAAAAAAGCATTTCAATGCAGAGTATAAGAAGAACACTAGACAAGCATCGACTTAATGCTGGGACATCTTGCCGAATACCACTCTTGACCAAGAAGAGCATTAAAGGCTGACTTGAAAATGCTCAAATTCATCTAGATAGACCTGTGGAGTTCTGGAAGAATGTTTAATGGAGTGATGTGACCAAACTGGAACTTTTTGGACCCATGGATCAGCGGTGTGTCTGGTGCAAAAAAGGCAAAGCTTATGAGCAGAAGAATACCATCTTCATGGTCAAACATGGAGACTGTCCAGCCTTGTTGTGGGGTGTTTTGCTGTTGCAGGAACAGGAAATCTTGACTTTATGAAGGACATTGTGAATTCTTCTAAGTATCAAGCCATTTTGGCAAAGATAGCGATGCCTTGGATGCAGAGACTGAAGCTTGATGACTTGAGCTTGATGGACTTTCCTGCAGGACAGCCATCCCAAAGTATACATCCAAATCTACTGAAGCTTGGTTCAGGAATCAGACATGGAAGTGACCTGTACGTTGCAGACTTGGAATTAACCTCTTTCCCTGTTGTTTAATTCACGGGACCAGACAACAGTTGTTTTGTCAAGAGAATCTCTTTTATTTAATATTTTTGTTAGACATAGGAGAGAAAGACCATTTCTGGAGAGTTGTTCGTCCAGCTTCTCTGATTCTCTGGACAAAGAAGTTGTGTTTTATGCACCCAGAAGAACATATGGTTTCCATTAAAATGGAATGTATAGCGAATTGTTAAGTCAACATCTGCACTGAAACGTACACATGTAGTCTAGCTCTCCCATGCCTCTCTAACACACATGTATTCAAGCATACAACAATTATAAATGATCATGAATGCTAATAAAATTAGAATACAGATACACAATATTCATTGATTATGACTACTAATGAAAAGTAATATTTAATAGTAAAATGTAATCTACAATGTCTTCAGATTTAAATCTCATTGAAACTATTTGATGGAATTTCAAGAAAGCTGTAATAATGTGAAAACTAAAGATTATCAGTGATCTGGAATTTTTCTCAAGCAAGGAATGGGCCAATATTGCAGTAGAGAGGTGACAGACACTTTTAAGCACTTACAGGCAGTGTTTATTGGAGGTTATTGGATTCTGCACAAAATGTGATCAAGTTAAATCAAGAAACTCACATAAAGAGACAAGGATGATGTTAAATAAAAAGTTTTATTCTTCTGCTGTCAATATGTAGATGGGATGGTGAGTATATCTGATGATAAGTAAAGCAGATGAATGGAGAGTAGGAATGCTGACAATCTTTATCATTGAAGATGTATGAGGAGGTTGTGGATGGCGAAGAAGATGGAAGCTGGAGCACACACCTCAGTGAAGGAACTGATGACTGGAAGGAGACTTGGAAATGGAGACGAACAGCAGACACAGAAGACCAGGAAGACGATGGAGACACGGAGAATCAGGAAATACAACAGAGACAAGTAACATTCGCTGGAATCAGGTAAGTGGAACCAGGAAGGTGGGTCCTTACTCAAAACGAGACCAGACCAAGTGAATGTGTGAGATGTGTGCTTATATGCTGCCTGCAGTGATGAGGAAATGAGGTGCAGGTAATAACGAAGTGTATACAAGTGAGAATCAAGGAGGGTGCTGGTAAAGTGTAGTTCAGACATGGTGGATCTGTGACAGTTGTGTTTACTCTGATTGAGTAGCCCATTAAATACTTTTTTTTGTTATCAACTTTTTATTGTTTAATATTTTTTTTCATGTCACTCTCTTCAGCATCATCTGTTTCTCTGACCTCTTCTCTGGGTGAAGAGGTCAGAGAAAGACACCTCATCTCCTACCTGATCTGCTCCAAGCTCATTTTCCTCCTCTGGATCTGCATCGTTCAGTATCACCATATCTTCTGAACGAGGTTCCGGAGGTTTGGACTGTAGACACCTACTGTCGTTCTGACTGTCTCTGTTGACTGGCACTCCAACCAGGCATCTCCAATCATCCTCACCATCTGAACTGTCAGATTTGATGTGTGTTTGATATTGCTGTGTTGATGTTTTTTTCCTTTTTTTCTTCAATCTTGCCTCTTTTCTTGTTTTCTTTTTCAGGTCTTCCAGGTAAGTATTCTTTTCTCTACAGGTAAGTCACACGGTAATAATATGTTTCTGTGCAGTATTCTTGCTTTCCCTTTCCCGTTTCCAGGTTAAATGTTGGTACTTCCTCTGGGTGACAACATAAACTTGTTCTTCCCAAAATGATTGAAGCTTCCCTGGTTCACCTTTCTCCTTGCAGTTACAGACAAATACTCTGTTCCCAGGGATCAGTTCAGCTCTGTGCAGGGGATCAGTTCAGCTCCTATCGTACAAAACTTTCCCTCTTTCCTTCTCTTTGTGTAACACCCTTGAGGCTAACTTGTAAGCTTCCATCACTCTCATCCTCCAGTCCTCAGCATAGTCATGGTAAGAGGTGCTTTGGTCCTTTGCTGGTACACCAAACATAATATCAGTAGGCAGTCTGGGAGTATGGCAAAACAGGAGATAATAGGGAGCGAACCCCATCGCACTTTTTGTAAAGTTGTACGCATTCACAACCAAAATGACGTCTCTCAGTCAGTTTTTGCGGTTTCAGGTAAGGCTTAACCTTCTCAGGTCTTCAACATTGTTTGGTTAAACCGCTCAACTTGCTCATTCCCCTACGGATGATACGGTGTCATATGGAAGCCTACACACCACTGTGCTCTTGTAACTTTGCAAAAAACTTGTTATCGAATTCCTTGCCTTGGCTGTGGTGCAGATTTGTCGGGAACCCAAACTTCAAAACAAAGTCCCCCAACATCTTCTGAGCCGTTGGCACTCTCATATGCGTGACCGAAGCATGTAAAGTGGTTCATCACAACTAAAATGTATTCATAACCTCCTTTACACTTCTCTAGATGCAGACAATTAATAGAGAACAGCTCAATCAGGTAAGTGGTGGTGATATTAATCAGAGAAGCTCGGGTCACTTTGTTTGGACGTTTGCTTCTCAAGCAACTACAAAACCGTGTGATGTAGTGTTTCTCTTCCTTTTGCATGTGGGGCCAATAAAACCAATCTCTGATCAGGTTCAGCACCCTTTATCCAGATTACCCATGTCTTGATGTAACTCCTATAAGAATATGTATGAACAGGCAGTGAGTCGACGCAACAAAGCATTCCAGAGACCCCCTCTCCGAACCATGAATGAATTATAAAAACTAATCCATGGAACCAAATGGCCGGAATCCATAAAGACCACAGGGGTAAGGACCCCTGTGAGGAACCCTCACACGACACCAAAGTGTTATCTGGAAGCAAAAGGTGCACCCAAACATCAAACAGGGACACTTTGTCCAATAATTAAAAAGAAATTTTTTTCTGAATTAAGTTGCATGAAATTACTAGTCATCCAATTATTTATATCAGCTATGCATTCCGTTAATCTTGTGAATTGGTAAATGTCGTCAGGCCGTGAAGAAATATAGAGCTGAGTATCGTCAGCATAACAATGAAAACTTCCTATCATTAGGAATGAAAAATTCCTAATGATATCTCCCAGTGGTAGCATGTACAGGGTGAAAAGCAATGGTCCTAGCACTGAGCCTTGCGGTACTCCATACTGAACTTGTGATCAGTGTGACATCTCTTCATTTACTGCTACAAACTGATAACGGTCAGATAAGTATGATTTAAACCATGCCAATGCAATTCCACTAATGCCAACATAATTCTTGAGTCTATTCAAAAGAATGTTGTGGTCGATAGTATCGAATACAGCGCTAAGATCGAGTAACACTAATAGAGAAATACAGCCACAATCGGATGATAGGAGTAAATAATTTGTAACTGATGAGCAGTCAGTACTATGATACGGTCTAAATCCTGACTGGAAATCCTCAGCAATACCAATCCTTTCTAAAAAAGGAGCATAATTGTGAGGACACTGCCTTTTCTAGTATTTTTGACAGAAAGGGTAAATTTCAGTTTGGCTTAATTGGAGAAGTGGTTTAATAATAGCTAACTTAAAAGTTTTCGGTACATATCCTAATGACAAAGATGAAATAATGATATTAAGAAGAGGATTTACGACCTCTGGAAGAATCTCTTTTAGTAGCTTAGTTGGTATAGGGTCGAGCATACATGTTGTTGACTTTGATGATTTAATGAGTTTAGCCAATTCTTCCTCTCCTATAGCAGTGAATGAGTGGAATTTTTCCTCATTTACACTACAATGCACTGTCTGATGCGATACTGTAGTAGACGGCTGCATGGTTATTTTTTTTTCTAATATTATCAATCTTGCATGTAAAGAAGTTCATAAAGTAATTACTGCTGTGCTGTTTACAAACATCAGAAGTTAAAGCTTTATTTTTGGTTAATTTAGCCACTGTATCGAATAAATATTGAAGGGTTGTGTTTGTTTTCTTCTAAGCGAGTCGAGAAATAAGCAGATCTAGCAGTTTTTGCGGCCTTTCTGTATACAATCATGCTCTCTTTCTGTGAAATACAAAAAACCTCCAGTTTTGTTTTCTCCCAGCTGGGCTCCATTTTTCTGGCTGCTGTTTTAAGGGCCCGGGTGTGCTCGTTGTACCACGGCGTTGGACTATTTTCTTTAATCTTCTTTTAGCGCAGGGGAGCAACTGTGTCTAAAGTGCTGGAAAAGAGAGAGTCAATAGTTTCTGTTGCAACATCGAGTTCCTCTAGGCTATCTGGGATGCTGAGGAGATGGAACTGATGAGGAAGATTATTTACAAAGCAATATTTAGTCACAGCAGTGATAGTCCTGCCATATTTGAAGCGAGGGGACGGCTTTACAGCCTTTGCTAAATTAAAGGGTTAGTTCACACGAAACTAACGAACAATGTTTTTATTACCTTTCTGGACATGGACAGTATACCATACATACATTTTCAATGGAGGGACAGAAAGCTCTCGGACTAAATCTAAAATATCTTAAACTGTGTTCCGAAGATGAACGGAGAACTTACGGGTGTGGAACGACATGAGGTTGAGTCATTAATGACATCATTTTCATTTTTGGGTGAACTAACCCTTTAAGTATACATGATACTAGGTAATGATCTGAGATTTCATCGCTCTGCTGCAGAATTTCAACGGTATCAACATTTATTTCATGTGACAAATATTAGGTCTAACGTATATTTACGGTGATGAGTGGGTCCTGACACATGTTGCCTTACTCCAATACAGTTTAGAATGTCTCTAAATGCCAATCCCAATGCGTCTTTTTCATTGTCTACATGGATATTAAAATCACCAACAATTAGTACTTTATCTGCAGCCAGTACTAACTCTGATAGAAAATCAGCAAATTCTTTGGTAAAGTCTGTATTGTGCCCTGGTGGCCTGTACACAGTAGCCAGCACAAATGTCAAACAGGATTTATCAATTACCCTACATAACGTAACATAAAGCACCAAAACTTAAAAGGAATTATATTTGAAACTAGACTTCTGAGTAATACTGAAGATATTATTATAAATTACAGCAACCCCTCCCGCTTTCATCTTGAGGGGTGGACTCATTTAAAGTAATGTAATCGTCAGGTTTTAGCCAGGTTTCTGTCAAACACAGCACATCTAGATTATTATCTGTAATCATATCATTAACAATAAGCGCTTTTGGGAAAAGGGATCGAATATTCAGCAGCCAGAGCTTTATCATTTATTCATCTGTATTATCTCTGTTGTTTATTTGTTGATTTGTTCATTTATTAATATGTATTCATGTCAAAGTGACATATAAATATCTTTTCCTATTCCATTTTGCCTGGAAACGCTTCCAACTTGCTTGTGTGTGGCGTGGAAAATAGGCGCCGGTTATATTTCTAGCATCCATGTGTTTTCAGTGCGGCTCGAGCCGCACCTGAGAAGGAAGGACTAGTCACACAGGCAGTGTGCAAGCTCTAACCTGTTAACATGGGAGCCAAAATAAAAACGCTCATGCCACGAAGCAAGTGTGTAGCCGGCCTAAGACTATGTGCCAAATTACTAGAAAGAAGAGTGGCACCATCCCAGGAGGGATTGATACCATTTCTTTTCAACAGGCCAGGTCTGCCCCAAAAGCTTTTCCAATTGTCTATGAACCCTATGTTATTTTGCAGACACCACTTAGACAACCAGCCGACGTGAATAATAATCTTAGAGAATTTACGATTAGCATTAGCCAGAACTTTTAAATTTGCTTTGATGTCAGGCGCTCTGGCTCCCGTTAAACATGTGACTATGGTGGTTGGTGTCTCTATTTTCACGTTCCGTGTAATAGAATCACCAGTAACTAGAGCACTTTCAACAGGATTCTCAGTGGGTGCATCACTGAGCGGGGAGAAACTGTTTGATGTTCTAATCGGAACAGAAGAGTTTTTTTTTTTTTTTATCCACGACTATGCCATCTCACAGTCACTAAGTTGCCCTGCTGCACGGGCTCGACAGCCAGAACCAAGCAATGTACAGAGTTCACTAAGCTAGTCACATCCAAAGCAGTGTCTAAAGCTGTTACATTCTCACTACTCTCAAATAAAGTCTGGATGCGTGTCTCTAATTCTGAAATCTTCTCTGTAAGCCTGACTATCCCCCTGCATTTATCACATGTGAAGCCCTGTTCGCTGGCAGAGAAGGATATACTGAACATGTAGCAGGCAGTGCAAGTGACAATAACAGAAGATGACATGGCTTACCGTGTTTGTTGATTAATCCAACTCACCACAGTTTTTTGATGGACTCTGTTGACTAATCCAATTGACCACAGTTGTTTGATGGACTAGTAAAAGCACGAGAGACAAAACAGGAGATCTGGATGCACGTATGGCAGGCTAACAGGCTAGTGAAAATGTAACAAGTTCTGATAGTAATTTAGATTAAAAGCTAGCGATGTCAAATTTAACGTGATAGGCAATGTTAAACAATATATAGTGATGAGTAAGTTATATTTAGCGGTATAAACAAAGAAAAGATATCAAATAGAGATTCAAAAGCAAAGCTGTACAGAGCTACAAACACTCTCTGCAGCAAGGCAGACACACACACACACACAATATATTAGAAAAGAATAATTAGAATACATAAAAATTATTTGTGATGGGTTGGTACTTACTTTGAAATGGTGAAGCAAATCCTGAGCTGTCCCATGAATTGCGACCCTAGGTATCTTGACTGGACGTGACCTTGTCCCCAATAATGGACATCCAAATCCAATTGCTTATTTTTGGAAGTTTCATTAAGACTCATCAAACATTAAAACAAACATGTCCTTGTTAACATCCGCAACAAGGAGCTGGGTTATGTAAGGAGCCAGTCTAAATCTAGCAATGTATGCAGTTTTGTCTTTACCGCACGCAAATGTACGAGCGATTTCAGAGTCAGGAAACATAGTTTGTTAAATGTCCCTGACAGCCTTGTTAGCATTATAGGACTGGTGCTTTGTTACTGTATGCAGACCTCTCTTTTAGTAGCTTAGTTGGTATAGGGTTGAGCACACATGTTGACTTTGATGATTTAATGAGTTTAGCCAATTCTTCCTCTCCTATAGCAGTGAATGAGTGGAATTTTTCCTCATTTACACTACAATGCACTGTCTGATGCGATACTGTAGTAGACGGCTGCATGGTTATTTTTTTTTTCTAATATTATCAATCTTGCACGTAAAGAAGTTCATAAAGTCATTACTGCTGTGCTGTTTACAAACATCAGAAGTTAAAGCTGTACAGAGCTACAAACACTCTCTGCAGCAAGGCAGACACACACACACAATATATTAGAAAAGAATAATTAGAATACATAAAAATTATTTGTGATGGGTTGGTACTTACTTTGAAATGGTGAAGCAAATCCTGAGCTGTCCCATGAATTGCGACCCTAGGTATCTTGACTGGACGTGACCTTGTCCCCAATAATGGACATCCAAATCCAATTGCTTATTTTTGGAAGTTTCATTAAGACTCATCAAACATTAAAACAAACATGTCCTTGTTAACATCCGCAACAAGGAGCTGGGTTATGTAAGGAGCCAGTCTTTACCGCACGCAAATGTACGAGCGATTTCAGAGTCAGGAAACAGTTTGTTAAATGTCCCTGACAGCCTTGTTAGCATTATAGGACTGGTGCTTTGTTACTGTATGCAGACACCAGAATACTTCTGCTCTAAGAGTTGAGGTGCAGCCAAAGGTTGATCGGATGTCTGTTGGAGTAGAAGCCACGGTGATTGAAGTTGATGCAGATGCCGGAGTATGGCGTGGAGCAGCGCTCTGTAGTGCTGAGGTGGGCGCGACGGAACAGAACTGAGAAATGCCTGGTGTTTGTCAACAGGTTTCCGCAGCTGCTTTGTGTTTATTGCACTACATGTGAGTCTCCAAAGCTTTCATCCCTATTGTTCCAAGTTTTAAAACTTTCTTGCACATTATACACCGGACCTCAAACACATTGCCACTAACTGGTCTTAACCACGGTGCAAATAGGGTTATGTAACCAGTTTTCATTAAATTTGCACTTCCCCATGGTTAACGCTCAAACTTTTCTCCATTTGCTAACGTCCACGCACACCTAGCGAACCCCCTGAAGATGTGATTTGTTAGTTGGTTCCGCCTATTACGTAATACGTGATAAATAGACGCATTGGCTTTTAAAAAGCAACAAACAAAAATAAAATCTTCTTTACGGTGTCGGCTCAATTGCATTTTTAAGACCTTTGAAACGCAGACTTTTTAAGGACCCACGGACACCCTGTAATCATATTTTTTAACGCAAAATAATAACTTTACCGCTGCGGTTATTCACTGCTTTTAGATTTAATGTTTGACAGTTTTAAGTTAACTTATTCTGTGATAGCGCCATTTAATCCATCACTATAAGTGATTGTGCAACCTGATGCTCATGACACAAATAAAATTTACACAATAGCACTTAAAGGTGCCCTAGAATGAGTTGAAACAATATTTTAAATTGTTCTCTGATATCTACATAGTGGATATGTGACTTATTTAAGGGTAAAAATTGTCCAGATATGGCCATCCCTGTTTTGTTCTGTGGGAAGAGTATGAAAAGTCCTCACATCCCGTGCACAGCCTGGAACATAACATTTATTTCCATGATCTGCCATTTTCGCTATCCTTGCTTGACGCTTGTTTCTTCACAATACCTGCAGAACTTCCGATGATGCGGCTGCGCAGTTCCACCTGGGCTTGAACATGTGCTGGCATTTGCAAATGTTGGGGGCGTACATATTAATGATCCCGACTGTTGCGTCACAGTCTGTGTTATGTTGAGATTCGCCTATTTTTCTGTGGTGTTTTTCACTCACAAGATTTACATAAGAAGGAGGAAGCAATGGTGTTTGAGACTCACTGTATGTGATGTCCATGTACTGAACACTTGTTATTCAACTATGCCTAGTGACCTAGTATTCAACCAACTAGGTTAATTAAATTTTTCATTCTAGGGCACCTTTAATTAAACTACGTCATTTTCACATGATGAGAATATACGTTTTTGCTTAGCATGCTGATTTTTCGCCTTCATCCGTGACACCAGTGTGTTTTTGTTTTCATATGCTCGTGCATCACTGTGGTACTTCCATGCCACACAAGCTAAGCTTTGCATAACCTGCAGGTTACAGTCTTCTTTGTTGAGTTTAATATAAAATGCTCCCATGCCTTGGATGAATTCACCTTGGATGAACACTTTTTCCTGCTGCCAGTTTATCTGTACTCTGTTATTTTGCGTGTGGCTGTGTTATCTTGCTATCATGCTCCCCAGTCACGTGAGCAACCCAACTAAACGATAATGGCATTCGTTACTGAATAGATTGATAAGTTACAGTTCTCTTTGGACAATAAAGATTCAGATACCAGTGGGATAGGGTGGGAGTTGATAAATCCCCATCGAAATCTATCAGCCAGTCCTCCGCTTTCCTTCCCTCAGCCGCTGGTGTCACAGGCCCTGGTGAGATCCATGCTGGGGCGCCACTTCCAGGGCGATGGTAAGCTCTGTCCTCTGGTCCATGGGCTCTGATTCACTCGTCGCAGCAGGTGGTGGTGCCACTCGGTCTGCAGGGGGCTCACGTGACTTATCCGCAGTCGAGATAGAAAAAAACGTGAAGACAAACTCAACAAATCATGACTCTCGAACCACAACAGTAAATCGTGCTCCATAATCCATTATGGAGGTCCAGTCATCTGTCACGGGTCTGTGCAGGCAGGAAGATGAAGACAGGTAATACAGTTCTCAAACATAGTTCAATTACAAATACTCTAAAGACAGGCAAACAGACAATAGCACAACCACTTAACATAACGGTGACCGGACAAGGAGTGCAGGAGAAGGAACAAGTTAAATGGTGAACACAAACAAGATGATTAAACAGACACAGCTGAACTAAATGAACTCATAATGATGGTAACTAAGGAGACAGACAAGTGGTGGGAAACTGAACAAAGAAAACATGAAAACAAAATGGAAGTCCATGACCAAAACTAAACAGAATGGTGACAATATCAATAAATTTATTTCTTACCACTGAATTGTACAGTTTTGTTTCTTTTGGTCCGTAAACAAATCCTTCTAGATTAACATCATGTTCTCTTCAAAAAGGGTGTCAAATCTATACAAAATCATTTAGCGCTTACATCTATATATAATTATTCAATAAAGAAATCGATAAACAAATGTTAGTCAGTCAGCTAGTAAAACGGTCGTTAATTTTTAGAGTCCACGGTTTCTTGTGAATCTGAGGCACGCAGTAAATGCATGTTATCGAGCCTGGAGTGTTTTGATTGCTGGATTAAAAGCTCACGCAATTGGCTAAACAAAACATAAAAGATAATTTATGAATCTTAACCTGCCAGGAAGGTCTCAAAAATACCACACACAAATTCAAAGCAGTCCACGCACGTGTGACGATTTGCAAATGTAGATTCAATAATCCATAAATACATGTAACATCATTTATAAATATGTGATGGAAATTAATTCAAGAACTTGATATACATATTTGTTTTAACACATATTTAGGTAAGATGCATTTTTGTGAGCATTTGGGGAAATAGTTCTGCTTTTACTTTGATATTTATGAATTGTGTTTTGAATTTACAAATCAGATTTTGTAAATGTGAATTGTGCTGTGCGTTTATGAATTTTGTTTTGTAAATGTATTATTTTTGAGGCTGATAGGAAGATAGATAGAAACAAACCCATTAATTTATGATTTTTGTGCTTTTCACACTATGCTTAACCCTAATATTTTAGCTATAAAGTTGGATTATCTGATCATTATAACACGTTTTGATTTCAACATAAATATGCTGTATTAAACAAATTTCAGTGCTCTGTATAGGTCAAAAACATCTAATAATAACTGATACAGAACATTCCCCAATGGCTATTTTTAGGTTATTATTTAATAACCATGTAAAATAACCTTCCAATCAAAACATTGCAGGTTATTTTAAAATGACTACCCTGCAACATTCTGGGAATGTTATTTTATGGTTGCAAAATAATAGCATAAAAATAACCATTAGGAACATTCTGTACATGTTATTTTCAGATTATTTAAAAATAATTACCATGCAACAGTGGTGTTAGGGGTGAACAGTTTATGACCCAAGACCAGTTGTGAAGAATGAAGACCAAGAATCAGGAGTGCAATTAATTAAAGAAAAATTTACTAATTACCAATTTACTTTGCCTAAGAATAGTTTGCGGTTTCATCTGCAGAAGACAGCTTCAAGCCTCTCAAAGAGTTTGTAGGCCACACTCCCTCTCTACCCGAATTCGTACATACAATTTCTCAACAGTTATACTGTTTTCAAGGTCTAGCCACATCATTACTGCAAGTTGAATGAATTTCCAAACATTGTTAGTTAATCAGATGCATGTCTCCATAAATCACTTGTTGACGCTTTCACCCTGGTTTTAGGCACGTAGTGACCTTCCAGATCTGGAGCAGGTGCCAGCTTGTCCAGAACAACATACCGTCACTCTCCCTAGGATGCCCATTGTACACACCTTCAATACTGATCTGTAACACAGAATACTACGCACATACACAGTTTCTCCAAGGTTGGAGTTGGTTGAGCTCCAGTTCTGATCAGAAAGTTTCCCAAAACATACTGATAGCGCTTTCTCTCAGTAAGAGGGGGGCTAAATAACCTGAAATATGCCCTTTAATATATATTTTTGTCATTTAGGAATAAGATTGCATGGTTATTTGAATTGAATTTGTCTTGGGGAAAAAAAATAAAGTCTTCAATATATCTTAGGTTGTCAGTCCAAATCAGACCGGTGTATCCGATTGGAATTTGACCTAAAATTATTGACTGTCCACATTGTGTATTCAGATCCGTTTTGTGTGTCCATGCCACTCTTTCGTTTTCCAGAATATATCTGTATTGGTTTCTATGGCAATGATGTGCGTTGGTACGCATACATCAAAAACAACAACCACCATAACATTGTAGTCTGCAATACAGATGTTGTCTTATTTTTAAAAAATGACAGCGGCAGAAATGCAGGAGGCTGGTAATGTATGCATGGTTTTATTCCGTGCTGTCATCTCCACCAGTTTCAAAACATCCGTTACATTGTCATTTTATGTTTGTCTGGCACTTGCAAACAACACAACCTTGTTCCAGCAGCGACTTTCTGCATGTTTCCTATAACCTCTGACTTTCACATAAAAACCTGAAAGTCACATAAACCATGTGAAATCCGATCAGAGCAGTCAGACTGAAACAGATTCCACGAAATGTGATTTAAATAGGATTTCAAACCACATATAAATGTAGCTTTAAACAGATTTCGCATTACATGTGATTTTTGGCCATTCACACTTGCTAAATCTGATCGGATTTCAATCGGATATGCACAAAAATCTGAACGTATCCTTAATGCATCACATCCAACACTTGACTAAAAACTAATAGTTTGTGATATGAATGATAATTTAATAGACCATCTTGTATGACAGATTTTTAGAAATTCTCAATTTCATGTTTTAGAAGAAAGCATGGGGCAATAGTATGGAAACAAAAATAATTTTTCCATACTTATCCAGACACTAAAATCAAATTCCACACACTGCATATAGGAACCCTGAGAATATCACACTATTGAAATGTAAGTGATGGATCTTAACATGAAACATTGCTCACTTAGACACCTTCGGGCAATGATTTTTCTTATGAGTCTGCAGACTAGATAATTGAGTGAATCTTTTCCCACATGAAGAGCACTTGTACGGCTTCTCCCCAGTATGAACTCTCTTGTGAGCTTTCAAGTATTCTGACCGAGTGAAACTCTTTCCACAGTGTGAGCACTTGTACGGTTTCTCTCCAGTATGAATTCTCTGGTGTTTGTTTAAGGCACTGGACGTAGTGAAGGTTTTCCCACAGTCAGAGCAAACATGTGGTCTCACACCAGTATGAATACTCTCATGCTGTTTTAAATGTTGCAGTCGTGTAAAACTTTTTCCACACAAAGTACAAACATGAGGCTTAAAACCAGTATGAACATTAAGGTGTGAGTTTAAGCTTGATGCCAACACAAATGTTTTATCACACTGATCACAGCTGAATGATCTCACTCCAGAGTGACGACGTAGATGATTGTTGAGAGAGCTTCTGAAAGTGAAACTCCTTCCACACTGAGTGCACGTGAACGGTTTTTCTCCAGTGTGAATTCTCATGTGATCATTCAGGTTTTTTTTAAGTATGAAACTCTTTCCACACTGAGTGCATGTAAACGTTTTTTCTCCCGTGTGAGATTTCATGTGTCTCTTAAAGTCCGATTTATGCATGTAAAGCATGCCACACTCTGAGCAGGTGAAAAATCCTTTGACTCCAGATTTTCCAGCTTGTTTATGTGTGAAATTCTCTTCGGTCTTTAAAACGACTGCATTTCCAGCTTCATTTTTTAAATGATGAGGTTTTTGAAGTGGATGTTGTTTATGTTCATTCACTTCCATTGAGTCTAAAATCAACAAATTAAATTCCCACAATTTAAAAAGAGGACGACAAATGTGAAAAAAATACAAAATAAATATAGATGAACTAAGTTTTGTTGTATGTCCGTTTTCATCTGAATGTTTCTCATCAGTCATTAAAGAGAATGAAGGAAAACACCAACCTGTTTGTTCATCTGTAGCTTCATCTTTTATTCTGCAGGGTTCTTCCTCAAACTCCATCTTTACAATAGTATGTCAGGAGTTTCTCCTGGAGTAATTCCTCCTGCTGCTGCTGCTGCTTCTCCTGTGGGAAGATGGGAATATTCCCCAGCATTTAAACTCTCTGTGGGAGCGGCTTCACTGACTGAAGGTGTGAACTGTGGTCGTTGTTGCTCATTTAGCAGATGCTCATCACACAAACAATCACTCTGAATTATTCAGGTGCAAATGTTTGCTTAAATGGTCATTAAGAAACAAATTCACTCATTTAGCTGATTTGTATGTTGCTCTCACATGCAAATAATGAAGTTGTTCCCGATCACAACACAAATTATATTCGAAATGGTTCAATGAACACAATTTAAACACTAAAGATTTGATTGTGCAAAAAACGGCAAACATATTATAGGCTACTAGATGTTTTACACTAACTAAACCAATGATATTCAAATGCTGCATCTGGACCCCGGCATGTTTTCACCCGGACCGTGAGACAGAACGGTAGCACCATTTTCCTGTGTCTAGTTGAAGTGGGCAGATCGTCAAAACAGCTGTGCGGATCACACCACAAGCACTCAGGATCGTTTGTGGTAATGACATTTCAGTGCTATATCCTCTAGTAGGTTTATCTAAAGCCAAATGAGTTTCAGTCAAGCCCTTTCAGCTCTGTGCGCGTTCTCTCTTTCTTCAGGCACGTCACATTAACGGAGTTTAACGCTCAAATGCAACCCGCTGATGTCATCGTCCATCGCAACCTTTCACTGTAGAAATCATCTGATGCCAATTTGGTAGACAACGCCCAACTCTAGTCAGTCCCGACTGCAGTTAAACAGTACATTGATTATATATCACTTGGCCACTGTGGCACCGTGGTTTAAGGCCCAATCCCAATTCTATTTTATATCCCTTCCCCTTGCACCTTGAAACAGTTTAAGAGACTTAAGACTTAAGAGAACGGCGCTCGTTTTCAGTTACAAATTACAATTATTTTTGAGCCACACGCTTTTCAGGGCTTCAAAGCTCTACCAGTAGATGGTAAAGAAGAAAAGAATATGGTGATAATTTCTGAATGGAAAGGAGGCACCCCCAAGTGTCACTTTCGAGCTATTAGTGGTTCAGACTTTGTTAGCTGTAGCTTGAATGGTTTCTGTGCAGGTTTAACTAAATAAACAAGCACACATACATTTATCCAAGATATGCATGTGTGCATTATCACCTCTGTGATAATTTGACAAACAATCTCTTATTGAATCAAAGCACTTTTAGCTGTTATTCTTTCTATGTTATGTTATGGGAATGTCCTTAAATACTAATCAAAGAAATATCATACCTTCTGTTCTCTTCTTTTGAAGAAAGTCAAAAGATACACTGAAAGTGTTGGGAAGGTTACTTTGGAAATGTAACTTATTACAAGTTACCCTATTTAAAATGTAATAAGTAGTGTAACTATTTAAATTACTTTATTAATGTAACTGATTAAATTGTATTACTTTTTGATTACTTTTCTATTTTCCAGCACTGGAACGCATTTTTATCACTCGTCATGGTGGCAACTCTCAGACGGGTTGTAGCCTAAAGCTTCCAGCAGCAATATGGACTGCTGTAATTAGCAGGTGTGGTGCGCTGCAAATTCAAACGAGAACCAATCAAAAGCGCCAGAATAGCATTGCTTCACTAAAGGCCTTTAAATGACAGGAGACATTGTGCACATAAAAAAAACAGGCAAAGAAACAAAATAATATCATTCAACACATCCTAGCTTGTTACAGAAAATATTCAGACGTAACCCCCTTTGTAATCGTTAACATTTTTATAAGTAACTAATATAATTACACATTATTTTTTAGTAACAGTAACTGAATTACAAAATAAATGTAACTGTAATCAATTTCATAATCTAGTTACATGTTACTAGTTACCAACATTGCTCCAGACATTACAATACTGAGTTCTGATTGGTCAACTGCTTATTTATAGTTTGTGTTTATGTGTAGAGAATTTTCATATGCAATTTGCATGATACATTTCACTTAATAGCTACTGAACATTGTTAATCTCATGTGAGTGAATGAGGGAGGGAGGGAGGTGGGGATGGATGGTCAACAAGGGGGATGCCATATGATTTATCATTAAAAATCATCTTGTTCTGAGTGATTCATTAAACGAACTGACTCTTAGTCAATTGGATTTAGAGTTCTCCTAATAAATGATCAAATGTACTCACAGTCTGAAAAACACAGCAGATGTAGATCAGAATGAACGGCTGTGCTCCACTTCACATGTTTATGTTTGCTTCCCTCGCTCACTTCTCTTCTTCTCCTGGACTCGGATGTGTGTCATTGCTTTGGTCGCACGCGCGCCCTCTGCTGGAGGAACTCCAGTGATGGAAATTCTGTAGATTTTGACAACAGGCAATGCGGTCAAGTGACAGTTGCTCATTCAAAGAGATGCCAAGATATTCTAGCCGATCTTGAAAAGTTAGGAGGAAGCAATATTATTTAAACTCCGCAATGAAATAGAATAGAAAAGTGAAATGTTTCCATTTCACTGCCGGTTGTATATTCTGTATATAACTGTGTATGTGACAAATAAAACTCTTGAATCTCTTGAATCTTGAATAGATCTGTGTGATTTCTCACATGCACATTAATCTTTCCTTTATGAAACTCTTTAAGATTCAAGAGATTCAAGAGTTTTATTTGTCACATACACAGAATATACAACCGGCAGTGAAATGGAAACAGGTCCGCTCCATGGACAGTGCAAATTCACAGTTAAAAACACAAGGAGGAAATTATAATAGAAATAGAATAAAAAGTACTACTATATATATATATATATATATATATATATATATATATATATATATATATATATATATATATATATATATATATATATATACACATATATATATACACATATATATATATATACACAAATAAATCAAGTAGAAAAAAATAAATAAAGAAGTGGAATAAAATAAGTGAAATAAACTGTGCAGTGAGTAAACTGTAGACTTATAAATATGTGGTTAACAGAAATGTACAAAGTATAATGTGCAAACAGGTTTATAACAGGCTGTTACACAGTAACAACGAGAACAGAAAGTGCAGTGCAATGTCAGTATGTTTATCCTGAAGTGAAGTCACGTGATGATAAAGTGACTGAGTTCAGGAGTCTGATGGCCTGGGGGAAGAAGCTCCTCCTGAGTCTCTCAGTTTTGGCCATCAGGCTTCGGAAGCGCTTACCAGATGGCAGCAGCGTGAAATGAGGGTTTGCAGGGTGATTAGAGTCCTTGATGATCTGTAAATCTGAAATTGCACTATTGTTATTATTGTTTGCACTATTTGCCATCGCCACTTTACCTCCATAATTCACCTTATCTTTTTTTTAATCTTTCTTCTGTTATTGTTACTGTTAAACTTTTGTTGTTATTGTTTTGTTGTTGTTAGGCACCTAGGGTCTGAGAGTCATAGAATTTCAATTCTCTGTATGTATGTACTGTATGTATGGCAGAATTGACAATAAAGCTGACTTTGACTTGACTGATGATTTTAGTAGCTCTACCTTTGCAGCGTTTGGTGTAGACGTCCTGCAGAGATGGGAGAGCTGACCCTGAGATACGCTTGGATAAGCGCACAACTCTTTGCAGGGCTTTGCAGTCATGACTGGTGCTGTTCCCATACCACGCTGTGATGCACGAGTTAATACACTTTCTATCGCCCCTAAATAGAAAGTTTTCAGGATAGCTGGTGAAACCATGAATTTCCTCAGCTGGCGCAGGTGGTACAGTCTTTGCCTGGCTTTTTTCACCTGTGTCTGAATGTGAGCAGTCCAGGTCAGGTCCTCGGAGATGTTTACACCCAGGTACTTGAAGCTGCTCACTCTCTCTACTGGTGACCCGCTGATCATGAGAGGGGAGTATGTCCATTGCTGTCTCTTCCTGAAGTCCACAATCAGTTCTTTGGTCTTGCCAAAATTCAGAGAGAGACAGTTGTCCTGGCACCATGATGTTAGTTGCTCCACCTCGTCCAAGTATGCCGTCTCGTTGTTGGAAATGAGGCCCAGGACAAATCAAATCAAATCAAATCACCTTTATTTATATAGCGCTTTTAACAAGTCCAATTGTTTCAAAGCAGCTTCACATTGTTAAAAGTAAAATAATGCAACAGAATTTGTACAGCCGTTCTGGTGAAACGGTGATGTTATCCAGCTAATTTCAAGTATCATATAGCGTCAATGCGGGCAGATCGGTAATATAGAAGAAATTTAGGTGTCCCCAACTGAGCAAGCCAAAAGCCAGAGGCAACGGTGGCAAGGAACCAAAACTCCTTCAGGGTCAGTATGGAGAAAAAAACCTTGGGAGAAACCAGGCTCAGTCGGGGTGCCAGTTCTCCTCTGGCCGACGAACAAACAGTGTATGATTATAATTCTGGCAACATAGCAGGTCTTAATTCATATTAGGCAAATAGATATTTGTTAGATTATTCGAGAGATTGAGTCGTCACGCCGAAGACGGGTTTAATGAGGATGTCGTGTCGATGCAGCATTTACGGGGAGTTTATTTGACATGTTCTCTGCAGACACTTCAGGGATGCGTTGGTCATGTCCAGACGCTGGTCCACCATCTGATCTGGATACGGCCTGGATCTGGCTGACTGCAGTAAACCTCGGTATAAACAGAGAGACTAACATTAGCGTAGATGCCATTCTTCTTATGATGTAACGAGTACATCAGGTGTTATGGGAAGTGTTCCCGGTTCGGCTGACCTAGTTAATGCAGCCTGACAATCATTTACTGATTTGAGTAATAGAAATTGATAATGTTTTATGTGTAAGCCATAGTAAAGAGGTGCGTTTTTAGTCTAGATTTAAACTGACAGAGTGTGTCTGCTTCCCGAACAATGCTAGGAAGACTGTTCCAAAGTTTAGGCGCTAAATAGGAAAGGATCGACCGCCTGCAGTTGATTTTGATATTCTAGGTATTATCAACTGGCCAGAGTTTTGAGACCGCAATAGGCGTGATGGAGTATAATGCGTTAAGAGTTCGCTCAAATACTGGGAGCTAAACCATTTAGTGCTTTGTAAGTAATAAGCAAGATTTTAAAATTTATTCGATGTTTAATAGGGAGCCAATGAAGTGTTGACAGAACCGCGCTAATATGGTCATACTTCCTTGTTCCAGTAAGAGCTCGAGCTGCTGCGTTTTGGACCAGCTGGAGTTTGTTTATTAAGTGAGCAGGGCAAACACCCAGTAAAGCATTACAGTAATCTAGCCTTGAGGTCATGAACGCATGAATTAAATGTTCAGCATTTTGCATCGAAAGGATGTGCCGTAATTTAGATATATTTTTAAGATGGTAGACTGCAGTTTTACAGATGTTAGAAACGTGGCTTTCAAATGAAAGATTGGTATCAAAGAGCACACCCAGGTTCCTAACTGACGACGAGGACTTGACAGAGCAGCCATCGAGTGTTAGACAGTATTCTAGGTTACTACTTGCAGAGTTTTTTGTCAAATAATTAAAAATTCATTTTTTCTGAATTAAGTTGCAGGAAATTACTAGACATCCAATGTTTTATATCAGCTATGCATTCCGTTAATCTTGTGAATTGGTAAGTTTCATCAGGCGTGAAGAAATATAGAGCTGAGTATCGTCAGCATAACAGTGAAAACTAATGCCATGCTTCCTAATGATATCTCCCAGTGGTAGCATGTACAGGGTGAAGAGCAACGGTCCTAGCACCGAGCCCTGCGGTACTCCATACTGAACTTGTGATCGGTGTGACATCTCTTCATTTACTGCTACAAACTGATAACGGTCAGATAAGTATGATTTAAGCCATGCCAGTGCAGTTCCACTAATGCCAACATAATTTTCGAGTCTATTCAAAAGAATGTTGTGGTCGATAGTATCGAATGCAGCGCTAAGATCGAGTAACACTAATAGAGAAATACAACCACGATCGGATGATAAGAGTAAATCATTTGTAACTCTGATGAGAGCAGTCTCAGTACTATGATACGGTCTAAATCCTGACTGGAAATCCTCACAGATACCATTTCTTTCTAAAAAGGAACATAATTGTGAAGACACTGCCTTTTCCAGTATTTTTGACAGGAAGGGTAGATTTGAGATCGGCCTATAATTGACTAATTCTGTAGGATCAAGTTGAGGTTTTTAATAAGTGGTTTGATAATAGCCAACTTAAACGTTTCGGTACATATCCTAATAACAAAGATGAGTTAATGATATTAAGAAGAGGATCTATGACCTCTGGTAGCATCTCTTTTAATAGCCTAGTCGGTATAGGGTCGAGCATACATGTTGATTTAGATGATTTAACGAGTTTAGCCAATTCTTCCTCTCCTATAGCAGTGAATGAATGTAATTTTTTCTCAGTGACACAACAATGCTCTGTCTCATGTGACACTATAGTAGACGGCTGCATGGTTATAATTTTCTTCCTAATATTATCGATCTTACACGTAAAGAAGTTCATAAAGTCATTACTGCTGTGCTGTTTACAACCATCAGAAGTATAAGCTTTATTTTTGGTTAACTTAGCCACTGTATCAAATAAATACCTAGGGTTGTGTTTGTTTTCACAACTCGACTCTTGTTTTCTTCTAAGAGAGTCGAGAAATAAAAAGATCTAGCAGTTTTTACGGCCTTTCTGTATGCGATCATGCTCTCTTTCCGACAACAGTATCATCAGCAAATTTGATGATAGAGGTGGAGCTGTGTGTGGACAAACAGTCATGTGTGTAGAGAGAGTAGAGCAGGGGACTCAGGACACAGCCCTGTGGAGCTCCCACACTCAGGGTGATGGAGGTGGAGGTGGACTGGCCTATTTTCACCACCTGAGGCCTGCCAGTGAGGAAGTCCTCAATCCAGTGGCAGAGAGAAGAATTCAGGCCGAGATCCAGGAGTTTGGAGGTTAGCTTGATGGGAACTATGGTGTTAAAGGCTGAGCTATAGTCAATAAATAGCAGCCTTACGTAGTTCCCACTTTTGCTGTCGATGTGAGTGAGGGAGGAGTGGAGGACATGAGAGATGGCATCTTCAGTCGATCTATTGGGACGATAGGCAATACACTCTTTACTATTAGTCAAATTCCGTCTTTATTTGCGAAATTATGAGCTTTTTGAAACAGATGCTGCTTTGCATTCACTTCCACTGGGTCTCAAACCATTAAATTCACATAATTCAATTAAAGGGCAAATTAAAAACAAAACTAAAGAGCCGACTGTTAGCCTACAGTATATTGTTGTTTCTTTATGGTATTTTACTCATTATCTTCTCAAAAGTGGTGTCATTATCAAAAAATATTGATGAGGGCTGATTGCTGTAATCAGACTGTGTGCAATGTGTGAATGTGTGCAAATTAGAGCCAAAGGAATAGTTTGCAAATAAGAGGCATTAAGATTTACCAAACTACACATGTAGCCTAAAACTATAGCATTTATTCATACACAATGTAGTTGATAAGTAGTGTTGAATACAGTGTTAAAACCCTTGATTGTTAAAATGGGCACAAAAACAAGTTGAGGGGAAACAACAACAAAAAAATCTATTGAAATGTAAATTGAAAAACATCTGCTTCATTTTAAGTTAAGGGACAACTTGCTCACACATGTAGTCAATTCTAATTAAAATGTATTTTTAAATTTGATTGTTGACAGCTTCTTGACCAGATCCATCATCAAGTGACAGTGACACCATATCTGAATGTGTTCAGACTTGCTTTGCAGTAAATCGCTGAGCCATTTTAAATCTTGCAGATTATAATTATTATTGTTTTGTTTTCTGTCTGAGGTAACTATGAGTGAAACGTCACTTCATCATTGCGTATCAGATATTGCCACCTTGTGGAATAAAGTTGAATTGCACGTATTTCATCATTATGGATTCATTTACACTATTTTGACCAGTAGGTTTCGCCATCGAGCGGTGTTTTGAAAGAGTGAATCATTTTGGAAAAGTTTACATTTTTCACTTAAGTAAAGTCGGCTGCATATTCAAAGATTCGAATTTCCCGGATAAATAACTTGTGAGCTAAACGCTGATACTACACAAATAGCACCGCTTTTCAATCATAGTAACGTAGACAAGCAGCTACAACTTTTACAAAGTTTCCTCAAAACAAGCTTTCCTCCGCAGTGGACAAAATACACTGATCTCTGTGCGCAGACGGCTGAGACACTGAATTTTTTTTAAAATAATTTTTCATAATGAAAAATATGTAATAACGTCACTGTAATACACTGTACTGTCACCAAATTCAGTTCACACATCACTGCTGTCCTGAGTTATACTACAACATTTATTTTGGAAAAATGTCTTTTTGTATAATTTTTTTTTATTTTTTATTATGAACAAATTTCAATAACTTGACTATTATGAAAAATATTTAATAACTTTACTGTAGTACACTGTACTGTCACCAGTTTACATGTCAGTTTACACATCTCTGCTGCCCTGATGGTTATACTACAACACTATTTTGGGGGAAAAAAAAAAGTTCATATTTTTATGATTTTTCATAATGAAAAATATTAACGACTATTATGAGTATATATATATATATATGTGTGTGTGTGTGTGTGTGTGTGTGTGTGTGTGTGTGTGTGTGTAGTAACGTCACTCTAATACACTGTATCGTCAAATTCAGTTAAATTATTCTTATATATACGCTCACCTAAAGGATTATTAGGAACACCTGTTCAATTTCTCATTAATGCAATTATCTAATCAACCAATCACATGGCAGTTGCTTCAATGCATTTAGGGGTGTGATCCTGGTCAAGACAATCTCCTGAACTCCAAACTGAATGTCAGAATGGGAAAGAAAGGTGATTTAAGCAATTTTGAGCGTGGCATGGTTGTTGGTGCCAGACGGGCCGGTCTGAGTATTTCACAATCTGCTCAGTTACTGGGATTTTCACACACAACCATTTCTAGGGTTTACAAAGAATGGTGTGAAAAGGGGTTGTGTCAGTGTTGCCCATCCCAGAGCTGCCAACTCTCACGTATTGGCCGTGAGACACACGCATTTGACTGGTTTCACAAGCCACACCCCCAATTTCTCACGCTGAAGTGTCAACCTGGTTGGTCAAATGCCTGAAAGATGAGTTTATTAATAGCTCTACCTATTGAACCACTCGTGATGGACTAGTTATGCTTTCGGCGAGGGGGTTCAAGATAAATGTGCAAATAAATACGGTGTAGCGCAACCAAAAGCTACATTCCGTTTTGGGTTCTGACGAGAACAAGCCTGTAATGAGCCTATTATGAAAACTGCAAAGATGCATAGCCGTCAAAGACATAGGGTCAGAAATTGACCACTTCATTAAGTTTTGTTTTGTAAAAAGCCTTTCTTTAAAGTGAATTTCATTTTATATATATTGTATCTTAATTTTAATCAATGTTTCAATTACCTGGATTTAATGAATAATAGCCATTTTTCACTTTGATAGCCAGTTTGAGATATAGGCTATATTTGAGTATTTTGTGTAGCTTAAAAAGTCAAATGATTCTGACCAAAGGCGGACAGTAGTGAAGTATTTTACTTTCTACTCAAGTCAAATTTTCAAGTATATACTTTATCAGTATTTTTCTTTGGAAAACTTTTACTTCACTACATTCTAAAGCAATGTCATACTTTTTACTGCACTACATTTCATAAATACAAGTTGTTTTCTTACCTTTAATACTTAAATTTAAAAACTTAAAGTATACTTGCGTAAAAGTATACAGTACTACATGTTTAACGTAATTAAGTATTAAATTATATTCAATATGAAATTAAAAAGTAAAAAGTACAATGTTATGTTTTGGAATGCTGCGAAGTAAAAGTTTTCCAAAGAATAACACTGATAAAGTACAGACACTTGAAAAATAAAATTACTTGGAAAGTAAAAATACTTCACCACTGTCCACCTCGGAGACAGTTTTTGCCATTGAAATGACTGGGAAAAAGTGTCCCAATAACCCTAATTCACCCCATACACTGCAAAAACTGCTTTTCTTACTTAGTATTTTTGTCTTGTTTCTAGTACAAACATCTAAAAATTCTTAAAACAAGAAGCATTTACTAGATTTACTAGACAAACAAAAGTTTTTGTCTTGTTTGGGAAAATAACTCAAAATTAAGTGAGTTTTGCTTAAAATAAGATAAATAATCTTCCAAATGAAATAAGAAAAATAATCTTAATTCAAACAGAAAACAAGATTATTTTGCTTACCCCATTGGCAGATCATTTATCTTATTTTAAGCAAAAACTCACTTAATTTTGAGTTATTTTTTCCCAAAACAAGACAAAAACTTTTGCTTATCTAATAAATGCTTCTTAATGTAAGAATTTTTAGATATTTGGACTTAAAACAAGACAAAAATACTAAATAAGAAAAGCAGTTTTTGCAGTGTACTCTTTGAAATCATAATTGCACTGCATTATGTTGCTTGAAACCCCAAATATTATAACATTCTACATTAACAATTATTCAGTTATTTGTAACAATGTCGTTGTAAAAGAAAAAAGAAAAGTAGTTTCAATGTAGCTAGCTACTTTTTGATAGTAACTTGTGTAGTATTTTTTCAAAAGGGTAGCTTGAATGTAACTTAACTACTTTAACTTACAAGTAGCTTGTAAGGTAAAGTAGTTTTATTTAGACAAAATCATGCCTCTACATAGTGCTTTAAAATTGTGTGTGTGTGGCTATAGGATATACTATATATACAAAGCATCATATAGATACTTATCCATCAAAGGCAAAAAGAAATCAACAACAACAAAAAAACAATACTACTACCTCATTCAAATGCTGATGCTGATGAGTGTTTTCTGTGGTGAACCACTGATGTGTGTGTGTGTGTGTATGGTAATGATGCTGAATAAGCCAAAAAAAGTGCTTTTTTTGAAAAGTTGGCAGCCCTGCCATCTAGTGCACCTGTTGTTAATTTCATTAATATTTCAGCAGCTGAAACTGATTAACTTTATAACAGTTATGCTTTATATTGGCCTACTTTTATTTATTAGGGTGACGCAAATGATGAAGGCACTCTGTCTGTGTGTTCTGAGACAGTTGCTGAGGTGAATGCACTGGGCTTTTTATTATGGCACACATTTGAATGTGTCATAAATAAGTGACTGGTCTCTTTTGTAGGATTTTTCACAACCTGCCCTAGAAACTGAGGTCTCTACCTCGATGGGCTACAGAAGGAATGTGATCAAGGTAATGCCTTTACAGTCAGTCCCACAAAATCGTGCCACTTTTTGAGATTTGATTTAACCTCCAGAAAACTTTAAATGATTGTTTGTGGTGGAATTGTTTCAGGTGGAAACAGACACCATCAGGGTCCTAAACAAATGTAAGAAAGAAATTAAATTGGAGATCAAACAGCTGGAAAAACAGATCTCAGTATGTGAACTTATTTAACCAAGTAACACTTTAGTATGAACACTATGAATATTTATTCATTTATCTTTCTCTTGCTCTCTTTCTTCCTTCCTAACCACATGACCAATAAAACACATTGAGACCTGTCTGCAGTGTCAATGCGCTTTTATTAAGTAAAATATTGTGTTGTGATTTCATCTCTGACAGCTGCCCCAGCTGGGTGGTCAAGTGTGATTGGGTCAGTTTCATCGGGGAGAAGCTGGTTTTGTCGTGGTACTCCTTCCTTTCTGATAGTGGCTATATTGTGCAGAATGGCCCATGCAGCCACTATCTGTGAGGCCTGCTCTGGTGACACTCTTAAGCGCTGAAGGCAGTTAAAATGTGCCTTTAGCATGCCAACGTTCATCTCGATCTTGACCCTGGTTTTACTAAGGGCCACACTGAAGTGGTTTTGTGGCCCTGTCTGATAGGGAGTTAGCATAAACCTCTGGCATGCATAACCCCTGTCTCCTACCAACAGACCGTCAAAAAGCCCTGTTATAGAACAGAAAAAGGGAAAGTTCTGTATCACAATTAAAATAAATAAATTTAACTTTGACACTGACACAACACAGACTCGCGGAAAATTCGGGAGTCATGCACTGAGCCAGGCCATTTGGCATCCCAGCTCATGATCATGCATTCATGATCAAGTCATCTGCAGATGAAAAGTACAGTAGCCTAAATCATTGTCCTATCTGTTAAAGTTACTATTTGTTTAAAGGGGTGGTATAACACATTCTTTCAAAGGCTTGATTGTTTGTGGGGTGCACAGTAACGTGATAATTCTTTTTCATATATTTTACCTTTATTCTACACGGCTCTGTCCTTCCTTGTAAAAACGGTCTATGAAGCCGGTCCCTCAAAAATACGCAATGGGCTCAGATTGGTTAGCTGACCCAGTGTGTTGTGATTCGCTAACCGCCTAATGCACGTTTTTCGGAAACGCCACGCCCCTTACCATCACCGGTAGTCTGTGCTTTGGTAGTATTAGAAACAATGTTGATTCTAGCGATTGTAGGCAAATATCTGTCGCAAGAACTATTAACCCAAAACGAACACTAAACATTGGCTTTACTATAGTAGCCAAACCAAACACAGAACCATGTTTAGCATGCCTGTAGATAAACAATACATAAAAGCTCTAATCAAAGAATAATTTACACTAATTGCAAGTTCGCTGTTGAGATTTTAAAAAGTTTGTAACGTTAGGTGTTTCTCGGATAACGTTAAGTATGAATGAGCATTTAACAAACTGGTTTGCAGAGCCAAACAGCGTTGTCATGTGTTTACTCCCTTGCTACAACGTACAATTAACAATACAAACTATTACAGGAAAACACATTGACGAAAAATAAATCATACTGACAGGTTGTGGCCCGTAAACAGCTTCTGTTTTTAAAGTTGGAACTGCTCCATCTTTCAGGACAAGCCGTTGTGCGAATCCTGCATTGAACTCGCGAAGATTGTGGAAGCTTTCCTCAGTAAAATGTGCAGCACAGAGAAAGAGATTTGGGTAATAACTATGAGGGACCGAGTTAAAAATAAATTTTCACCCCTTGATCCCTTACTCCCCCATCCTTAGGAAGGCTGAACAAAGTGGACCTGCAATCCGGATGAAAATAACAGCGTTTCATGGGCATTACGGCAACAACACTCCAGCCTACTAACTATACCACAACAACTCTTCTCCACAGAAATAAAAAATGCCCAGGGAACACAATGAAGCCATTTATGTACCCCTGCAGTGCGAGGACCTTCTTGCGGTTCGACAAACCGTGTTTTTCTCTAGGTTCTCTGCATCACCGACCGCATACAAGTATGTACCACTTGCAAAAAACCACAACGCAATACATACATACCATTTGCGGTACAGTAAGGGCATGGCTTTGATGAGTCTCATTTGTTATGTGCGGCTCAAGTAGTTCGCAAAGATAAATTCCTTCTGCAGAAAATCTTTATCTTTCATACAAGTACGTATCAGGAAAGTTAAGGGGATTTTATCTCTCCCTAAAAACTCTTTCTCTATGAAATGCTCTTCTAACAATTTGCGCCGAGAAAAGGTGAAGCCATTGCAACAGATGCTGGGAATTAGTTGTCATATATATATATATATATTTTTTTTTTTTTTTTTTTGCTCACAGCTGATTGGTCAAACTTAAGTCTGAGATCTCGAATCCAGAACATAACCTGCCCCAGAGCAGGTTAGCCTGCAGCGTAAGATACCATGGCGACGAACACAGATTAAAGCCAAGCTACTTTCATAGGTGTTCCTAAAACCCAGGACTGGCACAAACTAAGCTTAAAGTGGTCATATAAATGGTACATGCACTTTTTACAAGTTGATTGTACGGAAATGTGTGTTGGCAGTGCCTATACACAACCATCCTATAATGATAAAAATCCATCCAGTGTTTTTTTTTTAATCTCCTTGTATGTTTTCCCCTGTCTCAAATCGAGCCGTCTGACCGTGTGACGTCACACGGTCGGACGCCCATCCCACAATTGTTAATTGACAGCAGCGTTTCAACACAGACCCGCCCTGAGCGAGCTGTCGTCGTAGTCCGCCATTGTTGATACGCTGGAGCAGAATGGCGTCCAAGTGGTGTTCTGTTCTTGGGTGTAATAATGAATACAGCATTCATTTTGATGTTCCTAAATCCGAGTTTTGTTTTCGCTGGGAATCCCTGATTAACGTCAATGCTTTCATGTTTGCGCGAATCATTTTTCACCAGACTGCTTTATAAACGATGGTCAGTATAAAGCAGGTTTTGCTAAGAAGTGTTTATTTTTGCACTTTATTAATTTGTTAGTTTAGTACTTTAAATGATAAGTTAGTGTATGTTTTGTTTTGTTGATTTCTTTGCTTTAGCACCGCTCATTGTCCCTCGTTTTTGTGTTCCGTGTTTTCGTTTTATTATTTGTGTATATATTCTGTAAATATTTATTCCTTGGCTCACTACTACCTTCATCAGTAACTGAACCTGTTTTTTAATTTTTATTTGTTTAAACTTATTTACCTTAACATGTATGTTACATACCCTATTCCTCCTAGATATCTTAAATAGGGAGACGTAACACGAGCCCAGGCCCATACATGTTTGAGTCTGATCCCGAATCACAGGACAATGAACCAACAACACCTCAAATACAAAGGATGCTCTAGCCTGTGACAGCGAGGTAAGTTATGTTTAGTTAGACAAGAACACATAATCAGTATCAAACAATCTGTAACAATGCAATATTATCACATATAAAAAAACATTTTTTACTCACATAATGCCTAGTTCAGACTGCAAGATTTTCAAACTGGTCGAATCACTGCTCTTTCCACACTGCATGACTATCTGGGGTAACCTTCAGTCGCTGCTGTGTTCACACTGCACGATGGATCGGCGACAGGAGGTTTCACACTGCATGACTATCTGGGGTAGCCTTCAGTCGCTGCTGTGTTCACACTGCACGATGGATCGGCGACAGGAGGTTTCACACTGCATGACTATCTGGGGTAGCCTTCAGTCGCTGTTGTGTTCACACTGCACGATGGATCGGCGACAGGAGGTTTCACACTGCATGACCATCTGGGGTAGCCTTCAGTCGCTGCTGTGTTCACACTGCACGATGGATCGGCGACAGGAGGTTTCACACTGCATGACCATCTGGGGTAGCCTTCAGTCGCTGCTGTGTTCACACTGCACGATGGATCGGCGACAGGAGGTTTCACACTGCATGACTATCTGGGGTAGCCTTCAGTCGCTGCTGTGTTCACACTGCACGATGGATCGGCGACAGGAGGTTTCACACTGCATGACCATCTGGGGTAGCCTTCAGTCGCTGCTGTGTTCACACTGCACGATGGATCGGCGACAGGAGGTTTCACACTGCATGACCATCTGGGGTAGCCTTCAGTCGCTGCTGTGTTCACACTGCACGATGGATCGGCGACAGGAGGTTTCACACTGCATGACCATCTGGGGTAGCCTTCAGTCGCTGCTGTGTTCACACTGCACGATGGATCGGCGACAGGAGGTTTCACACTGCATGACCATCTGGGGTAGCCTTCAGTCGCTGCTGTGTTCACACTGCCGCGATGGATCGGCGACAGGAGGTTTCACACTGCATGACTATCTGGGGTAGCCTTCAGTCGCTGCTGTGTTCACACTGCACGATGGATCGGCGACAGGAGGTTTCACACTGCATGACTATCTGGGGTAGCCTTCAGTCGCTGCTGTGTTCACACTGCACGATGGATCGGCGACAGGAGGTTTCACACTGCATGACTATCTGGGGTAGCCTTCAGTCGCTGCTGTGTTCACACTGCACGATGGATCGGCGACAGGAGGTTTCACACTGCATGACTATCTGGGGTAGCCTTCAGTCACTGCTGTGTTGACACTGCACTATGGATCGAGACAGGAGGTTTCACACTGCATGACTATCTGGGGTAGCCTTCAGTCGCTGTTGTGTTCACACTGCCGCGATGGATCGGCGACAGGAGGTTTCACACTGCATGACTATCTGGGGTAGCCTTCAGTCGCTGCTGTGTTCACACTGCACGATGGATCGGCGACAGGAGGTTTCACACTGCATGACTATCTGGGGTAGCCTTCAGTCGCTGCTGTGTTCACACTGCACGATGGATCGGCGACAGGAGGTTTCACACTGCATGACCATCTGGGGTAGCCTTCAGTCGCTGCTGTGTTCACACTGCACGATGGATCGGCGACAGGAGGTTTCACACTGCATGACCATCTGGGGTAGCCTTCAGTCGCTGTTGTGTTCACACTGCACGATGGATCTGCGACAGGAGGTTTCACACTGCATGACTTTACAATAGGAAGAATCACTGACAAATCTCTCCGGTGTGCAAACTACGTTTCACAACAAAACACACGTGAGATGTGACAAGTAAACAACGTGAGATCACGCGTGCGTCAGACCGGCGTTCTCGTGCAAGACTGGAATTGTTATTCAAAATGATAAACTGCAGAAAGTTTGCGATCCAAGTTGTCTGTGCGCTGATTTGCAGCGAAAAGGAGAAAAAGAAAAAAGATTATGGTGGAGGAAATGTTTGGGGAGACACAGGGAGCAAGGATTGTGTTCTGCAAAGAGAGTTGGAGGTAAATAAATAATTTTGCAATGTGCTGCTGTTGCAGCTAGTCAAGCAAATGTTTGTGCTTTGTTTCTGTTTGATAGAATTGTAAATATATCTATTAAAATACTGATATTCTGGTCTATAACTCCTCCCTGAACCTCCCGCTGCCCTGTATTTTGCTCTCTTATTGGCTGTAGGTCATCGCCAAAATTGTTTTTTTCAGTCAGAACACATTTCACACAGCAGGAGTTTGAATCACCGACAAGTCCAGATATTTAGCATGCCAAATATCTCATGGGAGTCGTTGACTCGTCAATGATTCTCTTTGATCACATCTTTGATAATTCACACTATAATTTAGTGCATTTGCCTATGATTCAGTGTGAACTCAGCATAAGTGTGTTGCATCATTTCTGTCGGATCCAATATAGAAGGCACAGCATAGTTTTTTTAAAATTTGTCTGCAAATACAATCTCGTTTACAAACGAATCCAGTGAAATCAAGTGAACAAACGCACAAATGTCTTCCCCACATGGGCTGAATCTTCATTAAAAATAAAGTTCAACCATGCATTTCTAATATTGGAATCCGAATGAAGTTTATGCGGCATGTTTATTGCTTGGCATTTCAATCCGGTTTAGCTCCACAGGCTGTTGTTATTTATTTATTACATGTAATGCGCGAGTTAGTGGGTGGGGCTACAGGATTCAGTGTTCTTCTATCTTCCGTTTCAATGCACTCTGACGTCACAGGTACGAACATTCGCAGATCAATTGTTTGCTGAGCCAGCTGTCAATAAAAGCTTTTCTTTGACTAACAAGAAAGTTTTGAGCTCAGAAATGTACAGGATATTCTTTTATTACCATGACCTTCTATACAGCAAAAGCTCAAGGGAAAGTTGATTTCTCAATTCATGACCCCTTTAATACTTATAAATCAGTGTACAATGGATTATGAGCATGCGCATTGAAAAAGCAAATGCATGACTTTATAATAATAAAAAATATATAAATGTAACTATATCTGTTCTTATAATGCATCCTAGCTCTTAATGAGTCTTTATAAATATATTTATAGAATAGTAATACTTATAAATAAGTATAAATGGGGCTATAATACATTATAAACATTGTTTATATAAAGTTTTACTGGCTATTGTTGCCAATGATTCACAAATTCCAACTTTAGCTTATTCTGAATATCAAATTTGTATTATTATTATTATTATTATTATTATTATTATTATATGACTTGTACCTCATGGGTCTGAACTTAAAACGTTGCTCACTTAGAGACCTTTGGGCAATGCTTTCTCATATGGACATGCAGACTAGACACATGAGTGAAACACTTCCCACACGAAGAGCACTGGTGCGGCTTCTCTCCAGTATGAATTCTCTTGTGATCTTTCAGGTGTGCTGACTGAGTGAAACTCTTTCCACAGTGTGAGCACTTGTACGGTTTCTCTCCAGTATGAATTCTCTGGTGTGATTTTAGGTTGCTTGGTTTAATAAAGCTCTTCCCACAGTCAGAGCAAATATAAGGTCTCACACCAGTATGAATCACCTCATGCTGTTTTAAATACTTCAGTACTGAAAAACTCTTCCCACATAAAGAACAAAAGAAAGGCATCACGGCAGCATGAGATTTAAGGTGTCTTCTGAAGTATGATTCCAACACAAATGTTTTATCACACTGATCACAGCTGAATGATCTCACTCCAGAGTGACGGCGCAGATGATCTTTGAGAGCACTTTTCTGAGTGAAACTCCTTCCACACTGAGTGCATGTGAACGGTTTCTCTCCAGTGTGAATTCTCATGTGATCATTGAAATGTCCTTTGCGACCGAAACTCTTTCCACACTGAGTGCATGTATGAGGCCTCTTTCCAGTGTGAATTCTCATGTGCACATTAAGGTTTCCTTTATTTGTGAAACTTTTTCCACACTCAGAGCAGGTGAAAGATCCATTGTCTCCAGTTTTTTCAGCTTGTTTCTGAGTGAAATCCTTTTCAGTCTGTGAAATTATGTTTCCATCTTCATTTGTGAAATGCTGAGCTTTTTGAAACAGATGTGGTGTGTCTTCTTTCACTTCCATTGGGTCTAAGATCAATATAATAAATTCCCATAATTCAATTAAAGGATGACAAAGGAAAAACAAAAACAATAGTTTATTCTTAATTTAGCACAAATATGGTCTTCTATTGAGTCGAATAGTATCTAAATGTTTAAAATTAAAGTAAATATTTAAAGTTAACATTTAAAATGTTATTGTCAGTTTTCATCTTAATGTTCCTCATCCGTCGTGAAAGAGAATAAAGGAAAACACCAACCTATTTGTTCCTCTGTATCTTCATATTTTATTCTGCAGGGTTCTTCCTTAAACTCCATCTTTACAATGGTATGCCAGTAGTTTCTCCTGGAGTAATTCCTCCTGTTTCTTTTTCTTCTCCTGTGGGAAGATGGGAATTTAAACTTTCCAGCATTTAAACTCATGAATTGGTCGCTGTTGCTCATTTACATATAAATTTACATTTAATCATTTAGCATACCCTTTTAAACAAAGTGACTTACAAATGAGGAAAACAATGGAAGCAATCAAACCAACATAAGGGCAACAATATGCAAATGCTGTGCCTAGTCCCAGTTAGTCTAGCACAGTACACACAGAACGTTTTCTTTTAAATAGATGTAGAAAAGTAAGTAATAGTATTAATGGGTCAAGTGTTCATGAAAAAGATGTGTCTTCAGCAGTTTATTGAAAATGACTAAAGACTCTGCAGCTCGGGTTGAGTAAGGAACAGTCAAGGTAGAGGTCTGTAAATGTGATTTTGTTCCTCTTTGGGATGGCACCACAAGGTGTCGTTCACTTGCAGAATGCAAGCTTCTGAAGGGCGCATAAGTAGTGAGTTTAGGTATAGGGGTGCAGAGTCAGTGGTTGTTCTGTAGGCAAACATCAGTGTATACGCCATTTATTTATTCATTTTTTTGTGAGTACTTTCGTTCTCTGAATCACACGTACGCACATTTGAGAAATAGTAAGATAAATTGTAGGACAACATTTTATAAACGAGGCCCCTGATCTTCCTAATGTTGTATAAGGCAAATATGCAGGACCGGGCAGTGTGAACTCGAAGGTTTCTGGCTGTCCTGCGTGGAGTTACGGTTGACAAACCTAACTGAATGGAGACATTGTGAAGTGTTGGGTTGGCTGAGATCACACGCAGTTCTGTCTTTGCAAGGTTGAGTTGAAGGTGGCGGTGGTGGTCCTTCATCCGTCAAGAAATGAGATGCGAGTAGCTACTATCAGATAATTTGGCTGGAATGAGAGGTAGAGTTGTATGTTATCAGCGTAGCCATGATAGCAAAAGCCATGTTTCTGAATGACAGATCCTAGTGATGTAGGGTGACCAGATTTCTCATGGTGGAATACGGGATGGGATGGACAGCATTGCATATAAATTTATTTCTGCCTCGTACAGTGATAAGGATCCTTATCTGACCGCAAGGAAGTGATTTCAAACACTAGCTAATATCTGAAAGTGTGTTTTGAGCTGAAAATTGTTTAAAATGTTTAAGTTATCTGGTAACCTGATATAATAACATGGGAAATAAGCAGCGGTGTTGACCTTCTCCTGACATTACCACACCTCAAGCCCCAGTTAGCCCGCTTTGGACCAAGGTATTGGGTGGGACAAAAAACCCTGGCCGTTGGCCCAAATAAAGCCCCAACTAGGCATGATCAAGCCTTTAAAGTGACAGTGGAAACGTGACTGTCCCTGCCACGCACAAGCACGCTCGCTTTTGGCCCGACAGTGGAAACATGGCTATTAATGACACAGACAGGCATTTTAGGCTGCTGTCACTTTAAGACTGAATGCTTGGCTCTAATATACTGACACATACCTAGTTTTCACAGAGCTCTTTACATTCACTTATGGCATAACTAACTTTACGTGAGATATTCCACATGATGGGTATTTTGACAACTGTGTCTATATTTGACCATTTAGGCACAGAGAGAACTGAATTCGAGAATGCGCGCTGTCTGAGAGTGCTTCTGGTGTCTCAATCAGTGCGATACCACATTGAGTTTTTGTTTCACAACTTACTGTGCATAGTAACTTGATAAACTCTTTTCGTTTTGTACACACGCTTCTTTGACATCTTGTGACACTGTCACACGTGACACGTTTTAACCACTCTATATATTATAATGATTTTATGTGTATTAGAGTTTTAATAGGTTTACATGTTGTCTTAGTCATTTTAGTCCATTTTATTCCTCTATCTTTTTAATGTGTGTATGTCTTTAAATGTTACTGGGTCTGCCTGTCATGTGACTGATCACATGACAGGAAACAGGAAGTAGATCAGCATAAAGGAGGCAGCATGGAAAACCAAAGGAGGACTAACGAATGCACTGGTGATCACCTAACCTGGACTGTGGAGTTTTATTTGTCTCACCTTTCCAGTTACCAGCATTTGGATTCACTATCACTTGGATTGTATATACACGGTTGGACACTTGCACAAGGACTATCGACACACTGGGACTCATTCTGACTGTTTTAGGCTATGGTGTTATTGATTCTATGCTTTTAACAGACTGAGGTTTCCTAGTTTTACTGTGTAGTTTTAAGTCTCTTGTGAATTTTTGTAAATACACTGTTAGTTTTTCACTTTACAACTGTCATCTGTCTCATCTTTTTAAACACTCCAAAACTTCACACAGTTTGATCTGACCCCATTTTAATACAAGTAACTTCTACCAATAAGGCCAAGTATTACAATTTTCACATCTGACTTGATCTCCTCCACACTCTTTTTTTATTTTATTATTATTAATGCCAAGGTATTATAAGTACATATATACATTTTAAAAATTGTGCTACAATGATAGCAAAGCATAATTTATACATATATACATCCTTAAAAATCAAAAGAGAAACCTGTAAGCACATACAGTTAATTAATTGGAAATACTTGGAAACTAATTGGAAAATTCAACCCAAAAT
Organism: Paracanthobrama guichenoti; assembly: GCA_018749465.1. Classification (NCBI taxonomy): domain Eukaryota; kingdom Metazoa; phylum Chordata; class Actinopteri; order Cypriniformes; family Gobionidae; genus Paracanthobrama; species Paracanthobrama guichenoti. The sequence continues at coordinate 1,858,597 of CM031951.1, read as the reverse complement.
AGTAGCCTGGATGCCTGTAGCTGTGTGTGAGGACAATCCCAGAATATATAAAGAGAAGTTTCATCAGGGGCACCACCAAAATAACAACTTGTCTATATCTGACTTAAACCTTCAAAAAAAAAAAAAAAAAAAAAAAAAACTTAATACAAGATAAAATTTGTATAATAATTAGAAATTTCTCTAACCTTGTTAGTTATGCATTTCAAAGGCAGAGTCCATATTTATTTCCAATTAATATGGTCAACCGAATTCTTCCAATATGACACCACATATGGAATTGTTACAAACTACTTTTGAAAGAGAGACCTAATTCTTTTACGTAATGAAGGATGTGACAAAACCGTTTTCGTTTGAATGAATGACTCACATAAGACGGCCACTTTCCGCCACCTACTGGCGATATAGTATCACGTTTAAAAGTGTCTGCATTTGTCATTATTTTCAAACATTTATTTAAAACAATCTCATAAGATTATTTATTGCAGTTATAATTTTGCAGTGTAAATTACTTAATTTGATTGGTAATAGCCAGTTTCTTCTTCTTCTTCTTCTTCTTCTTATTATTATTATTATTATTATAACTGAATTAATTGATCAGATATAAGAATTTGACATGAAAAATTATGCATACATTTAATAAGGTAAAAAATAATGCCCGAGGTAAATATTACAAATATGCAGATTTAAGTACTACGTAAAAAGCTGATGGAACACTGATAATAGAATATATAGAAACCCCACAAAATCCATATTAGGGATTTCCTGGAATGTCATAAATGATATTGCTTATGTGAGAGTATTTGGAGTTTCTGCAAGTTCTGGAGGTTTTTTTTTGCACTCAGTAATGCTCAATCCTTCTCCCTCCATCCTATTTTGGGTAAAAAGAGGAAAAATAATAGTTTGAAAATGTTAAGTATGATAATCCATATTTCATTTCAAGACTCAAAAATAACAAACGACAACAACGTTTTCCCAAAATCGTGCCACACTCGAAGTTATTATGATCATGAATATTCAAACCATTCTCACTCTGAGCCCTCAATCCCACCATATAGTTGAAAATAGTTTTACACTTCATAACATAAGGCATTGATTTAGCGAAGTATCTGTCAAGCGAACTAAAAACAAAGCGCAATATGGCATTTATTTTACGTTGCATTTGTTTACAATATATACAGTACACTGCTTAATTGGCTTTTTTATTTGAAGGTGGGTCTTTTACAGTCATTCAAACAACTGCAGAGTGAGGTTTTTACTGTTAAAATTTTAAATAATTGTGATTAAAAAATACTTGATTGCTCTCTCTAGGCCCATTTTGTTTAATCATTTAGAATTTAGGCAAGAAAAAAAAAAAAACTGTTTAAATGTTTTAAAACTGAGTCTCAATTCAACTTAGGAAAATGGGTAGTTATACTGTAATAGTTATTTTACCGATACCTTTCACACAAATAAAGAAGCTCAAAGAGTCAAACAAATATAATTTGAAATAGGATGGGACAATAGTTCTATAAGAGGATTTGGGGCCTTCAGAATAATTTGAATCTGGACCTCAGTATTTTTCCGATATGTATATAATAAATGTTGTGAAATAATAATTGCCGAATATAGTTCTTTCAGAATCACTATCATCAAAGATGATAGGCAATTAGCATATAGATTAGATTGGCGGTATGGTTCTGTTCTGGGCAAGAACTCCCTGTGCATCCATGCAGCCTAGCATGGATGAGAGCAGTGATGAACCCCCCTAGGGTAAAGAGAACAGCATAAATGTTGAAAATTTAAATGTACAACCTAATTCGGGAATTTAGTCTGATTCAGGAGGAATCAGATGCTAAATCCTGATTGACGAGAGGAGGAGCTAGGGAAGGAAGAGGGTAAATGAGCTCCGGAGAAACGCGATAGCAGCTGATAGTACTGAAGGAGCTTATATAAGTATGCTATGATGGACGCCATATTCCTAAAGGTAGACGTGATCAGCTGACAGTCAACTGATGCAAGCCTGACTAACATGACCTGCCAGAACTAACGCTATATGCTGGATTTCTGTCAGGATCACTATTGTCAAAGTGATAGAAAATTATCATAGTTTAGATTGGTGGTATTGGATCTCCCCACGCATCCATGCAGCCTAGCATGGATAAGAGCAGAAAGAGCAGTGATAGTGCTGGGTGATATGGCCAAGAAATCATATCTCGATATTTTTGGGCTGAATGGCGATACACTGTATATATTCCGTTTTTTTCTATTTGGATTTAAAAAAATCTATTCATTTTATTAATAATTTTATTTCACATCCTGCCAAATGATGTCCTAAAACAAATGTTGATATTGAAGGCTATAAACAAATACAGTGAATGTAATGTAGGCTATGCAATATATTATGTGCAAAAAGGGGGTTTACAAAATAAAAATAAAAGCATATTGGCCTATATTTGATTACCCCATTATAATGGTCACTTTCATAACAATATACTTACTTGTAGGTTTAAAATTCCACATATGGCACATTTATTGTCCAACAATTATCTTACAAATATATACTAATAGTAATAATAGTCAGAATTATTGTGCTCCGTCTGTTTGGCGTGAGTATGAGATAAAAGGGAAGGGAAATGAGATAAAAAGAAAGAGTGATGGAGATGAGGAGAGAGCAGGAATTGACAAATAACCTACTGCCCAATGACTTGGTTTTAAAGCTATTTCTAACTAAATTTTGGGCCTTTAAACGTCTTAAAATGCACACATTGTAGATCAGAGAAAACAAAAATAAATTATAGGGGTGCATGCCCCTGAACACCCCTGACTAGGAAGGTAGTGTGTGCGTGTGTGTGTGTGTGTGTATGCAGTATACACCAAATAAATAAAGCACATTTACCATTTAAAACAAGCTTAGTTTTCTGACCAATTATAAGTTAGTAATCCTACAAATGTACAAGTCACAATTAGAATACTACTCAAAACTGATCAGTATCTGAATGACAGATTCCTATACAATTCAATGGCAACCATTTTAAATGTTACTAGTAAAATAAGTACTAGTATCTATTTTATAGGTATTAGTATCTAATAAATAAGTGATAGTACCAATTTAATAGCCACTAATATCTAATGAATTAGTATCTTTAAAAAAAAAAAAAAAAAAAAAAAAAGGTACTAGTGCCTAAAGAATAAGCACTAATAGCTAATGAATAAGTACTTTTGATAAGATTAAATCATATGTGTGTGTATGCATATGCATTTATATATGCATACGTGTATTTACATGTGTAACGTTGAGCACGCTCAATTTGTATTAATGCCCAGTTCTAAGCAATTCTACCGACCATTCCACAATAATAATCTTAATTTATTTTGATCATGCCTTAGTATCAACTCATAGGTTTAGGACTAAGGCAAAAGCTTAATTTCACCATAACTTAATAAATGATCAAATGAATGCAGCTACTCACAGAATGAACGGCCGTGTTCCACTTCACAATGTTTATATTGATTTCCCCCTGTCCCGCGCTCACTTCTTCTTCTCCTAGACTCGGACGTGTGTCATCGTTTCGGTTGCACGCGCGCCCTCTTCTGGCGGAAACAAATCCCTATTAAACTAACCTTCATAGACTGTTACAAGACAATCATAAGATCTGATATATTGGTTGATAATATACAAAAACACTAAATTTCTACATTCTACATACAACCAGATGTAGGGACTCATTTCATTTTCACTTCATTTTTCTTGATGCTTCAACTTCTCCTCACAGCTTTATGATATTTTGTGAATATATATTTAAACATTCTAAAATACATTCAAAATCTGTATTTTTGTATTTATTTTTGTTGTTGTCTGATATATTTTAAATTGTTTGCTTTTGCTAATTATTAGACATAAATGAGCAGAAATGTTACAAGTCACCACTAAAAGACATGACTGTTATCACATACACTCACCTAAAGGATTATTAGGAACACCTGTTCAATTTCTCATTAATGCAATTATCTAATCAACCAATCACATGGCAGTTGCTTCAATGCATTTAGGGGTGTGGTCCTGGTCAAGACAATCTCCTGAACTCCAAACTGAATGTCAGAATGGGAAAGAAAGGTGATTTAAGCAATTTTGAGCGTGGCATGGTTGTTGGTGCCAGACGGGCCGGTCTTCACAATCTGCTCAGTTACTGGGATTTTCACGCACAACCATTTCTAGGGTTTACAAAGAATGATGTGAAAAGGGAAAAACATCCAGTATGCGGCAGTCCTGTGGGTGAAAATGCCTTGTTGATGCTAGAGGTCAGAGGAGAATGGGCCGACTGATTCAAGCTGATAGAAGAGCAACTTTGACTGAAATAACCACTCGTTACAACTGAGGTATGCAGCAAAGCATTTGTGAAGCCACAACACGCACAACCTTGAGGCGGATGGGCTACAACAGCAGAAGACCCCACCGGGTACCACTCATCTCCACTACGAATAGGAAAAAGAGGCTACAATTTGCACAAGCTCACCAAAATTGGACAGCTGAAGACTGGAAAAATGTTGCCTGGTCTGAGTCTTGATTTCTGTTGAGACATTCAGATGGTAGAGTCAGAATTTGGCGTAAACAGAATGAGAACATGGATCCATCATGCCTTGTTACCACTGTGCAGGCTGGTGGTGGTGGTGTAATGGTGTGGGGGATGTTTTCTTGGCACACTTTAGGCCCCTTAGTGCCAATTGGGCATCGTTTAAATGCCATGGCCTACCTGAGCATTGTTTCTGACCATGTCCATCCCTTTATGACCACCATGTACCCATTCTCTGATGGCTACTTCCAGCAGGATAATGCACCATGTCACAAAGCTCGAATCATTTCAAATTGGTTTCTTGAACATGACAATGAGTTCACTGTACTAAAATGCTGCCCCCACAGTCACCAGATCTCAACCCAATAGAGCATCTTTGGGATGTGGTAGAACGGGAGCTTCGTGCCCTGGATGTGCATCCCACAAATCTCCATCAACTGCAAGATGCTATCCTATTAATACGGGCCAACATTTCTAAAGAATGCTTTCAGCACCTTGTTGAATCAATGCCACGTAGAATTAAGGCAGTTCTGAAGGCGAAAGGGGGTCAAACACAGTATTAGTATGGTGTTCCTAATAATCCTTTAGGTGAGTGTACTATTTATTTTAGAAAATTATTTATCACAAATTATTATTTTTTTTAGAACAAGAGATGAATTTTAAAAAGTAAATAAAGCCAACACAATACAGTACAATACAGCAGCACCAATAAACAGTAATGAACAGGAGTGAAGAGTTCACAGAACAATAAAACTTTTTCTCTTTCTTTTATCTGCTCTTTCTTTCTTTCTTTCTTTCTTTCTTTCTTTCTTTCTTTCTTTCTTTCTTTCTTTCTTTCTTTCTTTCACACACACACACACACACACACACACACACACACACACACACACACACACACACAGACACAGAGAGAGAGAGAGTGAGTGTGTAAACATGCATCAATGTTGCATTTGTGCTCTAGTATTAGTATTATCCTTCATTTATGTATGGAAATTTTTCAGATTTATTCCAGTTTTGTTGATTTTATTTGCCAATTTCCATAAAAATGCTCTCTCTCTGTGTGTGTGTGTGTGTGTGTGTGTGTGTGTGTGTGTGTGTGTGTGTGTGTGTGTGTGTGTGTGTGTGTGTGTGTGTGTAGAAAGTTTGTTCCACTTTATATTCATGCTCTAGGACCAGACCTTGAAATAAATGTAGAAATCTTCAGATTTATACTGGATTTATTTTAGTTTAAAAAAAAAAAAAAAAAGATTTGTTACATTTTCCCATTCATTTTCAATTTTCAACCCCAAGGACCTTAAATGGTATTTTTTTTTTTTTTTTTACACACCTTTAGAACAACCTATGTGAACACTTCCCATAACACCTGATGTACTCGTTACATCATAAGAAGAATGGCATCTACGCTAATGTTAGTCTCTCTGTTTATCCCGAGGTTTACTGCAGTCAGCCGGATCCGGGTCGTATCCAGATCAGATGGTGGACCTGCGCCTGGACATGACCAACGCATCCCTGAAATGTCTGCAGAGAGCGTGTCAAATTCTTATTTGTGCATCCTCGTTTTCTTTCCTTGCTTCTTAGCTCCACCCCTTCAGGATGCAAGGGAAGGACAAGAGGAAAAGACGTGAGGTCGGAGGAATTGAATCAAGTGAAATATATCCTTGCTCCCTTTCGCGTCACTTCAAAGCGTTACATAGTGCATATGTTTATGAATTACGATGGATTCAACAAGGTCACATGGTTGTAATGAAAGCAATTGGCGCCATCTAGAGGAACATCTGGCCAGGCGTGGATTAACGCACAGGCTTGCCTAGGCTGCAGCCTAGGGGCCCCGCGTGTGCAGGGGCCCCGGATTGGCTTTTTTTTCTTTCTTTTTTTTTACTTCAGCGCAAACAAAAAAAGACCCTCATGGCCCATAAGAAACACAAAAAGGCAGGTGATTGGATATATGTGACTTGGGTCACATCTGTCCAATCAGCGGCTGGTTAAATCATGTCAATCATTTTGATTTACGTCACTGCGATTGCTAGATGGGCAAGACGGCTAAATATCCGAAAGTACAATAACGGAAAATACAAAGTTAAAAAAGAACAACGTAACCAAGATATGCCGAAAAAAATATCCCTACATTGACTGGATACTTCAAGGCTGCTGAATCTTCATCCGGTCGAGGACAAGCTCCACAGCAGGAGGGCTGCCAGCTAGCATCTGCTCTTTAAGGCTGGTTCTATTTTTCTACTTCTACGTTATGAAGGGCGATCAGGTATTTATTTTTATTTCATTATTAATCTGTATTTACGTCGCTCAAATAGCATGCTTAGCCAGCTAAGTTACAGAGAAACTGGTAGCCAGGCAATAGATGTGACAAATCCTGAGTGGCGACGTCACTGCACGGTTCTAGCTAAGTTGCCCGGGCCGAGAACAGTTTGTAATTGTGCCATGCCGTACCAGGCTCAAGTGGAAACACAACTGGAACCGTTCCTTGCCATTCTAAGAACCGTTCGGCCCAACGGTGGAAAAGCGGCGATTGTTCACCTGCTCGTGGGTCAGCCACACCCGTGGCCACAGCAGAGATGGAGGGAATCTTGGCCAAAAAAAACTTGTTTATGCCGTTCCTTTGCATACATTTGATTTTGATGTTGCAGTTCTCCACTTCCTGAATGATACCAGGGTATGGCTGTTTATCGTAATTAAGAACACACCACTGTCCAATGTGTTCACTCTCTATGAACTCTGGACGAAGTTGCTGCAAGATTTTCCATTTTTTTCATGCAAAGAGATGCCTCTTGGAGTGCATAACATGGGCAATCATACAAACCCTTTTCTGCCTGGCAGAAACAACTTATGTCTCTGTATTTTAGACAGCTGGGTTCAGTGCTCACCACTTGATGAATTTTCATTGTTCCCTTTATGGTGCTCAGTGTTTGCACTTCTTCCATCATTTGTACCTAGGCATCAACATCCTCTTCTCCAACATAAAACAGTTGTACCACTGATCAAGAATGTTTCAAATGGTAAAAGAGGGATTCTGCATTGGGCAAATTCTGTCCATGCCTAACTAAATTGTCTGTGTTCTTTTAAGCGTTCCGCCTATCCCATCTGGTGCCCCTGTGACAACATTTTGGGAGTCAGTTGCCCCCTCAGCATCCAAGTTAGTCTACTGGAGTAAAGCACAGAGGATGAGTGGTACAATGGACATTGAAAAACCAAGTCCAAACCGTAGACTGGTGTTTGTGGATGAGCTATTCCTGTACTGTTGTCATGTTGCAGTTGGCCTGAAAGAGAAGGTCATAGCAGACATTTTTGGCATCAGCACCACAACTGTGAGCAGAGTGATCATCACATGGGCCAACTATTTATAACTTGTCTTGGGGTCACTGCCAATCTGGATGTTGAGGGAACAGGTCAGAGCAACAATGCCAGCTAAATGTGTGGAATACTGTTCAGATCTGAGAGTGATTGTGGACTGTACAGAAATTAAATGTGAATCTCCATCATCGCTTACCTTCCAGTCCGAAACCTTTTCCACCTACAAGAATCACACTACTTTCAAGGCTCTTATAGGTATTGCCCCATGTGGTGTAATCACTCTTTGTCTCAAAGCTCTTCACAGGGTCAATATTAGACCAAGAGATAACAAGGCAGTCTGGAATTTTCAGATTACTAGAGCCTGGAGATGTATGCATGGTCGATAAAGGGTTCATCATTGACCAGATGCTGTCAGATGTTGGTGCGCGCCTCATCATCCCTCCATTCAAAAAAGTATTGCCTAAGAATTTCCATCATCTAAGAATACTAGTGGAGAAAGCCATCAGGAGAGTAAAGGTATATCACATCTGGAACACAACAATTCCTCTTACTCTTTCAGGTTCTGTCAATCAGTTATGGACAACCTGCTGCTTAATGTACAACTTTCAAGGCCCATTGGATGTAAAAGACCACATATGTGTGTAAGCATCACTGGAAGGACAATCAGGCACACACATGAAATGGACATAGACTATTTCCATTGAAGAATGTTTAGTGAATGTTCTTTTCAAGTGTAAACAATTAAGTATAGACTGTACATGTACATATATGAATTTTATAGTGACTTATTGTATATAGATATGCCCCTTTTTAATTAATAATAATTTAAAAAAAAAACAACTGTGGAGGACACTACCAGTATGTGTGTAATAGGCGTGTGTGCATGTTTATATGCATGAACTTACTGATTTTTCAGGTAGGTTTCCATATATGTATTAAAAAAGAAAAGGTAAAGTTTATTCTTCATTTCCAAAATCAGGAGTCATCTCGCCAGATCCTCTCAACTGTGAGATCACTCTTGGTAGATGTGAAAAAAAATCACACCAAGGAAAACTAGTCATTGCCAACTGACCTTAGACTTGCAAGAAATACTTGTGATACTTGTGACCATTTATGAATTTAATGTGTGTAGCTTATGTTCTGTGGTCAACATTTGGGCATTTCACTTCAGCTAACCCGAAGGGGGGAGATCTTCAGTTGGATCATATACCTTGCCGTCAGGCTAGCTCCAAGGTATGGTGCATCAGGGTGTATAACAAAGCCAGAAGGTGACACATTAACACTACAAAGGTCACTGTACTGCTGTGGGACTTCTGGCTTAAGATCAATACCTCTTTTCATGGCAGTTGTTTGCTGTACACCCCTCAGAATCCTGACTGCAAGTGACTCCCCTCTTGAACTGTGTACTTCCCCAAATCTACTGGCAGTCAAGCGTGGCTGACGCATTTGCTTCCAGAGTGGATTATCTGACTGCTCTCTTGTGTTCTTCTCAATTATACATGATAATTCTCACTATGAAAATAGTGAAAAGGATAACTGGGAACAAAATGTAGGTGTCTTTCTAATTTATAACCATGTAATGGAAGTTGAGGGAATAAGGGGGCTATAGGATACAAATTTCATGAGATACTACTGCTGGGCATTGATAAGAGAGAACTGAGCTATGAGGGACTGGACCAAATTTTGGATCCACTAATGTCATGTTTGAGAGGCCACACAAGGTCTTGCAAATACCTGGCTGTGGTCTAAGGCCTCTCAAGTGATCTCCAGCAGAGAGTGCTGCTGGGTCAGGAAGGAGTGCTGAAAATACATGATGGAAGGAAGTGTCATTACTGCTGACTGACTAGTTAAAATTTATTAGAGGCACTCAGTATATAAATGCTTGACATTTGCATTAATCAAAGTGTGTGTGTGTGTGTATATATATATATATATATATATATATATATATATATATATATATATATATATATATATATATATATATGTGTGTGTGTGTGTGTGTGAGTGAGAGAGAGGGACACAGTGTGGGCTACTTGTTTGTGTACTCATTTACATTTATGCATTTGGCAGACACTTTTATCCAAATCAACTTACATTGCATTCAAGGTACACATTTTTACATTTTGTCAGTTCTTGCTTTCCCTGGGAATCAAACCCATGACCTTGGCGTTGCTAGCACAGAGAGCAGTATGTTTATTGTATCTGAGTTACTTCTGTGACATCTGCATACATCTTATGCCTTTTGTAGCATCATGGATATGTATTAATTGTTTTGAACAATATCTACAATTGCAGATCATTATTTGGGGACGGTTACATTTTATAAAGTTGACAGTTAGAATTCTGAAAACTGGGACGCCATGTCATCCGGACTAAAGAGGATAAGGACAACCCAAGTTGTTATCAGCGCTCAGTTCAGAAGCCTGCATCTCTGATGGGATGGGGTTGCATGAGTGCGTGTGGCATGGGCAGCTTACACATCTGGAAAGGCACCATCAATGCTGAAAGGTATATCCAAGTTCTAGAACAACATATGCTCCCATCCAGACGTCGTCTCTTTCAGGGAAGACCTTGCATTTTCCAACATGACAATGCCAGACCACAGACTGCATCAATTACAACATCATGGCTGCTAGAAGAAGGATCCGGGTACTGAAATGGCCAGCCTGCAGTCCAGATCTTTCACCCATAGAAAACATTTGGCGCATCATAAAGAGGAAGATGCGACAAAGAAGACCTAAGACAGTTGAGCAACTAGAAGCCTGTATTAGACAAGAATGGGACAATATTCCTATTCCTAAACTTGCACTCATGCAAACCCATACCATCAGAAATGCAGGCTTCTGAACTGAGTGCTGATAACAACTTGGGTTGTCCTTATCCTCTTTAGTCCGGATGACATGGAGTCCCAGTTTTCCAAAAAGAATTTCAAATTAAGATTCGTCTGACCACAGAACAGTTTTCCACTTTGCAGTTTTTTCGTGATTTCCATTACAGTAGCATTCCTGTATGTGATGCAGTGCCGTCTAAGGGCCCAAAGATCACGGGCATCCAGTATGGTTTTCCGGCCTTGACCCTTACGCACAGAGATTGTTCCAGATTCTCTGAATCTTTGGATGATATTATGCACTGTAGATGATGATAACTTCAAACTTTTTGCAGTTTTTCTCTGAGAAACTCCTTTTTGATATTGCTCCACTATTTTTTGCTGCAGCATTGGGGGAATTGGTGATCCTCTGCCCATCTTGACTTCTGAGTTGCAAATTGGTCCTCCAGCTGTTCCTTATATGTACATTTAACTTTTCCGGCCTCTTATTGCTACCTGTCCCAACTTTTTTGGAATGTGTAGCTCTCATGAAATCCAAAATGAGCCAATATTTGGCATGACATTTCAAAATGTCTCACTTTCAACATTTGATATGTTATCTGTATTCTATTGTGAATAAAATATAAGTTTATGAAATTTGTAAATTATTGTATTCCTTTTTTATTCACAATTTGTACAGTGTCCCAACTTTTTTGGAATCGGGTTTGTACTTCAAAAGTGCTCCTAAAGGACATTGGCAGCACAGTTATTTCTCAATCCACAGACTATCACATGAAAATCACTTGTTAACATTAGTTAACTACATATATTAGCTCAAATAAACGAAGAGTGAAATACTTCTATACCTTTTTTTTTTTTTTTTAATCTTAATGCTAGTTTCAACATTATAAAAATATAAAGTATATGTTAATATTATTTAACAGATCTCTCCTGGGATAACATGAACAATTCTATTTTTATTAATTACTATTAATTAAGATAACTTGGAGCAATAATAAGATATAGAATAATAAGGTGACAGTGATGCTGTTGTTACATTGACACAGCGGCTTCTAATCACAGCGCTCATAAATTGAATTAAACCTAGGGGTGATTCTAGGATTTCAATGAGGGTATGATTTAAAAAAATAAAAATAATAATATATTGTTTGTATACTAGGGTAGGCATGAACAGAGTAGGGTAAGTCAATCCCTGAATATTGAATTGATTTCTAATCATTTTAAATGCCCAGCTAATATTAATTTATATTCATTAAGAATATAGACACACTTTATATTACTGTAATTGTCTAGATTGGAAATATGTGGGTAAAATATATTTTTCAACACAAAGTTTTAAACACTATTTTTACATTTGTGTAAAAAAAAAAAAAAAAACTACATTTGTGCAGAAAACTAACTTTAAAGAAGATCTACATTTATCATTTTCATTCATGGAGAAAACATGGAAAATATGCCATGCTTTAGTCAATGATGCCTGTCACTTGGTGGAAAAAAACACACACACTTTTAACATGAAAATTATGTGAAATTATCCCTCCAACCAATAGATGGCAGCAGAAAACCACGCATTAGCTCATTTGCCATTTCCTTTCCCTTTTATATTTCTTTACTTGGATTTATTATAAAATAAATATAAAATAAAATTCTATATATAAAAAATATATAAACCCTTATAGTACAGCAAGATTAGAAAAAAATTACAAAGTCTCATGCCATTTAGATGAAAGGAATTTCATAAGCCCAGATTTTTAGAGTGGATGGGAAACCATCTTAAATTGCTCCAGCATCAATTCTGTAAACTGCAATTATGACAAAGAACTACACAAATGTCATAATTTATCAATAAATGCACGTACATTGTCCCCTGCTTTTGATGCTGGTCCGGCGCTGCTACGGATTGAAGAATGCGCTGAATAACGCAGACTAAAATACGAGGAAATAGGTTTTGTGAGTTTTAAAGGGAACTGAGGCGATCACAAATTAGTGTACATATTACGGAGTTAATGGGAAACTTTAAGTGTGGCTGGCTGGAAATGGGCCTAGTGAAGCCCCTGATGATATATGATGCACGCAGCAACCGCCATTTCAACAAATTTATTATAGTATATTATGTCTTGTCAAAACTCAACACTTACCCCATTCATGCTCCTTTCTTTCCACATCTTTTTTCCTCTTCTCTGCACCAGACTGATAGTGCCGCGGCTGCCGCCTTTTTGTTTTTAAACAGTGTGTGATTTATGCTAACACACATGATTCAGGGTGTTTTCTGTTAGACCTCTCGCTCTCTTGAGCTCTTGATAGTGAGTGTTGTAGGCTTCCTCTTGGGGTTGAGTCTTTCTGCTGAGGCCTCCGCTCTTTAGAGCTTTATATTGTATGAGCATGCTCTGGTTGAGCGAAACTGTTACTCTTGTTCTGAGAGTCGTTCTGCAGAGTGGTTTGCTCCTTAAAGTTTATGCTTAGCCCAAGTATATGCCCGTGGCAAGTGTAAGGCTCTGGTTAGAGCCTCCTTGGTTGTTAGCAGGGGTATGCTATATATAGTATGGGGTATGATATATTATAGTAGGCCTTCAGGAAAATGGCCTCTATATATATATTAAGACACTTTAACCCAATTCTGTTTCTCTGTTTGTGATCAGGCCATTTTAAGCTGTTAAACCCTGGAAAAGTTTTCAGTGATCCATTAATGAAATTCATTCAAACAGTGCTAATGTAAAGAAGGCCAGGCTCATTACCTCAGAGAGAATAGAGACTCATATTGCATTTTTAGTGAAGTATTCGTTCCAGTGGGTGTGGTATTCTGCGGTTATTTCTGAAGAGCGCAATTCTGGTGACGTACAGGAGTCGTACAGTAAGCGTGTGAGAGTTTGTTATATTGATGCACAAACAGCAAACCATGTATGTGTGCACTCTAGATCACTGATCGCACACTGCGTCATGTACAAACACATTTCAGTACATTCTCGTTGTTTCCACACACACTCAGGAAGGATAATGTTTGATTTGTCATGTACATTGTTGTGTTTAGTAATTGTAGGTTTATCTAGTCAAGTCAAAGCAGTTGATTTAGGAGTTTTCTGGCGTCTATGTGTGGTCCCTGTTCGGTATGGCAGCTTGACTCGTCTAAAATGAAAACAGTCTCGTTGTTGTTGCTCTGTACACATACTATACACTGTGAATTCTGTAAAGTTTTTTTTTTTCTGTAATGTTGCTGTAATGGTGCTTAGGTGTGAATAAATGTATTATATAATAGAATTATATGGACTGCTTATATTTGGTGGCCCTTTTGGAGTCTCCAATGATTCTTGAAGCTTGCAGAAAATACAGTTTTGTGAGAAACACCCTTCAATCTGATTGTTTACTTTGCTGGATATAGTGGGGAAAAAAGTTTCCCCCACTAAATAAATTTTAGAACTATGATAGAGATATATAACATGTAAGGATTTCAGTTGATAGAGATAGGAATCAGCTATATTTTGATATGAAATTTAAAAGTCTCTGATTAGTGATGCTATGTAGCTAACATAATTTCAGTAAAGATGTGTGTCCTACTGTGGGTGGGGTTGGTTGACACACTGATTTGAGGGTGTCAACCAACCCCAGTATAGCCATTTGATTATAAATGTATTAATTTATGCATTTTACGTATGCTAAAACACAATGAATATAATATATAATACATATTATATGTTGTATGTTTATAAATATAATTGCTTTACATTTCTATCGGGATTGTATGTTAAATTCTCATGAAATAATTGTTTTAGAAGTCAAAAGGGTCCGAAAATATTTAAGAACAACAGACAGAGGAAAGACACTGGCACAGATTATGCTAGAGGCAGCCAGAGAGGTAAAGACTCAAAACAGAAGTATTAGGAGCACAGCAAAGGACTTTAAAATACCATTCAGCGCACTAAGCAGATACTGCCACAAGATCAGCCAGGATGAGATTGAAGGCAAGAAAGAGCTACGTGTAGCTGTTGGTTACATCAGGAACAGACAAACATTTTCCCCAGATTTGGAAGAGGAACTGGTTAAGTATCTGTCCAAGTCAGCTGACATTTACTTTGGCTTATTACCCAGGGAGGTTAAAAAGCTAGCCTTTCAGCTGGCTGTGTCACATAACATCAAGGTGCCTGAGACCTGGTCCGAGCTTCAGCAAGCTGGCCGTGACTGGTTTACTGCCTTTTTCAAGAGGCACCCTTCCCTTTCCATCAGGAAGCCAGAGGCCACAAACCTTGCTCGTGCTTTTAAAAAAGAAAATGTTAAAGCCTTCTTCAACTACATAGATACAGTCATGCATATGCACGGGTTTCCTCCAGGTGACATCTGGAACATGGATGAGACAGGTGTCACTACAGTCCAGAAACCAATCAGGGTCATTGCCAGGCGGGGATTTAAGCAAATTGGGAATAACCTCTGCAGAGTAAGGATGGCTTATTACCCTTGCCTGCGCAGTTTCAGCCACAGGGAATAGCCTTCCTCCATATTTTGTCTTTCCCAGCGTAAATTTCAAGGACCACTTAACTCTGAATGGACCTACAGGTTGCAAAGGAGGTGCAAAGCCGTCAGGGTGGATGAAGGAAGGAAGAACACTTTGTTGAATTCGTGAAGCATTTTGTGGAGAATACAAAATGCACAAAAGAGAAGCCATGTCTCCTTTTGCTTGACAACCATGAGTCTCATCTCTCTGTCAGTGGCTTGAACTTGGCCAAAGAAAACAGTGTAGTCATGCTATCATTCCCCCCACACAGCCTTGTTACAGCCTTTTGACCACACTGTGTATGGGCCTCTGAAGAGGCATGTCAACACAGCCTATGACTTATGGATGCTGAACAACCCTGGCAAAACCATGTCTATATATGATGTGCCTGGAATTGTTGCCACAGCATACCCATTGGCTGTGAAAGAATTGAAAATAATCAAAGATATTTGATTTTGTAAAATGAACAAAGACATTTGCTTTACTGTTTTCAACCCCCATCTCTCTCCAGGAGGGCCATTTGGAATTCCTAAAGACAAAGAAATGCTGAAGGCCTGTAGGCCAAATGTGTGTCACACCTGTAACACCGTGGGGGAAGTTTGGTCTGATTGGTCAGTTTGAATGGCTCACGTTAGGGTTTAAGTCACATGGTCAAGGAATAGATAAAAGAAGATTGTGACTGTTGCTCTGGTTCTTTTTCTCTGGCGCTCTCTTCTTGGGGCCTTCTCTTTGGCTCTTCTCTTCTTTGCTCTCTTCTCTTCTTTGTCTCTCTCTCTCCCTCTCTCTCTCTCTCTCTCTCTCTCTCTCTCAGGTAACATTCATGCTGGGTACGATTAATGGTATAAGTTTTCATCATCTCATACATTTATTTTGTAACTATTTTAAGTGTAACCATAACTAGATTTTGTCATTAAATTCTTTCAACTACAAATGATGTGCTAACTAGTTTTGATTTGGTATTGACTTTGAAGTGTTACCTATTGCAATACAATATAGTCACATTATAGCCACGCTCTCCCACATTTTTAGCTATTGTAACTGCGCTTATTTCCGTCGTTGGTATAAGCTGCAGTGGGTGGTAAAGACAAGAAATGTACAGTTTTCTATCATCTTGCTGATAACGTTTCTTTAGTCATTCGGCAACCCTGCAGTCAGAACCGCTGTAGAGGATCCACCCTTACAGATGGTGCGAAACCCGGGAATCCCTTGCAGTGAATCTTCTGAAATTCATCAGAATGAGGACATTTTTTCACAGTTGATCTTGTGAATGGATTAAAGCTGACCTTTTGGCCAAGGAATTGGTAAGTCTGTTTTCATTGTTTATGAATTGCATGAAACAGAAATTAGAAGGTTTTAAATAGCTTCAATAGTCCCATTACTGTACAATCCGAGAATATTCAGATTATCTCTCGGGGATGGAAGGGAAAATTTCTGATAACAGTGACTTATTGTTTGCTTTATGGAGTGAAAAGTTGAGCCTACCTTGTCCAAACTCAAGACAGAGTATATTGGAATTAAAAGTTCAGATGATGAAATGATTCGATGGTGGGACATAATTGGCAAACACCAAAAGAAATCAAAACATGGTAAAATAATTGAGGCTTTAAACTTCATAAGTTTTAAAAGGCTACATAATGTGATACCATTTCTATTATCAAGTCTAGATGAGAAATGTAAAGAAGTGCATTCTAAAAATGCAGAAGCAGAAAAGTCTGAGGCAAAGATTCAAGATCTTCAAGCACAGCTAGATAAATTACTAGCTGAGCAGTTAGCCCTGACTGAAAAGTGTAAAAATCACAAGGAGACCATTGCAGATCTCAAGGCTAAGCTAAATGCTAAAAGTTCATGTCTCCCAAAACGCTTAACAGCGATGGGACTAAAAAGCATGTTCACTTCTTAGATGAGCTGACTTGCTCTAATGAATCTGAAACGTTTAGTTCAGAAAATGCATGTGCAACTCAAGAAAGTGTGCCTATTTCAGTTCTTAAGGTGATGCAGTACCGTAATAGCGCAGAGTCATGTACCAGTACGCATGGTGTACAAGCATTAGAGAGTCATGAAAATCCTCAAACTCCAGGAGAACATAGCATTCAATCCTATGGCAAAGAGAACAGGTTTTGCAGTTCTTGTAGGAAAATAGGCCACTCAGAGGAGAGATGCTGGTCACTGGGTAAAGGTCGACCTCCACCTTATTTTCAGAAAACTAGGAAATCACTTTCTAAGAGTAAAGATCAGCGCTCATTTGCAGGTAAAACTCTTAGTGAGTTAACCGCAGTGTTCATGCAAGGCCTTCAGCTGTTAACCTCACTGGCTAGTGGACTAGCAGTCTCATAGCAGTGAGTTTAATAGTTAAACATCTAAATTGCAATGATCCTGTTTGTATTTTCAAATTTGTAATTGTACTAAACACATTGTGCGCATTGAACACACATTATAGTTGTTTGTGTTAATATATACACATAGACTAGTTAAGTTTATTCTTTAAAACACATGATTGCTTTACTTTAAGTGTTGTATGAAACACTTAGGATAAAGGTTGTTGATGCTTTGCATTCTAGGCCATGTATCTTGTGAAAATTGGAATAACTTTAATACTGGAATTGTTTAGCCATATCCAGTTTCATGTGTTTCTATGTTGAATTTGTTTGTCTCCTGAGTGGAAAACTCTGCTATTTTCCATATAGCTGCAGTAAAACCATGTACAGGAGCATAGAATTGCCATGTGGCTACAGTGTAATTTACAACTGCATTAACCATGAAAATGCTTTCATCACAGCAGGATTCAGTACCTTTGACCTTTGCACTTTATCATGCTCCCTAACAAAAACACTGGTTTGAGCCAGACCACACTTCACTCACATTCTCATGCTGGCTTCCTGTTACAACAGGACCAAATTTGCATCACAATTGTAAACCTCCTTGCCATGTTTGGGGCATGATTTACACATAGCCACAGCTAAATGCAGCCACATAGATTTGATCTTCACAGACAAAGTCAAATCTACATCAGCCTCACAAAATGTATTCTATTTTATTTAAGTCTTTACATCTAGACTGTATTATAACTGTGAATTTCTCCCAGTTATTGTTTTTGTTTTTCTTCAGATTTACTAAATCAGTTAGTTATTATGTGTCTCACCAAGTTAAATATCAAAATTTACGTGAATTTATGCATTTCTCATTCTTACCTAAGTGCAAACATTTATTTTATCATTGTATTGTAACAATGCATTTGATTTTGAACTTATTTGATTTCTGAGGCTTTGTATTTTGTCCATTTGACTTGCAACAATGTTTTTGGACATCTATGGAATTTAATTTCTGTATTTGGTTACACTGAATATTTTGCTGATACTCTTCATGAAAAGGGGATTTAAGCCAACAATGATTGTTGTTTTGTTATAAGGCAATTTATTTTTAATGTTTCCAGAAACAATGTAAGAGCTTGTGAGATCTTCTTTTATTCTCAACCTTGACCAGTTTATTAAGTACATCGATTTAATGGCTTATTGCCAGAGACTATTTTAATCTGACCACATCAAACTTCTGACCAATGACAAATGCTGTGTATGCTTTTGTTCTTTGTTGTGCTATATGTTCTTCTAATCACAGGATCCCTGCTGCACAAGTTCACATCCTGTGTCCTCAGAAAGAGGGACAAGCGTTTGCTCTAACCTTCAGTGACTGTTCTCAAGGTGTGAAGGATTCAATGGACGTTTTGCATATCAATGATTGGTGCAACACCATTTGATGGAGCCTTCTCATGCAGGACTGAGATGAGAACAAAGACTGAAGACTGACCAGCTGCTTTTGCAACAAGTGTGGACGAGAAGTCTGAAGATGACATCTACACACAACAGAAAGCATGTCTTTGTGGACTGTGCCACCTTTGTTCTCAATGATTGTGGCCAATGGTGCCAAGAGGGGACTGAAAGAATTGAAAATAATCAAAGATATTTGATTTTGTAAAATGAACAAAGACATTTGCTTTACTGTTTTCAACCCCCATCTCTCTCCAGGAGGGCCATTTGGAATTCCTAAAGACAAAGAAATGCTGAAGGCCTGTAGGCCAAATGTGTGTCACACCTGTAACACCGTGGGGGAAGTTTGGTCTGATTGGTCAGTTTGAATGGCTCACGTTAGGGTTTAAGTCACATGGTCAAGGAATAGATAAAAGAAGATTGTGACTGTTGCTCTGGTTCTTTTTTCTCTGGCGCTCTCTTCTTGGGGCCTTCTCTTTGGCTCTTCTCTTCTTTGCTCTCTTCTCTTCTTTGTCTCTCTCTCCCTCTCTCTCTCTCTCTCTCTCTCTCTCTCAGGTAACATTCATGCTGGGTACGATTAATGGTATAAGTTTTCATCATCTCATACATTTATTTTGTAACTATTTTAAGTGTAACCATAACTAGATTTTGTCATTAAATTCTTTCAACTACAAATGATGTGCTAACTAGTTTTGATTTGGTATTGACTTTGAAGTGTTACCTATTGCAATACAATATAGTCACATTATAGCCACGCTCTCCCACATTTTTAGCTATTGTAACTGCGCTTATTTCCGTCGTTGGTATAAGCTGCAGTGGGTGGTAAAGACAAGAAATGTACAGTTTTCTATCATCTTGCTGATAACGTTTCTTTAGTCATTCGGCAACCCTGCAGTCAGAACCGCTGTAGAGGATCCACCCTTACAGCTGCAAACCCAAATAACATCCAATCAGGATTCAGGGTGACTGGAATTTTCACCTATAACAGGGATGTTTTTCTAGAAGAGCCCTTCGCCCCATTTTATGTTACAGACCGGCCAAACCCAGTCCCAACTGCCAATCTTGTTGCTGTCCCTGATGAGCTTCACCCTGCCACAGACAATGCTGTGCAACGGCTTCACCCTGCCACTGACAATGCTGTGCAACGGCTTCACCCTGCCATTGACAATGCTGTGCAACGGATTCATCCTGCCACTGTCAATGCTGTGCAACGGCTTCACCCTGCTACTGACAATGCTGTGCAACGGCTTCACCCTGCCACTGACAATGCTGTGCAACGGCTTCACCCTGCCATTGACAATGCTGTGCAACGGATTCATCCTGCCACTGTCAATGCTGTGCAACGGCTTCACCCTGCCACTGACAATGCTGTGCAACGGATTCACCCTGCCACTGACAATGCTGTGCAACGACTTGACCCTGCCATTGACAATGCTGTGCAACGGCTTCACCCTGCTATTGACAATGCTGTGCAACGGCTTCACCCTGCCATTGACAAGGCTGTGCAACAGCTTCACCCTGCCATTGTCAATGCTGTGCAACAGATTCACCCTACCACAGACAATGCTGTGCAACAGCTTCACACTGCCATTGACAATGCTGTTCAACAGCTTCACCCTGTCATTGACAAGGCTGTGCAACAGCTTCACCCTGCCACTGACAATGCTGTGCAACAGCTTCATACTGCCACTGTCAATGCTGTGCAACAGCTTCACCCTGCCATTGTCAATGCTGTGCAACAGATTTACCCTGCCACAGACAATGCTGTGCAACAGATTTACCCTGCCACAGACAATGCTGTGCAACAGATTCACCCTGCCATTGTCAATGCTGTGCAACAGCTTCAGCCTGGCATTGACAGTGCTGTGCAACAGCTTCACCCTGCCACTGACAATGCTGTGCCCGTACCATGTGGTTTTTCTGCTGGTACTGGGAGATGTCCCCTAACCCCAGAGCTGCGCCCATTCCCTAAGGCTGGGCCTAGGAAAGTTGGTGGTGCCACCAGGAGGAAGAGAAAGATCTGACAGACACACCAGTCAAGCGACAACTAGAGGAACAAAAGGTCGCCGCAAAGAAGATACTCTTAAAAAAACAAAAAACAAAACAAGAAGCCACAAGTGAAAGCTCCAATCCAAAGCCCCTGCTCTTAAAAAGAATCGGAAAAGGTGCTCATCATCTAAGTCTGATGAAGATGAAGAGGAATACTGTCTGGTTTGTTTAGAGTCATATGGGAATAGGCGACCTAGGGAAGTTTGCTTTCAGTGCCTGTTTTGCAAAAAGTGGGACTTTTCTCATTCTCATTTCTCATTCTTTTTCTCATCTGTCCCAACCAACCCCACTGCATGTGCCAACTAACCCCCATACTGGGGCTGGTTGACGCAAGTGCACAGCATGACTTTAATGATGAATAAAAAAAAAAATTGGAATCATTTGTGAACATTAAAAGTATCTTTTGATTAGCTGAGATCTTAACCTTTTAGTTGTTACTGGTTAGACTTATATTGGCTTATATGGCTATATATTTTAACATATAGCATGACTGAGAAATATAGCAGAGTGAAAAGTATGCCAACCAACCTCGCTCTCCCCTATAGGTTGTGAGGATTTGTGTAAAGTTTATGTAACTTAATGTTGAGTTTTATTATTTTTGTGAGTATATTCCATTCACAGATTGTATTAATTTATTTATTACAGTTTTTCACTTCTGAAAAGTGTAAAGTTAATACAAATTGTATTTGACAGTTCTGATTTACAGCAGTGAATAAATGGCCAGTGTTTGCCATACATTGATTTATTTGTGACAGCCCAAATCACTTAAAATCACAAAAGATGTCTGTTAATAAAACTCAACATAGAAGTGCGTGCTTCGCTCACACGATCAGCACGTGATCAGCTCCACGTCTTATGGGGGTAGAATTGTTACATTATTCCAAACAAATAGTTTATTATCCACAAATAAATGTAAAGAGAGTCGCAAAAATTAAATAACTTCACAAATAAATAGAACGAGATCCACAAATATATGCAGGAGTTTCACAAAAATACAACTCTTCCTTGCAGTCATTTGTGAATCATTTTCTGTGCATTTGTTGATGGCTTCCTCTGCATTGGTGCCTCTCTTCCTGCACCTCTTCCTGCACATTTGTAAATCGCAGCACAGCACGTGGATTTTGAAACATTTCTAGTGCCTAGACTCACACAAATCCACAAATAGGTTGACTGTAGTGATGGGTCGTTCATGAATGAACGTCAGGCTCGCATATCTGAAGAGCCGACTCTGTTTTTAAAAATATAGCCTATAGAAATTAAATCATTATGTAATAATGAATGATTTTAATTTTATTTAAAATAATAGACTAATAAATCAAAGAACAACAACAACAACAAAAAAATTATATAAGCCTAAAGACACACACTAATTTGTTTCGATTGTCTGATCAGCCTCACATTCTGTTCCTGTCAATCATACCGAGGGGAGGGCCGGGCCAACTCATTCACACACACACACACACACACACACACACACACACACACACACACACACACACACACACACACACACACACACACACACACACTCACACACGCAGGAAAATGAGTCGGAAGCACAGCAGCATTTGGAATCATTTTAATGATGTCGACAATGTTAAAGCACAGTGTAGAATTTGCCAAAACAAAATCTCACATAAAGATTTATGTAAATCTCATTTACATTTCACTGCCGGTTGTATATTCTGTATATAACTGTGTATGTGACAAATAAAACTCTTGAATCTTGAATCTTGGGTTTAATCTGATGTAATCTGATGTAAAGCCGGTTCTATGCACAACCTACACCGGCATATGCAAACTGTGCACCCAACTGTGAAGCGAAGCTAGCGGAGCTTTGAGAAACTAGCGGTCCCGCTAGTGATGGTGGTGGAGCGACTGGGGCCAGCACCTCCACACGTAGAGATGTATCCACTCAGTCAAGTAGGCCTACTCTGCGACCCACAGCAGTCTTCTATAATGGACCAGTTTATGCAAAAGTCAATGTCTGTAGCAAAACAAGGCCAAATTGATATTGTATTGTCTAAAATGTTTGCCACCAATTTCCAGCCATTTTCGATCGTGGAGGACAGAGGTTTTAGAAATTATAGCAGTAGTCTAAATCCAATGTACACAATTCCAAGCAGGAAAGTAATTTCAAAATCACTTATTTCATAACTGTATGAAAGCACAAGGGCTTCAGTGCAGGAAAGAGTCAAAAAAGCTACTGCAGTTTGCCTTACCACTGACTGCTGGACATCAAGGATAACCACTAATTACATGTCAGTTACATGTCACTTCACTGAAGATTTTTCAATGTCTAGCTGTCTTCTAGACTGCTTTGAGTTCAGCGACAGACACACCACAGAGAACTTGGCAAAGGAACTATTGAGGGTGGCAAAAGAATGGCATGTAAATGGAAAAGTGGTCTATTGTGTTACTGACAATGCAGCTAACATAACCAAAGCCGTGAAAATTTTAAAGTGGACCCATCATCCATGTCTTGCCCACTCAATCAACCTGATTGTAAGAGATGCTCTGAAGGTGATAAAGCCCACTAAGTGACAAAGTGAAAGCAGCTGTGGAATACTTCTACAGGAGCACAGTAGGTGCTGAAAAACGAAAGTTTACACAACGCCAGATGGGAATGCCTGAGCTAAGACCTAAACAAGACTGCCCAACAAGGTGGAATTCAACATTTTATGTTGAAATGGTTTCTTGAGTCAAAGGATGCCATCATCTCTACCCTGGCCATTGTCAATGCACCTGTTGATCCTCTGACCCAAGAGGAATGGGAGGTGGTGGAGGAGGTGCGCAGAGTCCTGGAGCCAGTGTTGCCAGATTGGACTGAAGATTTCCAGCCCAACTACAGCATAAAACCCGCCCATTTAAAAAAAATACCAGCCCAAAATGCGTACTGTTATAACTAATAAAAAAGGGCACTTTTTAAATACGCACGCACACGCACACACACACACACACACGTCAGCTATATATTTAATGAAATATCAAACATTATACCAAAACAGTATAGCAGAATAATATAGCGTAGTATAAACACGCTTACCTTTGTATAGGGACTTAAGGCAGTGAATCTTCACAGAACTGAAGAGAACGTCTCTTGAAATATAGAACGAACTTTGTACAGTCACAACAAGCGTCATTAATACATTGTTGAGTCAAATCTCTCCAGCAACTGCCGGGGAGGTTTGAAAGTTGCAGAAGTCCAGCCATTTCTGGCCAGGCCAGTATGCACATCCATGATGCTGGAGAGTAGTGGCAGTCCCATGCGATTTCTAGTGTCATCTTTCAAAAGCGAGACCAAGGAAAATGCTCGCTCAACATGGGCATTGGAGACCGGCAGAACAAGAAGTCTTATGGCACCTTGCGCTAATTCCTGGAAACACTTATTTCCTCCTGCATCTTTAAACGCTTCGACTTCCAGCCAAAACATGTCAATATCCTGATCAGTAGAGAAGCCTGCTAATGCCACATTCCTCCATTGCGATTCTAATGTGTCAATCGGGCATGAGAAAAGATCAGCTGGCAAGTCCTTTACTCCAGGCCTATTCAGGGTGGACATCACAGATTTTGGGCACAGGAGCTCCAGTTTGCGCAACATTTCCATTGAAGTAGGTAAGCGCAATTGGTACTGCTTTACAAGTTCTTTCAGAAAATCCATACAACGCGATGCGATTCTCTCTTTCATGTCGGGGGCTAACCTACTTTCCTCCAGTTGGTACATAAATGTGGTACCCAGGTTCGCATCCAGGGGTGAGAGGAATATGCT
The DNA here is from genome assembly GCA_018749465.1 of Paracanthobrama guichenoti. Classification (NCBI taxonomy): domain Eukaryota; kingdom Metazoa; phylum Chordata; class Actinopteri; order Cypriniformes; family Gobionidae; genus Paracanthobrama; species Paracanthobrama guichenoti. Next base: position 1,833,849 of record CM031951.1, on the reverse strand, counting down.
AGACTGTGTGAAGTCAAGTTCCCGGAGCTGCTTGTCATTACTCATCCGCAAGATGCTCGGTTTGAGAATGCGTCTAACAGTTGCCATGTACCATCTTTCAAGGTCTCTAAACAACCAAGAGTGTTTCCTGTTTCCAACTGAAAGCATTTATTCACAGCTTTGATTTCCATCAGAACAGGTTGAAGAAAGTACATGTAGAGGAGATTAGTTTTGTCACTGTACATCTCCTTTAAAAGCCGTGCAGTATAACAGTGTTCTGTACTTGAAGCCACATTAAAGTGGAGTGCGAGAGCATCTTTTTGGTCCACAATACAGTCAATGCAGTCAGCAATCACAAGCCAACGGGTACAGCTTGGACTTATTAATTTCAAAGGGCAGCCCCCGTTATTGATAGTTTCATAGATGTTCTTATAGTCATACTGCCGCTTTGCTGAATGAGCGAACCAGTTGTAGGTTTCTCTAACCATGTATTCTATGTTGCTCGGAAGAAGCTGCATTGCTTTATTTGCAACAATGTCAAGTGAATGACAAACACAACGAATAAGCTGTAGGTTTGGCTGAATTTGTTTCAGTAGGGTGAAAACTGAATGGTGTTTTCCAACCATTACACTGGCACCATCTGTGGCAATGCCCATCATGTTTTTGATCTGCAGGCCATTCTGGGATAGAAAGGCAACAACAGTGTCTGATATGCCTTTAGCGTCAGCATCTGTCAGCTCCACAAATCCAAGATATGTACTGACGAACTTGTTGTATTTTTTTGAGAGGTATTTCACACAAATAGATAGAAGTTTGTTCACACATATGTCAGTGCTTTCATCGAGATACAGGGAATACGGAGACTCACCGATATCCTCCACAAGTTCTTCTCTGAAGTGTAGTGCGAGGACAGATTTGATTACTGCTCGTCTTTTAAAAAGTCTGACAAATCATCCACCGCATTTATTGAAGTGTGACAAGCAACGTTGGCAGCGATTCTAATTTCCCGGCGCTTTTGGTCATCCTTGATTGGACACAGCCCTGCTGCTCCCGCCGACACAGTAAAAGCTTTAACGCTTGGTGCACAGCGCAATTTGTGTTTTTTTGTGTTAGCATGTTCCTTCAGATCGTTTAACTGTGCTCTGATTTCTGACTGACAATATTTACAAAATGCCTTTGACTCATCGGTGCACAGGTGCAATCCATGTTTTCAGAGACGCTCTCCCATTCTTTTCGGTAGGACTTTCTATATTTACCCCACTTTGGCATGATGATGACGATGATGATAAAATACCGTACACTTGTAGCTTTGTTAGAGTAATATAGGTTTAACGAACAACAACCCGCCAATCAAGCTTGAAATCTGATTGGACAGGACTCCCCTGAACCTTATTGGCTAAACTGAACCATAATTAAAACGTCAACATTACATATTATACTTTATTGTAAAGTTCGTTTTAATGTAAAAATTAATAAAATAACATTTCTAGTCAAAAAATAAAAACCCGCCAGTTGCATCAAAAACCAGCCCAAATTTTATCAACCAGCCCAATGCATTTTTTCCCGGTTGGACGTGACCAAAAGGAGCCCAATTGGGCGGGAACCCACCCAATCTGGCAACACTGCCTGGAGCCCGTTGACCAGGTTACTAGGGAGATCAGTGGAGAGAGGTACAGTAAGTCTACATTTTATCCTGTATTTTATAACATGATACTCCTATGTAAGGGTCTGCAGCGAATCACAGCCAACCACCAGATAGAAGCAAATGTAACCACAAGACAAGTGATAGCATTGATTGACACCCTATGTTCATCAATGGACAGAAAGTTCCATAGAATGTAATATAATCACGCGCTATCAGAAACTGCTGCACTTGACCCCAGGTTTGACCCAACACCAAACGCGAATAGAGCGTCTGGAGCGAATGATTTTCATGTTAAGGCAATAGAAAGGCACGTTGACACGCGTCTGGAGGTCCTGCGAACGCATAACCATAAACAGCACTAAAAACAGCGGGACGTTTTTAAAATGCTTAACGTGAAAAACACGTTGCACCAATACAGATTAAATTAAGCAAAAGTGGACGTGACTTCACCTCATTTGCGCGTCCAGTTTGCACGAATTACGTGAATTGAGCATCTTCACGCGTTTGAAGCGATTTCGCATCTGACGAGTTGAAAAATCGGAACTTTGGCGTCAATTCACATTAACCAGTCAGGAGCCTGCTTGCTGCTGTCACGTGGTGAAGTGTCGGATGAGAATAATAATATCTGTCTGCAGAGCCGCAGAGCCACCGTTTTACCCCAGCAGCAGTTTCACCCCAGCAGTACTTTTACCCGTGCCGTCACATTTCATTTTTAAATCTTGGCGACTTTTCTGTCCTAAAACTATCTAATAGTTATTGTTGCTCCTGCTGTTATTTTTTGCATCTGTTTAAGGGTAGGTTTAGGGTAGGGATGGGTATGGATGTTAAAAAAAAAAAGCCTCAAACCACATGAATATGATGCTGGTAGCACAATCTAATAAGTAGCATTTTTCGCTGTTGAATTGTGCTACCTACTGTTTTAATGGGATGTAGCAAAATCTGACAAAGTAGGACAAATCAACAGAACACTGTAACATGCATCTCGACGACATAAAACTCTCACGACGAAATGCGCATGCGCGGGCAAACACTGCTGTGGGGTAAAATTGTGGCTCTGCAGTCAGACCCTTCTTGATGAGAAACCCAGAGTAATTTAAAAATACTACTGTATTGTCACAAAATGTAGTTTCAAGACTTTCAGGTGAGAATGTAGTTGTTTAAAGCTCAAATCTGTGGTTTATTTATAAAGAGAGTGCCTATTTGAACATTGTATCTGGCGTTTTCGGAGTTGTGAGATCCAGTCGATCTACAGGTGCTCAGCGCTCGTTAACCCCAGCGAGAGCAGCCTTACCTCAGCTAGTCCTTTTGACGTCTTTAATCCTTTAAGTTATTTATTTTTCTTTAATATGGGTTCTATTATGTTGTTCAGATTGTATTTGCTTTGAATGTTGTTTCTATACATTAAAAAGTAGTAATTTAAATGCAAATGTTTTTTTTTTATAACAAATCAATCCATTTTTAAAGAAATTGTGTTGAAATCCGTATAGACTCCTAGGCGGATCCGCCTTCAAGTCGCCAAACCCGACTGTCACATTCGTTTGTTTTAGAATTAGCCCTGACTATTTTGAACTAGGGAGCTGATTGAGATGCACCCTCTGTCTCTCACATACACAGGCTGTCTCGCACTCTCACTCTGCCCAAGTAAATCTCACACCAAATTGCCAAACCTGCTTTTTGATATGAAACAAAGTCTAAGCTTTTCATTTTTTATTTTTTTTTTTATTTAAGTTTTAGTACAAAATTCAAACAATAAATACTGTTTTGGCGCACTTAATGTGGCATAACAGTTAAAGCCAGTGCCGCTGAAAAACAGAGTTGCGACCATAGACCGTAAAAAAATATGGATGACACGACTTAATTTGCTTCCGCTGACAAGAGTTGAAGCCTCCGGAGGCCCACACACGGCGCTGACATCTTGCGAAGATTTGGGACCGAGTCTGCGCAGTAGTGATCTTGGGACCGGAATCTACGCAGTAGAGTAGTTTTACAGTAGTTTTACATTTCACTGCCGGTTGTATATTCTGTATATAACTGTGTATGTGACAAATAAAACTCTTGAATCTTGAAGAAAAAAAAAAAGAGATCAGGAAGTAGAGGCGCGATATATCAAAAGCCCGCCCACAATCTCGCAGATGCAGAACAATGCATTATGTTGGTATGAAATAAAACAGTTATGGAAATGTAGAAATTAAAGCTAAAGCTCCAAACTCCTCCCAAAAATCCTGAAAAAAGTCTGTTAGTGCCTCAGTGACAACTTCTCTCAGAGAAGATGTCAATCTCAGCTGTCAATCATGAAGTCACACCCCCCGTTTTTATAGCATCAAATAACTGACTAATTTAAAACTAAACTCATTTAAAAAAAGAAGTGATCGAGGCACGGAGGCTTCAGTTTCTGAGAGGAGTGCTACAGGCTTGGTTGTGACATGCGTTCATCTCCTGGCGGCGCGTCAACCATATTTACAGTATCATTTTATTATGGAGAGTGATGGAGATGCAACATCATTAACATTAATGTTAATGTTTTTCTTGTATTTATCTCTGAGGTCGCCACAACCTTTCAACTTGCCTGGTGTATCAGTTGAAGCCTCAAGCTCAAGCCAATTGCACTGGCAGAGTAAGAAATAATCTCTTAACATTAAAATAACAAATTATAATATTATTTTAGAAATATGGTTAACTTTCTTAGTGCTAAAGATATTCCCCACTCCTTGTATCCATTCCTCCAGCTCCACCATCTCGCCAAGTGCCAGGCAGCAGAGTAACTACTCCTCAACCTGGAGAAAACTGTCTAGGTAAAGACTGATCGCCGAAATAATATTGAATACAGTGACCCCATCTATATTAACACAGCAAGGGTCACGGTTTCAAATCAATTGATTGCATCTGCATTACCATCTCAGACTTTCAATGTCAATCCATTCATGGGGTTGAAATACGTAGTGTACCAAAATGTTGAAACATGCAAATTCATGTTTAGCATCACCAGAGATTTTTTGTTTGCCATTGTTTGGCCCTGTAGCTCGCAGCCAACCATAACAGGAAGGAAGCATGACCGATACCATTCCCTGCTCTGGTGAGCAATAACTGACAAATACTGGAGGGTCATTCTGTGCCACAACAAAACTTTGTCAATAACTTTTGTCATTAACTAATGTCAATAGCTAATGTCAGTGTTATGAGTAATGAGGATAAACACGGTAACGTTATATATTTTATACATATATATATTTCATGTTTGTCAACAGTGGCTGAGGTCCACATCCTTAGCCTGCTGGAAACCATTAAGCAGCAGGCTGAACAGGGGCCAGATGTTGAGATGCCCAACAATATCCAGTTTCCCCTGGAACAATTGGAGGCAGTGGAAGCATTTTAAATGTTTAAAGGAACGTCAAATGGCCCAGCTCGACAGAGAGTGGTGAGTTTTCTTACTTAATATGAATGGTGCCATTAGGTTTATTGACTGTCCATGATTATTGCAAATATTCTATTGAAGGAGCCCTGAACAGGCCTGTCCTGAAATGTTTTTTCCCAGTGGTAAGATTCTGTCAGTAAGCAACATTCTCCCTGGTTTGACACTGTGTGTAAAGGTGGCACAGGTCCATGAGGGTGTGAGCCAAGTACATGTTTAGAAAAACATGTATACAAAATACAAAAATAATCCAAGAGAACAGGATTTTTTTTTCTTTACAGAAAAAGTAAAAACATATAAGTTTTCTATCTTTTGATACATTTCTGGATGCTTTCAACAGGAATAAAAACATTTTAAATGCACCTTTTAATGCAACTTAAGCTTAGAAATGTTTACCTTGCTATCTATTTTAAAAAAAAGATGTCAAACCATAAACATATCTGTCTGTTTGATTATAGGTGCTGTGAGGAAAAACACGGTAACACGGTCAGCCACTGACACGGAGGTCACCAAGCACGCAATCAGGTGGTTCAACCAGGTGGTGGATCGGGGAGCAAGGAGATGTGTCCCGCCTCCATCCACACAAATGAAGTAATAGGAGAAATACGCATTAAACAAACTTTTTATTGAACTTATTGTCGTTCACCAGTTATTCATTTTCTGATATTTTAGCTGTGCATAGCATAGCTTTTCATTGAAGTTGTAGCCTAATAGATAAAATATTTTATGTTTACACCGACCTAGGCCTATAAGGCACTAAATTAGGTTTTGACCACAAAATGAATGTAGAATAGCCTCATCAACGTAGTCTACCCAGCAAACATATCAGTGTGGGCTCACTGTGGGTAAGTGAGGGTTTTCTGTAGGACAGTGTGGGCGTGGGCGTGGGCAAGGGCAAGCCCTTTGGGGCCCCATGTGGGCTTTCTGTGGGCCAACCCACTGTGGGCTTGCCCACAGAAAACGTCTCAGGTTACATATGTAACCTCTGTTCCAGGGAATGAGACACTGCATCCTAGAACGCATATGGGGAACACCTCTAGCGTGACAGGTGTCTGAATCACTATCGAATCACGTCAATCTTATTGACCGGCAACAGCCTCTGACGTCATCAACGTGCGACCAGGAAGTACATAAGGGCGCCGTGCAAACATGACACCACCTTTTTCGTCTGAAGGGACTGTTTGGCAGGCAGGCCCCGAGGCATGGCAACGAGACGCAGTGTCTCGTTCCCTGTTCTCAGGGAACAGAGGTTACGTACGTAACCTGAGACGTTCCCTTTCGAAAGGGAACTCACACTGCGTCCTAGAACGCATATGGGGAACAATATACCCACTACGCCATGCTGAGGGGAGTGCATGCCTACTGGCAGTTACAACTGTCAGGACAAAAAAATTCAACTGAAATGCCTGAACCACTCCCCCTCTGGACACACTAGGCTGTCAGTGACAGCATTCCCTACGGAAACTTCACCGAATGCCACCATGGAGGCCTGACCTGGCATCACTTATGTGGGACACCTCGGCTTGGCCAACCCTATCTGTTTGAAAACAGAGCCTCTGGACATTTGCCTCCCGGCAAGGTATCCAGACTGAGGGACTGCAAACTGGCAGTGTCCTCCTTAGACCAGATCTCAGAGACGGGTATCCTGGAGAGCAGCACTCAGCGTAGCGCTTTCTAACCCTTGCTAGTGAGGGGAGTTCATTTGCTCGATCCCAGGATCTACCGAGCACTTATCTTATAGAGGCGCTCAGGAGGCCAGACAGGCCTACGGGCTGATCTAATTGTGAGGCCTCACATGGGGGCCTACGACCGTCTGATCAGACTCAGGCAGCTTCAAGCTCATAGACGACCCTCAATGAGGGGAGCTCAAAACCTACCCGGTAGGTAAACCAAGCTGTAGGCTGAATACGAGCAGGTCCCCTCCTGTAGGGACCGAGTAGCAGAAAACGATACTTTGTCACGCTAGGGTTTGAGACCCCCTTCAGATGCTGCCACCTAAGGCCAGATCATTGATAGCAGGTCCCCACTAGCTGTCAGCATAATGCCAGTTATTAGTTCCCGACCTAGGAACTCGTTCCCTCAGGGAGGCCTGGTGAGGCCTACTACCTGCTAGCAGTTCATAGTAACTGCCACAGTGACTGGGACCTGGGAACTCGCCTTCAGGGAGGCCTGGTGAGGCCTACTACCCGATAGCGGAACATGCTAGCTGCCCAATCATCCAAGCCCAGGAGCTGATGAGGCCTACAACCGGATAGCAAGCCTTCAGAGAGGCCTGGCGAGGCCTACTACCTGCTAGCAGCTCATGCTAACTGTCAAGTGTCTGAAGCCCAGGAACGCACCCTCAGGGGAGGCCTGCTACCCAATGGCAAGCCTTCAGGGAGGCCTGCTACCCAATGACAAGCCTTCAGGGGGGCCTGGTGAGGCCTACTACCTGATAGCCACACGTGCCCACTGTTAGAGCATCCTGGACCAGGAGCTCACCTTCAGAGAAGCCTGGTGACGCCTGCTTCCTGCTAGCAATTTATGCTTGCTGTTAAGGTGGCTGGGGTCTAGGAACTTGCATCCAGGGGAGGCCTTGCATCCAGGGTGAAGCCTACTACCCAATAGCAAGCTTACAGAGAGGCCTGGAGGGGCCTACTACCTGCTAGCGATCCACGCTGACGGTCACGGTGACTGGCAACTGGGAGCCCGCCTTCAGGGAGGCCTGGTGGGGCCTACTACCTGATAGCAGGCCTGCAGGGGCGACTTCCTGATGGCAGGTTGAGAAACTGGCTGCTATGACCCCAGACTGACAGTAGCTTCTCTGCTGGCTGATGAAGATGGACATCCAGGGAGTCCCACATTAGGCCTACTAGTTGACAAAGTTTCTGCTACTGAAGCTGACATCGTTGGAGAGTATGCCACATCAAAGCACACATATGGGCCGTCCGCAGGAGCCTCTCAAGGCTGACTACCTTGTTGCAGCTGTTATGCTTGTCCCCCCAACGTCGGGACTCACTTGCAAGGAGGCCTGCTGAGGCCTACTACCTGTCCTGGAGTCAACTGCCCAGACTGCCCAAGCTAGTTGCTCACAGCCAGCTAGCCTTAATAGGCCCCACCCTGGGGCCAGTCCATCCCAGAGGCCTACTGTGTGACGGCACAGTCTCACCAGCAGTGCCTACAAGCCTGGAACCTAATTACATTGCCAACAGCAGTGTACTCGGCAAGACCACCCTGGACCCTCTAAAGCAAGGGGAGTACAACTTACGCCACCCACCTCCATGGAGGCCCCACATCTTTTAGCGGCCTACCATTTATGTGTGAGGGCGTCAGCCATGGCAATGCTCTGGCTTCAAAGGGAGCGTACTACCAAACCATCATAAACAAAGGTTGCAAAGTGCTGCTCAACCCGAGCCATGGGTGGAGCAGAATGATACAGAGCTAGGAGTGGGGTACTCAAATATACCAGGGAAGTATTGCCACCTGGCCCTGATATATAAATAGGGCCAGGGCCTGCCAAAAGCTGGCAGCCAAAAACTAGCTCTGGGAGGCGGGGTCCAGCAAACCTCAGTCTTTTCGTGTATAAGTGAAAGACGGCCTAACCACGCCCCACGGCCACTGGCTAAGTCGTTATCGATTCTGCCTCAACACCAACCTGCATTACTGTAAAACCCCAGAACGCAGAGAAGGGGGCGGGCCTTGGCCGGACGACTCTCAAATGAGAGGAGGCTTACATTAGGGATGCTAAAAACCTACATTCACCTAGTGAAGGGCTCGGGGCGAAAGTGCTTTGGCAAAACACCTTCGTCATCCCTAGAAAGCCTAACTAATGTGGCGGCCTGCAAACATAGATCTTTACCCGAGGCTCGGGAGAGCGCTGGATGTAAATCTAACTGAAGTTTATGCGTTAGTCTGAACATACACTCTCGGAGGAGATGAGATGCTAAGCGCTTTACCCTGAAGTGGCTATCAGTTACCAGTTTAGTCTAGGAGAACATCCACATGCCTAGCAATGCGCTACATACCCGCAGGAAGCGGGTGCTTCTTAAAACCTACTCGCACTCTGAGAGGAGGTCTATTCCCTGCATTCTCTACTAGCACTACTAGCTCACCACGGAGCCCATGCGACTGGTGTCTCTAAGATCATTCTAACCACCTAACGGGAACAACAGGGCCCTAGCAAAACATCCTCCAACAATCCAGCTATCTCCAAAGCCCTCTACAGGGAGCTTAAAGTCTTATACAAAATATATTAATATTTTCCCTCTCAAGGGAGACTCACCAGCAGCGCGTAATGATATCCACCGATACATTTATTCACAATATGTATGCTTAGGTGCAGCACTACCAAGGGCCTGAGGGGGGCGCTCTCATGGACCGAGCCAGACGGGCCGTCAGAGTCTCACATCCGTTCATCACAGGCCCAGCCCGGCCTGGTGTAAGACACACCCGGGGAGAGATGGTAAAGAGGAAAAGGACAAAAGCTGAAGTCTACCGCGCCCTTGGAGACGGAGAATTACCCCAGCGCGCTCTCCAACACTGGTTCCGGGTTACCTCCCCAGTGTCCTTCCTCTTCCTGCTGCAGGAGTCCCGCCTCCTCTGCGCCTTGCTCCGAGATGGAGAGGATGCACGAGAGGCGACTCTAGCTCGCTGGCCCCAACGCCGGTCCTCAGATTTAATCCACTACAAGATTTAAATGCCGCCGAGCGTGCCTTTGCCTCTCTGAACCTTCTCACCACCACCTCGACGGAGGTGCCAAAGAGCTCAGAGGGTGAAACCAGGGCATTGAGGAGAAAGGACTTCTCTTTCTCCCCGCTGATACCGAAAAATTCAGGCCGAGTACGGGTTCTTCTCTGTTCCGGGAGGAATGGAAGGCTCCTAGGAGCTGGGTGGTCATGGCCAGAGAGAAACCAATCGTCGAGACGATTCGGCCGCATGGTCTCTCTTCTAATGCGCTGCCACTGTAACTGCAACCTGTGAGTAGCACGTTCCATAACCTCCAGCAGCTCCCCATACACGGGGCAGGATGGCTGGGAGGGTTAGGCCTCAGCTGAATCATCACCACCCTGCTCAGCCATCACCTTGCTCGTGTGGAAGAGCCGTGGCTGACGACGAAGAGGACAAATCCGACTCCTCCCCCAACAGCTGCCTCACGCGACCTGGCTGACCGTCTGAGAGAATTATACCTCTCTCAAGACGATGAGCCAGGTCCATCTGGCAACCCCATGACAGCAGTCGCCGCTCAGCCTCAACCTGAGGGGGAACGTTCCCTCTCGAGAAGAGGGCCAGACGAGAGCGGAGCGTCCTAACTGGAAAACGTTGGTCTACAATGATGCTGGAGATGGTCTACAATGTCCACTCTCTGTGTCATCTGGCAGATGATGTGAGGAGGTTTGGTCCCTTAGACTGTGTGTCTGCATTTTGTTTTGAAAACTTCCTGGGCCACCTTAAAAGAAAGGTCAGAAAGCCACAACACATTCTCCAGCAAATAGCTCATGTTTTAGAGAGGCACTCTACACAGAACAAGTCCACTTACCAGCCAGATAACTTGGCTTGGTTGAGAACATCTTGTATGACACCACCACAGATGAAACTTTAATTCGGCTAAGAGGATTTTTGGATCTGGCCCCACTGTACACAGAGCCAATTAATTCACAAGACATTGGCATCTTCACAGCTTGTGAGCTTGCTGCAGAGGTCGAACTGTACAAGCTTTCTGATATTGAGGCAAAATATTTGCTTCCACTTGGATTGGGATGGGCAGCAACTCCACTGCTGCATTTATATTAGATCTTGCATTCAACTATAAGCGTATCTCTGCCTGCTTGCTTTTTTAATTAATTTTTTATGTTTGTGAATTTGTCACATTAAATTATTCAGTTCTACTGCACATTGGACCTCAAGTGATTCTGTCAAAAAATAATACAGAAATATTAAACTGAAAGAGACACCTAATTGACAATAACGTACACAGATTCTATATAAGCAGTAGGTGGATGGCTGGTGAGGATGCTTGCTATTGGCCTCCTTATAAATTTCCCAGTTATATAAAAAGAGCTCAGCTGCAACATGAAAAACCAGGGGCTGACTGGGAAACATACAAAGTGCGTACACTCTACAAAACAAGCAAGTCATTTAGAAAATAGTTACACATAACGCCACAGCAGAACACTTGCACATGTGCATCTCCTAACATTACAGTGAGGTATTGTGTTGCTGAAATTGTTAACGATGATTCGACGAGTCACTCATTAGACAGTGACATGGCACCACCTATTGGAGATTTTTGATTAACATTTTTATAACGTCATATTTCTATATCATAAACATTTTATGAAATTTTAATAAATTATGTGCACTGCAAATGCACGCCACATTTTTGTAAATACGCCTAGATCACCTCAGATGCTGTAGACGGCTTTCGTTGATGGCTACTAATTTAATTTGATTGGTAACAGCCCGTGATTGTTTTATTTATTTTTTTATATTTAGTTTCACCATGTGTATCTAACAGTGCCTTAAGAAGTTTACATTTTTAGAAATATGATGACAAATGTTCAGCTCACATTTCACAGTCCTGAAACTGTGTGTTTATTTCTTGTTCTGTAGCAGATTTTGAGAAAGCAAGACAGAAGGCTAAGAAGGCTGAGACATCCTCCTGTCTCAACTCAGAAAATGACAGCCTGCTGGGAAAGTTTAATCAGAAAAGGAAGTGAGTGTCATTGTTTTCGCATTAATTGTAAAACTTACGCTGATGTAAGTTCCCATAGGAATGTGGAGTGGGAAATTTCAGATTACAGAACGACTCATAAATCAGCTAGCAAACCTAAAAGAAGAGGTTGCTGTAATCAAACAATTGTTATTGACACTGACAAAGCAAAACTCTACGGCTGTAGACCTGCCAGAGGGTGTCCATTTACCCCTAAAAACCATACTCGACCTTGAGATATCAGAAAATAAAATGAACGAGGAGGCCCACCACAACATCTGTACCTCTTCAGAATTACCGCCTGCAGCCATCCAGTTGCATGTTTGTCTGTACTGAACCACAACAGCTACACCATAAGAGTCTGGAAGTCACCTGGGACATGGCGCACAAATATGAATGTGCTACCAGAGACCAAAGTTTATGTACTGAATGGCATCAGCTAAGGAGGCATAGACTGACTGCCTCGCGTTTCAGGGAGATCTGCCAGGTTCGAGAGAACACTGAAGAAGGTCTGGTTAACCGGATACTGCAAGGGACCCGTCAGACGGCAGCTATGAAGAGGGGGCTCAAATTAGAGGCAGATGCTTCTCTCGGAATATTGCCAAATTAAAAGGGTCAACCACTACCCCTGTGGATTGGTAATTCACCCTGACGCTCCTTGGCTGGGTTAGAGATTAAGATTAACCTCCAAACAGATTAATCTTTGACCCTTCGGAAGCCATGTGAGTTTGGACCGGTTGAGATGAAATGCCTGAATGTTAAAAGCTACGTCGACTGCCCATATCTCAAGGCAGGCAAATTGGAGCTAAAACAAACGCATGATTATTACTGGCAAGTACAGGGACAGATGTTAATAACGTGAATGAACTGGTGCGATTTTTGTAGTTTCAGCTGAGGAAGACGTACTCATTCTGTACGAATTTACAGAGACATGTTTTGTATGTGATCAGAGAGAAAGTAGACAGGTTTTATTTCTATGTCCTGTGTCTACATACAGAAATGTCTAATGTAATAAAGCTTTCCTGTAGTTCAAACAATAAAAGCGTGGTGCTAGCAACGCCAAGGTCATGGGTTCGATTCCCAGGGAAAGCAAGAACTGACAAAAAATGTTAAAATGTGTACCTTGAATACAATGTACGTCACTTTGGATAAAAGCGTCTGCCAAATGCATAAATGTAAATGTAATGTTTCAGGAGTAGGGCTGCAACTAATGATTTTTCGGTCAGTGTTTCCAATTAAATATTTTATGTTCTGTGTTACCATTAAAAGTAAAAATTAAAGATGTTTTTATGATTAAGCACAATAAAAGTATTTTAACACTGAGCACCCCAAGAAAAAGACCAGTCATTTATTACCATTGTACTAAAGAGAAGGCAGACGTCTCTGGCACTACAACTGCCTCTTTAACAACTGTAAACTGAAAATGATTACATGACCATGCATGTGATTTTATTATGTTGCACCTTCAAGTTCATACACAAATTTATGAAAAATATTTACAAATTATATCAGAGGCAATTTACAAAGTGATGTTATTCTTATGAATTTATATTGAACACAAAAATAGTTGATATCGATCTCTTTAGAATACGTCTACAGTATCTCACTTCATAATCTCCATTTCTTGACCAGAGGTCCATTTTGATAGTTTGAGAGGAGACAAGCAACTGTGCAACTGTGAAAATTTGGTTTATGCTCCCTGCAATGGAGAGAGAGAGATAGTAGTACCAAAGAGTTTATTCTCTTTAACTCTTCTGATTAACCTTTCGATGTGCACCCTCAAACGGGCAATGGACTGCGTCTTCAGAACATCAAACTCTGACATTTGGGCCCCCTTGGAAGGAAGGCAGGACAATGAACAGGCCCAGGTACAAGGTCATCCACCAAGAATCCCTTGTCCACCATGATGGCTGTCTGGTATTAAGAGCGATGTAATCCCTGACTGAGAAAACACCTCCCTGTCACTCATGGAACCCTCAAAGAGTACTGACACAAAAGTCAGGGCTCCGTGAGGGCACATGCCCACCAAAGGTGCAGTTGGACTTATAGTTGGAAAAATTGCGAAGGAGTTTGACACCGTAGTATTGTACATTCAAGCACTACTTGTGTTTCGCTGTAGTCACGTGAAGTGACGCAACAAAATATTCTACTGTAACCGACGCCTCGTTCTATTTTGGATCTTTGAAATATGCATTGTATTTTAAACGTTTGTCACATGTTGTGCATGTACAAATAGGAAATGTGACTGTGAAGTGAATTTGTGGTCTCGTTTGAAATGCATTGATCAATATGCTTGCGTGGACTTCACTATAGCCTATATGTGCGCTGCTTCCTTTCCGTGAGTTCTGACCAGTAATGGAAAATATCAAGCGCTTCCATTTCAGAGTCCCTTTTATCAGATGTGTTGAAGTTGTTGGTGTTCATGTTTGTTAGCCCAGGTCATTTTACAAATCCAGACCAGACGATGTTCTACAGCCATGTCCGGAATAAAGAGTAGCCAAAAAATAAATTAATGTAAAAATGAATAAAATAAATAAATAAATGAATAAACAAATAAATATATACATAAGGAAATAAATCTATAAATAATTGTTTATTTTTGTTTTTGTGTTGCTTTTCTATGTACATTTTTTTTTTTTTTTTTACATTTCTTTGTATATTTATTAATGTATTTATTTATTTTTAATTTTGGCAGCTCATCAATACAGGTCTATAGAACTTGATTAATGCCAATTCCTATTGTGAACTCATGTTTACATATGAAAGAGTTTTCTGTCTTGGTCTGATATTTAAGGGATGTTGCACGGGGCTCAGGGCATGATTCTGTAACCAGATCAGCCTGTATCCAATTATCAGGTATGCATTTCTTACTCTTTACTTCAGAGCATTTGATGTTATGTATCGGTTATCTTTGAATTGATTATGTAATTGGCATGATACATTACCTGACTGTTAATAAATTGTTACATTGATTTATTCTGACTTACTCTGAAATGATTGATTGTGATGTATCCTTTGTTACCGCAAATCTGCGACCATGGGTGAGGTTCATACTAGATCTCGGATAGTATGGAGCATGGGGCACATCTGGCAAGATCCTAGATTTTTGACTAACTGCTCGACTTTAAGTTGTTATGCAGTTGCATTATAGGGGGCCAGAAACGGGACGATTGGGCGGGCCTTACATTATCAACAACCTCTATACCAACCAAATAGTCAGCCAAGTTTAGATGACTCATCAAAATGTCACCAGTTATAAATCAGCCAATCCCAAAGTCACCCTCCAACAGAGTCGGAAAACTTACAGCCAGCAGGCTCAGAGTCTGTCCTAAGGAAAAACCAACTACAAAGTATGTTAGTGTAACCGGCCTACTTCTGACCACAGTTACGATCTGCGTTGTGTACTTAGTTGAATGAAAACACGGGACCACTGGAACTGCTGCTGCTGAAGGGTTTATCATCATGAGACTCAGCGCACTCAAAGCAGACTCAGGAAACATCACAATGATAATAACATATCAAAATGTTGCAAACAACATTAAGTGTAAAATTAATTGCCACAAACATTTATATAACCATACAGAATTATCTCCTGCAGCTAATTGTAAATCAATCATGAATTAGAAAAGAAACAAATTGATACAGAATGAATACAAAAACTGAACAGATATAAACCATAACTGTTACCTGAATGGATTAAAGAGAGAACACAGCAATGAGAAGTGTTTTTCACCGTGATTTCATCACCTGCACAGATCAATGACCAGTTAATGAATCGGTTAAAACCACCGTGTTCTATTGACACACACACACACACACACACACACACACACACACACACACACACACACACACACACACACACACACACACACACACACACAGTACATACTCAAATCACTGTACTCGGTAATAAAACTATTAAATCCTATCCATCCATTCATAAAACACTTCCTAGGACATTTAGAACACTCTTAACAACAATATTATTGCATATTATGTACTTCATCAAACTTCTGAGAACCTTTATACTCTATATTGAAAGAGCACCGCAGGCTGCTTACCTCTCCTCAGCGCACTCGAAGCAGACTGCAGCGCGGGCGAAACAGATGACTATTAATCAAAAGACTATTTTCCCAAAACAAGCTCAAAACTAAATTATAACATTTCCTTAGATAAAATAATATAAAGTAAATAAATAAAAATTGACAGGAAGGATTATTAGTGAAAAACAAATATTCACATTGTGTATTAACATCCGTCACATTAGGGTCATTCTTTATTTGTGGTGGCAAGTGGTGTACTCTACTTTACAACAGTTGAAATAAACTTTAAATACCAATAAATTATTAAATATTTTCATGGTTGTATTCTGTAGGATAAACACAATTTGTGCACTATTAATAGATACATTTTTGTTTTAAAATACATATTTAATTGAGTTTGAGAGATTGCATTTGTAACAAACATGCCTGTTCCCGCCATACCTCAGAGAGGTATCATGGAATGTAATTGCAACAACATTTTTAACGCAAATAAAGTGGTTATATTGTGAATATAGATTTTATTTAACATGTACAATTTTATTAAATTGTAAAAAAACAAAACAAAAAAAACATTTTGTAATATCCCCCAAAGTCATGTCTGTGGTGTTACAACAATGGATGTCGCCCCTTTAAGAAAAGGGGGAAATCTATTTGGACTACTTCCTGTGTGTAAAGGTCATTGCAGGTACTGGTTTATCTGAGGGGTGCATGGTGAGGACATTCTTTCTTATTAATTTTCTTCAAGTTGGCTAAATTTCTGACAATTTCATGTGCCGTACTTTATTAGTGTCTGTGGTGTTATGTTGATAACTTGCAGATTTGACATATTTTAATAAAAACTTTGATAAATACATACTTCTTAATATTTCCAAAATGTCCCCTGATCTTTAAATCATCGTGATGGCAGCCTCCATTTTAGAAAAATCTGGATTGAGGCTAATTTGTCTGTGGTGTTACTGTCTTTCCTGGTAACGCCACAGACTCTATAGTAACTCCACAAACCTTTTATGCAATATTACGTCTGTGGTGTTACTTCAAAATGTGTCTGAAATTTCTTTCCTTCAGAGCCATTTCATCTTATAATTTAATGTTTTTAGACTGTAAAGTGGATTTAATCTTTTAGAATAAAGACTATAAAGGTAGCACAGACCATTTTTTCTGCCTTTAAAAAAAAATGTATATCCAATAAAAAAAACAAAAACAAATCTTCTTTGGCAAAAATAGGAGCCAAGATGAACAATTAAACATTTCATAAAATGAAATTTAAATGATCAATGAAACCGAGTCCTTAAAGTATTTTATTTATGTATTATTTATTACCTAGTTGCATATCCCTGCTCATTTTAGAACAAACCAAAATTTAACTTCAAATATTGGTAACACCATAGACATAAGTGGTTGATTTAAGCTTCAATTTTAATGGATATAGCATATTAAACTAATTTTAAATGCATAGCAATACATTTTGTTAAAAGAAAACAAACAAGTATTTTTACAATTTCTGCTTCTCATTTGCCACCCCAATTGAAGAATGACCCGTTATACAATTGTGCAACTTTAAAGTTAACACTGTTTATTTATAACCACAATGAGCGGTTGTAAAGAATAATGTTCTTTGGACTTCTGTTCTGGAGAACATATATCCTAATGCATCACATTGACTTGATTGATTGTGTCATTCAGCTAACATGTATTTTAATTTCTTGCAGTTTTGCTGAGGGAGATTTTGATGAAACAGGAAATGCTTCTTGACCAGCAAAACACAGTTCTTAGACTTCTAACAGTTAACAAATCGCCCATGCCTTGATGTCCATCATGGGGCCAAGTTCAAGGATCGTCTTCCTCTGAAAGATATAGAGTCTCTGCAGTGCCTGGAGGCAGAGCTGAAGGTGAACCCTGAGACTAAATTAAAATTTTAAAAAAGTAATGCTTAGCCCTTTGAGACGCCTACAGTCTCATAAACTTACTCGCACTTCTGTCCTTGTGGACCTACAGTTGCCAGCGAGGGCACATGTCCGTTAAGTTTATGAGACTGTAGGTGTCCCAAAGGGCTGCAACTAACAATTATTTTCATAATAGATTAATCTGTCAATTATTCTTTTGATTAATCAGATGAAAAATATATATTTATATTTTATTTTTCGTTAAATAAATTTTAATACATTATTTTAAAGAATGTTTTTCCACATTCTGCCCAATGATGACCTCCAAACAATGTGTAATATTAAAGCCTATCTAGATAAAAATAGTGAATGTATCTACATAAGCTATGTTGTGCGTTATAAGCAAAAAAAAAAAAAAAAAAAAAAATACATCATAGTGTGCACACTTAAGTGGGACAGGAGTTCACTGTGTGATTGTTTTGGTAAGACGGCATGTGCAGAGCATGAACTTTGTGGAATAATGCAAACTCCCATACTGCATTTTTCATCCAATTAACCAAAGAAATAATCAACAAATTAATTTGATTGATCAAAATAGTATTTTTCTTACCTATTTGAATAGGTTAAGGTGGTCGTTAGTGATGTGTACCAATTGGGCATAATCTGGCTGGGTGATGGAACTGGGCACAATCTTTGATGCAACAAAGATGGTGTGTTAACATGAATTCTCCACATGATGGGCATTTTGACAATTGTGTGTGTATTCAACCATTAAAGCACAATATGACGATCGCATGCTGAGAGACTGGTTTTCCCTTCAGCTGTGTATCTGTATGAGCACAGCTTGTTTTTAACTGCTAATTGTGTTTTAAAGGGATAGTTCACCCCAAAATGAAAATTATCCCATGATATACCATCGCAATGATATACATTGTCATACCACCCAGCCCTAGTGTGCAAAGTTGGGGCAAGATTATCGGGATGGGTATAAATGGAGGTCAGGCATCCAGAGCATTTTGATTGGTTTATTTAGTATCACTAGTGTTGTAGTAGCTATTGGTTCATGCTCCACAGTTGGTGGAGGTAATGTGGAAGTTTTGTTGCGATCCATCAGAAAACAAAGAAGAAAAACACGTGAAAGTGGTTCATCAGCGTTGAGATGAAGGGGTAAGCTTGTTGTAGTTTTTAGTTTTGTATAAAAAGCATTATAAATTATGAAAAAGTAAATTTCATAATGGCGTTTGTACAGTTTTTAGTCTTTATGTAGTTCAAATTAATTTCTGTAGTTTATTTTCGTAGCACACACAAATTACAAAATCTGTAACGTGCATGACAAGATCTTTTCTGCATTCCATTTGCTCTCCAGATTATGGATTCTGAAGACCATAAGAAGGTTTTGTGCCAGTGTAATTTTTGTACGTTTTAGGACTGAATTGCTTTTTCAAATTGTAAATGTCTTAAACATTTTGTACTTGTAAATAGATTTGATATTAGAACACAACTCCTAACTTAATTGTACAATGCATGTAATTCTTTTAAAACCTGCGCTTATGTTTTCATTGTAGTTATACTTCTACTAATCCATGTAATGTAATTGAAACATTTGTTTTGATATCAGAATTATTTTATAAAATGTATTACTCATAACGATCAGTGAAATAAATGTGAAACGCATGTTATTGTGTTTTAGGTTCACTTAAAGATCAGGTCACCTTCAGTCCCATTTATCTTGTGTGGTAGTACATGGGTGTAAGTTATTATTACATTCACTATGAATAGGAGATCATATCCAATAATTATTTACAAAAGTTGAAATTTGTTGAAGGTTTAAAAATCTATAAATGCCACGTCTTGTGTCGCAAAACAGCGCACTACCACTGTTGTTACTGTGACAAAACAGTAATACATTGGACTGACAAAACACCTGCTTAGTCATATAGCAGATAAGAGTGCAGGTGGACAAGCCACCATGATTGTGGCTAATAACCAGGGGGAAAAGTCATCCACTCTGGTTCATGGGCCAACTGACCAGCCATCAGCAATGGCCAGTGAGCAGAGGGACCAGCAGTCCACAGTGGTCCATGGACGAACTGACCAGCCATCTACCACAAACCAGAAACACTGGGGTCTACCATCTGTGGCCCAGGAGCAGGAGCTAAGACATCATAAATCAAGTCAAAAAAAGTTTCCTGTCCTAAATGTAATGTGACATTTATATTTGAAAAATTTACGACACATACAAAGAAAGCATAGAACTGAAAAAATTGATATGTGTACAAATCACCACCTTGCCATTTCATACAAGAAATGGTATTTTTGAAGTTGCAAAAAAATATCTGTGGGCCACCTGTTCCTGTTCATGTTAAACAAAAGGTGAGAGGTCCAAGTGAATGGTAGGTGGATGACTGCTCTTTGTTTTATGATGTAGCAGGTAGGAGTGGGCATCAAGCATTTAGATGTTCTTCACTTGACTTTTGTTCAACTCCCTCAGACACCTGTCATCTTGAGGAGGACACACTGACTGAGCTTGTAAAGCAAAGATGGTTTACAGAAAACAAGAAAAAGATGTGTCTTGCACGACTAAAGGAGGCAACAGACCAAAGTGTCCCACTTGTTGTGGGTGTTAAAATTGGGCCACCCAAAAAGCATTATGTGTCTGTGTTGGAGAACAAACCATCATACTACAGTTGATTGGGAAGGGTGATGGTTATGTATGATGCCCAGAGAAACAGCTGGCATTGTCCCTGTGCTGATGCACGGATGTCTTGTCCACATAAGTATGTCGCAAAGTGGTTCCTTTTTCAAACTAGACAGCTTTTTAAATATGTCAAATCAACTGGAACAGAAGAAGATGACTTGGATGGTCATCAAGATGACAAGGAAAAGACGGAAAAGATATTTGGGCTTGGGAAAGAACGTTTGCAGAGGATTTTAAAGTCTATCATAGATGATAAACTGTATCCAACAAATTTTCCTGAAAATCTTTGCAGAGGAGTGTTTGATCCTCCCCCACCAAAGCATAGTGTGCCATCAGAAAAGTTCTACACTGAATGCCGTTATATATCTTGCCTCTAAGTGACCCCATCCTGATCACAGCAAAAGCTAAGATTGTGACACTGACATGTGTCTATGAAGGTAAGTGTTATAAAAAATATTACAGCATGCTGTTATATTCACATCTATGTATCTAATCAATTTATTCCTTTCAGGAATAAGTGCATACTTAAGGAAATGTCTAAGATGTGGAATGGAGTAGCGTTGCCAAGACTGGGAACATGAAATCCACAACTTTAACAATCATAATCTCACGGGTTTCCACTTATGTTTGTATTTAAGGGCATTACTCCAGGTATGGTCCCTGTACATTTTAAGTGTGCCTTTATTCCTAAAAATTTAATCTCTCTTTCTCTCTCTGTATTATTATACCTTCCCACAGTCCTAATTACTGCTTATTGTTATGAAGTAACAATACCTGCCACAAAGTATAACACTATTTTATATTTGTCTGTACACTCATAATGCAGGAGGCAGACTTTTCAAAGCAGTGGAACTTACATCTGGTTTAAAACTTCCTTTACATAACCATCTGTTCCATGGTTACCTACATTTTGAAGCAGTGGTGCAACATGACTACAAATATTCATGCATCAATTGTGGCTCTCATCCTCCTGTGGTTATTATGGATCTTCATAAAAAGTGAGTTTTCAGTATGCCAGGTATGACAACATACACATTAAAGCTATTCTGACAATGGCTTTGTTTGTATTGTGAGAAACAAAGAATGTTGGTTTCCTTTTGCAGCGAGTGAGGTACCTGATCCAACCGAGTATACTGGGGAAGTTGATGTGAAAGACTTCTGGGAGTCTCTGTCCTTGAATATTATATCCCTTGGGTTTGTGAAGGGTAAGACAAGGATTTTCTTTGTCACTGAAGTAAATTGTCACTGCCTCTATTGAATGATTGATTAACAAACTAAAACCACATATATTTAAATGTTTTCTCATGTAGTTGGAGAGGAGAATCCATTTGTTGTTAAGCCGACCTTTGGTTTTTGGGCACCATGGATTGGACCAGAAACTCGAGAAAAAAAAAAAAAAAAGTGGGAAAAAGTACACCACCAGCAAAAACAAAAGAACAGGCAGAGCTAGACATCACTGAAGACAGACTTCTTGAGGAAGTCATGAAAATGAAGGTAAGGATTATTTGTAATATTTGTTGTCTGTGTGAATATGTATCATAGTTTTACTTTTTTGAAATGTTTCAACTTCACAGGTTGATGTCAAGAAACTGCAAAGCTTGTGGGGTGGATCCCTGTGGTTCAAAAACAGACATTATCTTCAGGCTGATGCCAGAACTGGCTGGAAGGTTAATACCCAACTATTAGAACAATTTTTTTCCTCAAATGGAGAAAATCATTTCTCAACATGATGGCACCCAGCTTAACAGATCAAGGCTGGAGAAAATACAGAAGTTAATAGAACCAGACAAACCTTCATGAACAAGAATGGGCAACTTATCATAGGTAACATGTCTGTGCTTGTAACACTTTTTTTGCATGAGTACTATGATTATAATTTTTTCCCCCCTTTTAAGGGAAATGCCCGATATTGAAATAGTATTTGCACACTAAATCTCAGTCAGCTTTCAATGATTTTGCTCAAATTTTGAAACATACATTGATTAATATCTCTTTGGTGCAATACTGTTCTCGCTGAAATTACCATAGTGGCGACCTGACTGAAGTTTTAATGCGTCAATATGTAATCATCTGCCAAGACTGCAGCTTGAATTGAATCATTTGGCCTCTTTTCATTTATGTATGTAGCAATGTACTCAGGAACAATGTTCTTAAACTGATCAAGAATAATGAGGTCACGTAACTTCTCAAAATTATCAACACCGGAAGCATTACACCAACGATCAAAGTGTGAAACAAGTTCTCTTACCACCTGAGTGTGATTGGCGATCACCTTTTCACTAGTTCCTGAAACGCTGGCGGTATGCCTTAGGAACCAGCTCATAAGCTTTTAGGATAGACACTTTTACCATGTCATAATCTTTTCTGTCCTCCATGGTAAGTGCTGCATATGCCTCCTGTGCTTTGACTGTAAATCAGTTTGAAGCATTATGTCTCTTGTGAAACAGTTCTGATTTTTTTTTTTTCTTCTCTACTTAGGATGTGGATGTAGACTTCAGTGAAGTAGATGTTGGCCTACTCAGTTTTACCTGAAGAAATGCCTGCCAAACGTACAAATGCCCTCAACGTGGACGCAATAAGGGCAATCTTTCTGGAGGGAACAATTTTTGTGGATGATGTCCCAAATTTGCCACATGCTGTATGTCTCCTCTTTGCTTTGATCTATGCTCTAAATTTAGACTACCCAAAGGCAACGAGGAACACATTTGATTTCATTCAGCGGGTATTTCTGTGTTTGGGAGGGAAGAATTTCAAACCCAAACTCCAAACCCTTAAAAATCAGCTTTTAAGCTAAGCTTGTTTCTCATTTCTTTCTGCCTTGGATGCCTAAGATGTATAGGCATATTCATTTGCTATAATTTCAAGTGGCCACTGGTTCAAATAAGTTGATGCAATCATGTTTTTAAAGTCTTTCCCATGCTGTGTCAAGGTAGAAAAGATTTGTATTTCAAGGTTGTAAAAGCAATAAAATTTTTTGCTGTTCTGTTTACAGTGCATGTTCTGAAAATGTCATGACAGCAGAATGCTGCTAGCCAGTCAAAAGTGTTTAAAAGAACTTATGTTCTAAAGCATGTTTTTGTGATGTTCTTAAATTTTCTTTTTTGGTTTTTACAAAAATTAAACAGCTGAGAATCACACTTGTGTTAAGTGCATTCCATGCTAGTTGAACTACTAAAAATACGTTCACTTTACTTGGAAACATGTGGAAACTGATTAAAATAGCAGATTACAAACCAAGTTGAGCATAATAGCATTTAAGATGTCTGCAGAACACATTATAACACTAAGTTAAATTGAATTACTCAAGTAATATTCTAGAGAGTGTTAACTAGAATTGAAATTAAACTATGTATTAATTTACTTGGGAAGAGTTTGCTTTATTTACTTTAAGCTGATCATCATCTTAACTTCAGTTTTCCCTTTAAGTTTGCTTTGCAAAAATAAGCCAATCGTTTTCCAAACTTTTTTTTTTTTTTTAAGTAAACTGAACTTGTTAGAATTTACAGTGTACTTAATTTTGGTACCCACAAATATAGGATGAAATCTACCCACACAAAATGAGTGCAAATTGTTACCTCACATTTGAGTAGCTTATATAGGTTTGTTTAAAAAAAAAAAAAAAAAAAAAAAAAAAAAAAAAAAAAAAACATTTACACACAAACTGACTAACAACCCTAACTTTCAGATGCCATCTTTATTTGTCTAGCTCAATTATCAAAGTCTGGAAAGCACAGACTTGTGGGATATCAAAGGCAGTGAAGGATACATATGCTGCTTTCAAAACAGGAAGTAAAGCTAACATTGGATTTGGATGTGCCTTCTTACCTTGGAATGCATCCTCCGAAGGCAGCATTTTTAAGATTTCAGACACAGCCTAAGTCTTGTGTATTTGTTTTAAATGAATGACAGCAACTTATCTTACAGTAAATCTGTGTAAAACACTGTACAGTTTGTGGCCTGATGTGAGTGTTAAACTCCCCAGATTACCTGCAATATTTTATCTAGACTAAAGCTTCTCTGTCCTTTTGCTTTTCTGTCATGGAGGCATTTTCTGTCATCTTCAGCTCTTTGATCTGAAAGTGTAGTTCAGTACGAAAAAGCCCACAAAAATACATGATCACTGCAGTGCTGTATGTAGACCTCATTCAAAACTGCGCCATCTTTGATTTTTAACAGGAATGAAAGCGAGGCTGTGAGGGATAGACATACACCGATCAGGCATAACATTATGACCTAAGATTGTGTTTGTCCCCCTTTTGCTGCCAAAACAGCGCTGACCTGTCGAGGCATGGACTCCACTAGACTCCTGAAGGCATGCTGTGGTATCTGGCACCAAGATGTCAGCAGTAGATCCTTTAAGTCCTGTAAGTTGCGAGGTGGGGCCTCCATGGATCAGACTTGTTTGCTCAACACAACCCACAGATGCTCGATTGGATTGAGATCTGGGGAATTTGGAGGCCAAGTCAACACCTCAAACTCGTTGTGCTCGTTAAACCATTCCTGAACCATTTTTGCTTTGTGGCAGGGCGCATTATCCTGCTGAAAGAGCCACAGCCACCAGGGAATACCGTTTCCATGAAAGGGTACACATGGTCTGCAACAATGCTTAGGTAGGTGGTACTTGTCAAAGTAACAGCCACATGGATGGCAGGACCCAAGGTTTCCCAGCAGAACATTGCCCAAATCATCACACTGCATCATTCCCATAGTGCATAATGGTGCCATGTGTTCCCCAGATAAGCGACACACACACCCAGCCATCCACGTGATGTAAAAGAAAACGTTATTCATCGGACCAGACCAGACCACCTTCTTCAATTACTCCACCAGAACTTCCATTAGTCCAGTTCTGATGCTCACATGCCCACTGTTGGCACTTTTGGTGGTGGACAGGGGTCAGCATGGGCACTCTGACTGGTCTGCGGCTATGTAGCCCCATACACAACAAACTACGATTCACTGTGTATTCTGAAACCTTTCTATCAGAACCAGCATTAACTTCTTGAGCAGTTTGAGCTACAGTAGCTCGTCTGTTTGATCGGACCACATGGGCCAGGCTTCACTCCCCACGTGCATCAATGAGCCTGTTGCCGGTTCATCACTGTTCCTTCTTTGGACCACTTTTGATAGATACTGACCAGTAAAGACCAGGAACACCCCACAAGAGCTGCAGTTCTGGAGATGCTCTGACCCAATCATCTAGCCGTCACAATTAAAACAATCACAAAAAAAGAAAATCAAATCCTTACGCATTTTTCCTGCTTCTAACGTTGTTTTTTGAACGAGAAGAAATGGTGGAAGGCAGTGACAGTGCTCGGGAGATTTTTTTTTAGACCAAATCTGAGGTGTGGTCATATTTTGGCTTTTACAAAAGTCCTGAGGGAGACTTAATCAAGGATGGTCACCCCGTTTGCAGAACATGCAAAACGAAAGTCGCTGCATGGGGAAACACTTCAAATCTGCAGTCGTCTTCGTGACCACACACTGTTTATGCCAAACGCAAGACAAGTTAACTTTGACCTCAATACCAAAACTACGTCTGGGAAATAATTGGACACAAAGTTGAGTTGAAATATTTTATCTCATTCTCTTGAAATGAACGTGAAGTTACAGCAAAGAAAAGTTTGCAGCAAGTGGCTTTGAGACAAAGCCGAACAAACAAGTTCAAACAAGACTTTATGTCATGTGAATGAAACAAGAGCTGTTGTGATACGTGGATGTGTACATAATGTGTTGCTATTGACGACGGTCATAAGGAAGGAAATGCCACAGAATAGTCTTGCTTAAAAGTGCATAGAGATGCTTGTTTATTTTTGATTTTCAAATATAAAATTTAAAATGTTTTCAGTGTGTGCATCATTTCTTTTTGAACAATTTCATCTCATTTTAACAAAACTGTGATAATATTGATAATCGTGATCATTTTGGTCACTATAATCGTGATATGAAATTTTCATACCGTCCCATCCTTACTCCTAAGGTTTCTCTCCAGTATGAATTATCTGGTGCTCACGCCTAGAACCACACATAGTGAAGGTCTTCCAAAAATCAGAGCATCATGAGGTCTCACACCAGTATGAATGCTCTTTTAAATACTTCAGCTGTGAAAAACTCTTTCCACAAAAAGAACATAAGTAAGGCTTTACACCAGTATGAATTTTAAGGTGTGTTTTTAAGCTTGATGCCAACACAAATGTTTTATCACACTGATCACAGCTGAATGATCTCACTCCAGAGTGACGCCGCAGATGATCTCTGAGAACTTTTTTAGATGTGAAACTCTTTCCACACTGAGTGCATGTGAACGGTTTTTCTCCAGTGTGAATTCTCGTGTGCACATTAAATTGTCCCTTCTGAATGAAGCTCTTTCCACAATGAGTGCATGTATGAGGCCTCTCTCCAGTGTGAATTCTCATGTGTCTTAGAAGGTTTGATTTGTGTCTGTAACTATTTCCACACTGAGTGCATGTGAACGGTTTTTCTCCATTGTGAATTCTCATGTGCACATTTACGTCCTCTTTGCGACTGAAACTCTTTCCACACTCAGAGCAGGTGAATGGTTTTTCTCCAGTGTGAATTCTCATGTGTCTGTTAAGGGTTGATTTATCTATGAAACTCTTTTCACATTCAGAGCAGGTGAAAAATCCTTTGACTCCAGATTTTCCAAATTGTTTAATTGTGAAACTCTCTTCAGTCTTTGAAATGACTGTATTTCCATCTTCATGTTGTTTGTCTTCATTTTTATATGTTGGTTTTCTATCTTTATTTGTGAAATGGTGGTGTTTGTCTTCATTCACGTCCATCAGGTCTAAAATCAACATTCAATTAAAAAAGGACAAATGAGAAACAGTTAATTCTCAATTTAGCATTATTCTACTAGTATATAGTATTTCAGTTTTCATCTTAATGTTCCTTATCAGCAGGGCCACCCGGAATCTGTGGTATTATTTTGTGATTTCTGTGCTGAATTTTTTGAAAAATCTGCGGAATTATGAGGAATGGTGAGAATGGTGAAATTTGTGAGAGCGATTGTGTATGCTTCTCAAATGACGGGCACTACAATCTGTGAAAATCTGCTGCGTTTTCTGTGGATTTCTGCGCGCACAGATTCTGTGTGGGCCTGCTCATCAGTCACTAAAGAGAATGAAGGAAAACACTAACCAATTTGTTTCTCTGTATCTTCATCTTTCACTCTGCAGGGTTCTAGCTTGAACTCCATTCCTCCTGCTGCTGCTGCTTCTACTGTGGAAAGATGCGAATATTCCCCAGCATTTAAACTCTCATGAACAGCTGTGGGAGAGGCTTCACTGACTGAAGGTGTGATTTGTGGTCACTGCTGCTCATTTAAGGCCCCGATATACTCACGACGAAGTTGTTACTGTTACTAATATGCGGACAACATTTTGAAAATAACAGTCATCTATAAATAAATAAATAATAAATATTATATTATATTATATTATATATATATATATATGAATTTCACCAAATGTATCAATATCTTTGTAAAATGGCACAGCTTTTTAAATATCTGAACGTACACTCTTAATATCAGTCAATCAAGCATTAGACTATGTTATGATATTATGATAATCAAGCACTATTTAATGATAGAACTTAAGTAATCAGAACTAAAACTGTTGGTAACCGTATGAATGCATATTTGTAATTTAACTGAACTTTGGACTGGTGGTGGTGCTTAAGATATTGTTGGTCATTTCAGTGTTTCTGTATAAAAAAAAAAAAAAAAAAAAAAAAAAAAAAAAAAAAAAAAAAGATAATAGTAATTATATTATAATATTAAAAGATAATACTACTACTACTAATTCTACTACTAATAGCAATATACAATGCACTAAGGATTGATGGGCTGCTGGGTTCATGAATATGAATCATGTTGACAGTTTTTGCTCAAACTGATTTGCTGATATCAAAACAGGGACAGGAAAAGATGAGCGCCAGCCAATGAGATTGCCGTTTGCGCATTAGTCCCACCCACTAACGGAAAAAAAACCGGAAATCTTTCTTAAAAGAATGACTTTCTAAATGAACTCTGGTATTGACAGGAAAATACAAAGAATATGGTTTACATGTAGCGCGTCTATTTTGCGTGGTATGTAAGACTCTCGCACTGTGTGTGCGTGTGAGAAACGTGTTCAGCAAAGCGACAGCGATGTTTATGGTATGTCAGATGAGCTGATTTGAAATCGTATAAGTTAGATCGCTTGACGAGAGTGAAACTCTCAAGTGCTCAGTCTGAGTGTTCAGCGAGTGAAAATATATCTATGCTAAACTTATTAGCATAGATATATGCTAATATATAGCATATATCTTACTTAGCCGTGTTTACTTAGCCTCTAACACTGGCGAGTAAAATCTAAGCATTTAATAGTAAATAATAATAAAATCGTTTAATGCATAGGTAGTTCCAAGTCAGTTGAATCACTGTTCTATATTAATGCGCTGTTTTCATTCAGTGTGTCTGATTCAGAGCGGACAGAATGCTGGATCTAACGAGCCACAACTGACGAAAATAACTGTCAATTTTACACTTCCGGTCAAATATTGCGCTGCAAACATCAATAACAGCTTATCAATGTTTTGTCAGTTGTCTGACCACTCCCTTTTTTGTACTAAATCGTCATTGGGAGCTGACATGCTGCTCGGGTAACACAGTTTCTGCCAATCTCATGTTAATCTTGAGTACCTACTAGGGCTGCAAAATTAATCGAAATCCAACCGCAATCGCGATTTGGCTTGTGTGCAGTTATGAAAGAGTAAAGGCTGTGATTTTAATGAAATAAATATATGCCCAGCGTGTTAGTGAAGAGCGGCTCTGGGGTCAGGAGTAAATGCTGCTCCGTCTGAAAGACTGCGAGTTTGACTTTGAGTCGCTTATAACGTGTGTTTGAAAAAGCAACACGCATAAAACATCTTCACAAACTTTGAAGCATTCATAAACCTGTTCAACAAAATACAACGTTTATTAACATGTTTTAACTCACTTCATGTCAGTCGAATGTTTGTGAGCTGATGTGGCTTCTTTATCACAGAATGAGGCAGACAATGCATCATTTTATAGTATTCTATACAGTGATATGAAGTCTATGTCAATCAGCACTGCATTATAATATACTTTATTATTACGATAATACCAGAGATGGCTTGAAGAACTCAAATACACCATATCTTGCTGCAGTCGTGTTAATTGTCGTCATGTTTAATCAAATCGTTTCCATCTTTTTATTCAGCCTTCAGCACAAGCGTCACAGGGATTTCCTGAAAACAATCACTTCTCTGAGGCAAATGTGGCGTTTCTGCTCGGGGGCGCCCTCTGTCTTCCAGTATGAATGAAATTTTTGGGTAACATAAGAAAAATAATACTTCTCTCGAATTAATTTTATAGGACAATCCATATGTTTTTCTTCAATGTACAGGAGTAATTTTTTTTCCCCACAGTGTTTTTTTTTTTTTTTTTTTTTTTTTTTACAATAAATCCTTAGACATTTCTAATGATTTTTAGTCATAGGCTGTCTGCATATTAAAAAGGTAACCAAGCAGTTTTTTGTAAAATAAGTTCTGTAAAATATAATAATAATAATAAACGCATTTAATAAATAAATGCATTTTAAAATCACAATCGCAATTAGATATTTTCCCCAAATCGTTCAGCCCTACCTACAGAGTAGCACTGCATCCTTCATATCTCAAAAAAAAAAAAGTCTTTAGTTTTATTAGATTTATAAAAGGACAGAGAAGCTGTACCGACTCTTTTCGAAAATAGCCGAACTCGTGGAGGAGTGCGGTAGGCGGAACTAAAGAGACACACACCTATGATAAACACAGACACACACAACACATTTGTGGCATTATCCCTCCCTGGATAACTTTCTATTCACTATACGTTCGTGTTGTTTACATTATATGCACTTATGCACCGATTTCCAACCAAACACAGACATGAGATGCAGTTTCCACTCATGACCTGGAACAAACAAACAAACTTGCAGAACTCTGTTGCTGCCCCGGAAAAACAAACTGCATCTAATGTTTCCTTAACGCTGGGTTATTTGGGAAGCTGATCTTTCCCTCACAACCAAAAACACACTTCTTTAGAGGCATTGTTGATGTTGTGGTCTAAAAACAAAGCGCTGCCGATGGCTCCTGTAACTCCAATGAAGCACGTTGATGGGCATGCTCTCACTCTTACACTCGCTCTTCCTGGAGAAGTGCCCATACAAGGAATTCCGCCCTTTATGACGTAATACATGGCCATACTCGAAAAAAAAAAAACTTTCCGAAACTTGTTCGAATCCGGAAGGTGTACATCCCCTTTAATGGAGTAGATAATCATATCTAAAAAAAAATAAATAGTAGCATGAAAATAGATACTAGTACTTTAAGGTTTATAACAGGTTATAATATATAGCGGATCCGTTTACATTTCACTGCCGGTTGTATATAACTGTGTATGTGACAAATAAAACTCTTGAATTAAGGATTATGTGTTAAATTGGCTTGCCATACCATACCAGAGCTTGATTCGCTTTCCCATAATCACGTGATCTGTGACCTCCGACGCTTCTTCCCCCCCAACCACGTGACTGTATTCTGTTTCAAAGATAGCGCGAACGCCTTGCCCAGGTTTCAAGTCATTCGCTTCTTTGACGAGAATAAATCATAATGCGTATTTACATGCGTAATTTTGTGCACGTTCAAAGTATTAATTAAGTATTAATCCCTAGTTCTAAGCAATTCTACTGACCATTCCACATAAATAATCTTAATGTATTTTGATAATGCCTACACGAGCCTTAATATGAACACTTTGATATGATCTTTTTGATTAATATGAGGGTTTAGGACAAAGGCAAAAGATTAATTTCACCATCACCTAATGAATGATCAAATGTACTCACAGTCTGAGAAAAACAGCAGATTTATATCAGAATGAACGGCTGTGCTCCACTTCACATGTTTATGTTCCCTGTCCCTCGCTCACTTCTCTTCTTCTTCTCCTAGACTCGGATGTGTGTCGTCGCTTCGGTTGCACGAGCGCCCTCTACTGGAGGAAACCCTATTAAATCCCTATTAAACTATGGCCGTTTCTCAAAACCAAGAACGCGAACTTCAGACTTGCGTCCTTGGTAGTTCAGACTTGCCAAGTCCGATTCAGGAGAACGAACTCTCGAACACGGGAGGACCCAAGTCCGGTGATTCTGCTAACGGAACAGCTTGACAGCGTCACTCAGCTCATAAAACACCACCCTGCCTCTTTCCATTAAAAAACAAAATATTAAACATATTAATAGCCACACAAATGTGGTTCAGGCAATGCACTGATTATCTTCACTGCACATTTATAACAGAACGAAATATAAAGTACAATCCTGCCTCTTTTCGTTTACATTTCATAAAAAACATGTAACATTAGTATGTGGTAAGTGTGCATATATGATTATCTTCACTGTAATAAAATTAAATGTGACATGAAATCAGTTTTAATGATCAATATAGCCATTATAAAAGTATAAGTAAAATAAATAAAGCAAACAATTCAGTCAAACATAATAAAGTCAGTGCTAGTAGGCTAAAATGGTAAAGTTAAATAGCCTAAAAATATAAAGTTTTGAAACTTTTCTTTGCTCTCAGCCAAAACGAATTGCCAGGGAACATATTATAGATCCATGAGACATCAGAGCCAGCGGCAGACGTCAGAAGGGCTAGCCGAGGATGCTCGACGTCAGAAGGGCTAGCCGAGGATGCTCGACGTCAGAAGGGCTAGCTGAAGATGCTCGACGTCAGAAGGGCTAGCCGAGGATGCTCGACGTCAGAAGGTCTAGCCGAAGATGCTCGACGTCAGAAGGGCTAGCCGCGGATCCTCGACGTCAGAAGGTCTAGCCGAAGATGCTCGACGTCAGAAGGGCTAGCCGAGGATGCTCGACGTCAGAAGGACTAGCCGAGGATGCTCGACGTCAGAAGGGCTAGCCGAGGATGCTCTCGGCGGGGTTAACACTGATCGACTGGATCTCACGTCAGATCGAAATTTCAAATAGGCGCTCTCTTTATAAATAATCCACAGATTTGAGGTTTAAACAAGCACATTCTTGAAAAAAATCTTAAAACTACATTTCGTGACACAGTACTATTTTAAAATTACATTATTTAAATGACATTATTTAAATTATTTTTTAATTTAAGCAGTTAAGTTTTTCTCATCCGCTATTGACGTTGGTTGGTGAGAAAATTGTTATTTTAACCAAAAATAAACAAAGAGAGAAAAAAAAACTTTATAAAGATTTTATATTCTAGACATTAGAATATTATATTTACATAAAAACCTTTGTACCTGTAACTGTTTATCCCCTGTCTCTGACAGACCTTTGATGCTCCACTCCCTGCCCATCTCTACCACTCTGCCCTTCAGTCTTTCTCTTTCTACATTGAACCTCCTACATCCCATCAGCACATTCAACAGTTTCCTTGCAATTACAAGTCTCACATTTATCTGTCATTGACTTTTTCATATACAATGAAGCATCGAGTCCTGTATGTCTTGGTCTTAACCTAGAAAATATAACATCTTTCCTACATTTACCTTGATTATAACCTTCATACACTGAAAAAAAAAAGTCTGTTGGATTCACATGATTTTATCATGTACATCAGTTCCACATGATTCAGTTAGGTTAATTTAACATGACTTTCCTTGCTGTTTAGAATACAATTTGTTCATGTAAATTCAACATGATGGAATCAATTGTTTAAAGGGACCAAATTAAGTAGCTTCAAAGTGATTTTGTGTCTTACTGACATGACATTTCCTTATGGTTTGACAAAGTATCTGTTCAATTACTTATATTACATATTATTGTATTTACATGAATACTTTCTGCAGAAAGTAATAATATAAATACAATAATGCCACTGAAAGTTGCCATAGAGTAATTATTAATATGTGAAGTGCAAAAGATCAAAATATCACTCCAAACCTTGTATTTAAGTTTTATGAAAATTATGAACAGTTATGTTCAGTTACAATAAAAAGTTAAACAATGGTAATTACAAGTTAACAGGAAAAAATACCTTAACAATAGTTTATCTTAAACAATTCATAAACAGTTAAACGTTGCAAAAAACAAGTTAACAGGAAGACAAAACAGTAGAAATTCATATTTCATGTTTACGACCTGACACTTGTACATTCAATTAAAAAAAGGAAGAGAAAAGCAATAAATCACTATTAAACATAATTTCTAAACATAGTAGCATGTTTGATCAGATTCAGTTCAAATCTGTATCATACACTGCAGTGCAGTCTGAAGCAGTTAGTTTCTGAATGCAACAGCTTCGGACAGTTTGTCCCCATTCAGTTCATAAGCAAGTTAAACAATGAAAAAAACAACAGTTAACAGGAAGACAAAACTGCAGAAATTTACATTTCATGTTAACACTTTTGTACATAAAAAAAAAGAACAGAGAAAAGCAATAAATCACTCTGTTAAACAGATAATTTCTAAACATAGTAGCATGTTTGATCAGATTCACTTCAAATGTGTATCAGACTGCAGAACAGAGCATGCATGAGCAAATTCAGTAACGATAAAGTTTTTGGTTTTTGTTTGCTTGCTAATGTGGTCTTTAACAAAGTATTAGTTATTTTGGGTCACAATTCTCCATGGACAAACGCGTTGTGATGGCTTTTTGAGGTTATATGACGCTGATTGACATAGATGTCTCGGACCACTGGATATTGTTATCTCTGTATTCAGTTATCTGTTAAGCAGTTTGTTTCTGAAAGCAACCACTTTGTTCGATAGTTTGTCCCCATTCAGTTCCATGAAGACGTTTTGAAGGACCTCAAAAGTGTATTTGAGATTGTCAGGGTAATTGAGGTTGATGGCATAAATAAGGCCGAAAACCACCGCAAGTGTAACATCATCCAACTCCTGCAGCACCTTAATTCCCTCCAGCACAATCCCAATGTCTGCTGGGTTTTCACCATCAGTGGGGTGTTTAATTACATAGATCCCCAAAGTAGTGGTCTCAATTTGTGTGAGAACAGAGTCTTCATCCAAACCCTGAAAAAAAGAAGAAAAAATGTATAAAAAAAGATAACACACAAAACATGTCAAGAGTTAACACTTATCAGAATAGTACTAGCAAAAGTACTGACCAAATTAAGACCTACAGTATAGTGACAATCTTGTTTACAGTTTATCTACAGCTTCAGTCAAACACACATAAACCTATGGATGTTTTTTTCACCACTAAATAAAAACTTTAAAAAGTAATCGCAACTTTTTATCTCACATATCTGACTTTTTTCCCCCCTCAGAATTGTGAGTTATAAACAATGTTATTTTCGTAAACAAAAACTGAAACTAAGACTAAAACTATTGGTCAAAAAACATTTTCATAAACTGAAATAAAATGTAAAAATCATAATAGATGAAAAACTCAAACTAAATGAAACTAACAACAGTTACTGAAAAACTAACTAAATAATCGTTTTCGTAATTAATAAGCTCTTTACTGTGTCGGAAAATCTGACCTGTGGCTGTTTAGGGAAATGTCTTTATATGGCGCTACATCACAATCTGCTCAGTTACTGGGATTTTCACACACATCCATTTCTAGGGTTTACAAAGAATGGTGTGAAAAGGGAAAAACATCCAGTATACGGCAGTCCTGTGGGCGAAAATGCCTTGTTGATGCTAGAGGTCAGAGGAGAATGGGCCAACTGATTCAATCTGATAGAAGAGCAACTTTGGCTGAAATAACCACTCGTTACAACCAAGGTATGCAGCAAAGCATTTGTGAAGCCACAACACGCACAACCTTGAGGCGGATGGGCTACAACAGCAGAAGACCCCACCGGGTACCACTCATCTCCACTACAAATAGGAAAAAGAGGCTACAATTTGCACAAGCTCACCAAAATTGGACAGTTGAAGACTGGAAAAAATGTTGCCTGGTCTGATGAGTCTCGATTTCTGTTGAGACATTCAGATGGTAGAGTCAGAATTTGGCGTAAACAGAATGAGAACATGGATCCATCATACCTTGTTACCACTGTGCAGGCTGGTGGTGGTGGTGTAATGGTGTGGGGGATGTTTTCTTGGCACACTTTAGGCCCCTTAGTGCCAGTTGGGCATCGTTTAAATGCCATGGCCTTGCATCCAGTTGGGACATACATTTTGAAAGGAGGGGCACAGTTGTAATTCTCTTAAACTCTGCATTAACCTAAAAAACAACATCAACAAAAAAATAAAAAACAAAGATGTTCACATCTGTACACACACATAATTAATAAAAAGCTACTACAGTAAGTCGGACAGCAATTGAACTACTGTATTCTATTCTCCAGCTCACAAATAATACAAACCCGATTCCAAAAAAGTTGGGATACTGTACAAATTGTGAATAAAAACAGAGTTAAAGATTTCAGCTCTTCAGAGTTAAAATTTTTAATGGAAAATATAATTCAATATTTACTTGTTGTTTCGTTTGACATCTTAAAGATTTCTGCCTTTTAATGTAACTGTATTTTTTTTAATTTGTTGCATTTTTAAACTTTGTTTGGCAGTTTTACAGTGACAGGGCTTTTGTCTTTGGGACATGTTTTGTCCCTTATCTCAAGAATCAGTGATTTACCTTGTG
Organism: Paracanthobrama guichenoti; assembly: GCA_018749465.1. Lineage (NCBI taxonomy): Eukaryota > Metazoa > Chordata > Actinopteri > Cypriniformes > Gobionidae > Paracanthobrama > Paracanthobrama guichenoti. Next base: position 1,797,838 of record CM031951.1, on the reverse strand, counting down.
AACTCCTTCAACTGTTGTGTGTTACTAATGTTGTTGATTAATTTAGAGGTACAGGTAGGCCTATTAATAATTTTAAATGTGAGAGTTATTAAGAGATATGAAGATTTACCTTAAAAACAGAAAAATTCTGTCCAAGCAGTTAAATTGTCTGATTTAGAATGTGCCCCCCTCCAAAAAAATTAAATAAATAAAACAGTCCCCACAGTCTGATAAACACAGTAATTTAAATCAGTTAAAGGGGTCATGAACTGAGAAATCAACTTTTCATTCAGCCTTTGATATATAAAATATATATCAAAGGCTGTTCATTGTTCATAGTTCATTGTGATATAAGAATATCCTTTCAGAGTATCCTTTCAAGTTTCGGAGCTTGTTAGTCAAAGAAAAGCTTTTATAGACACCAGGCCCAGCAAACGCTCAATCTCAGAATGTGCCAGGCTGTGATGTCAGAGTGTGGTGAAACAACGCCTCTGCAGAAGATCAACGCCTACTTCATCACAGCCTGTTTAGCCCTGCCCACCGATTTGTGCATATAACATAAGCCTAGTGTTAAAACAGACCAAGTTACCAAGCAATAAACATGCAGTTGAGGATTACAAAATACTGTGCAGTGCCTGGGCTTGACAGTAATGCAACATGTAAGTAACTGTGTTAATTCTAATGCCTGATCTGAAAATGTAATGATTCATTACAGTCAGATGTTCTTTGTCTGTGTCAGTAAATCAAACCAGTGACTAAATGTCAACTTGCACTGTTTCTCTTAGTAGGATAAAAATAATTAAGTTATTTAATGGTGATTCAATTCTATAAAGAAAGCGATCAAAGAAAGCTCCCTTTGCAATCATTGGAGCTGTCAATCAGCTGTTTAAACAGCGAGAGTTTATCAGTGATGCGTTCATCAGTGACTCCCGTTTTATTCAACAAATCTCTTAACTATATCACGTTTGCACTGTAAGTGAAGATGAAAGCATTCGTTAGTGTACAGAAATTGAGTTGCAATGACGAGATCACTGCTTTCATGCGCTCAACATGTCTGTGATCGGCTACAATGATCATCACTGCAACCTTCCATGCCACAGTCTAAATATAATGCCATAGATCTAAATGTAATGCAATACTTTTCATGATTAGTTAACCATGAGAACGTCTTGGTTACGTATGTAACCCTCGTTCCCTGTAGGAGGGGACTTACGTCGGAACTGACTGATGAATTGGGGATCATTTTCAGAGATCTACTTTGAGTGTTTTAAAATGAGCCAATGAACATTGGCAGTTCCCACAGTTCACGCACTGCCCCGCAGCCCGAGTATAAATACGAACAAATGAACAAATGACTCGGCCCTTCAGCGGAAGCACAGCACCTGGCGACGGGATGTATGTCTCAGTTCCCTCCTTCAGGGAACGAGGGTTACATACGTAACCGAGACATTTCCTTTCAGTCGGTCACATTCGACATACGTCAGAACTGACCGATTAATTGGGGATCCTACCAACACACCAGGAATGCTGGCCCTTCCAGTGCCCGGCTCGAGCTCGCTGGAACGCTCCTATGTTGCAGGCCTGGTGTCAGATGGCCACAACATCTGACACTGAAGGGGTGATGGAGGAGCTTGACAGGGTTCGCCATTCCTGGGGAACACAACTGGAGAGAATAGACACACGTGTCCGGCCCAGCGGTCGGGAGTGGCATTGCAAGCCGATGGGTACTTTGCACTACCGGCCACTGGGGGCGAGTACACGGGAAGAAACCGGCTCTACACGGAGGCTATAAAATCTAGCGAACGTGTTAGGTGTTGCCCAGCCCGCAGCTCTACATATATCTGCCAGCAAAGCACCTTGAGCCAGTGCCCAGAATGAAGCCACACTCCTGGTTGAGTGCGCTTGCAACCCGAACGGGCAAGGCACATCTTGCGATTGGTACACTAAGACGATAGCATCCACTATCCAGTGGGCTAACCTCTGCTTGGAGACAGCCTTTCCCTTCTGCTGGCCTCCGTAACAGATGAAGAGCTACTCTGAGGTCCTAAAGTTTTGAGTCTGGTCTACGTAAGCGCAAAGAGCACGGACGGGACATAACAAAGCCAGGGCTGGGTCTGCCTCCTCCGAGGGCAGTGCTTGCAGGTTCACCACCTGGTCCCGGAAGGGAGTGGTGGGAACTTTGGGTACGTATCCGGGCCGGGGTTTCAGGATGACGTGAGAGTTAGCCAGTCTGAATTCTAGGCACCATTCGTTGATGGAAAGTGCATGCAGGTCCCCTACCCTTGATGAAGGCCAATGCAGTCAGGAGTACTGTCTTCATGGACAGGATTTTCAACTCTACGGACTGCAAAGGCTCAAAGGGAGGACTCTGAAGTGCCCTGAGCACCAGAGCTAAGTCCCAAGAGGGTATCGAGTTTGGACGAGGAGGATTTAGCCTTCTCGCTCCTCTGAGGAACCTGACGATTAGGTTGTGCTTCCCTATGGACTTACCTTCGACTGCGTCATGATACGCCGCAATTGCCGTGACGTACACTTTAAGTAATTTTAAGAAGGAGACAGCCTTCGCTCCAGCCCATCTTGCAGGAAAGTCAAGTCAAGTCACCTTTATTTATATAGCGCTTTTAACAAGTCCAATTGTTTCAAAGCAGCTTCACATTGTTAACAGGAAAATAATGCAACAATTTGTACAGCCGTTCTGGTGAAACGGTGATGTTATCCAGCTAATTTCAAGTATCATATAGTGTCAATGCGGGGAGATTGGTAATATAGATGAAATTTAGGTGTCCCCAACTGAGCAAGCCAAAAGCCAGAGGCAACGGTGGCAAGGAACCAAAACTCCTTCAGGGTCAGAATGGAGAAAAAAAACCAGGCTCAGTCGGGGTGCCAGTTCTCCTCTGGCCGATTCTGGCAACATTGCAGGTCTTAATTCATATTAGGTAAATAGATATTCGTAAGATTATTTGAAAGATTGGAGTCGTCACGCCAGAGACAGGTTTAATGAGGATGTCGTGTCGATGCAGCATTTACGGGGGGAGTTTACTTGACACGCTCTCTGCAGACATTTCAGGGATGTGTTGGTCATGTCCAGGCACAGGTCCACCATCTGATCTGGATACGGCCCGGATCCGGCTGACTGCAGTAAACCTCAGGATAAACAGAGAGACTAACATTAGCGTAGATGCCATTCTTCTTATGATGTAACGAGTACATCAGGTGTTATGGGAAGTGTTCCTGGTTCCGGCTGACCTAGTTAATGCAGCCTAACAATCATTTACTGATTTGAATAATAGAAATTGATAATGTTTTATGTGTAAGCCATAGTAAAGAGATGCGTTTTTAGTCTAGATTTAAACTGACAGAGTGTGTCTGCTTCCCGAACAATGCTAGGGAGACTGTTCCAGAGTTTAGGTGCTAAATAGGAAAAGGATCGACCACCTGCAGTTGATTTTGATATTCTAGGTATTATCAACTGGCCAGAGTTTTGAGACCGCAATAGACGTGATGGAGTATAATGCGTTAAGAGTTTGCTCAAGTACTGGGGAGCTAAACCATTTAGTGCTTTGTAAGTAATAAGCAAGATTTTAAAATTTATACAATCTTTAATAGGGAGCCAGTGCAGTGTTGACAGAACCGGGCTAATATGGTCATATGTCCTGGTTCTAGTAAGAACTCGAGCTGCTGCGTTTTGGACCAGCTGGAGTTTGTTTATTAAGCGAGCAGGGCAACCACCCAGTAAAGCATTACAATAATCTAGCCTTGAGGTCATGAACGCATGAATTAACTGTTCAGCATTTTGCATTGAAAGGATGTGCCGTAATTTAGATATATTTTTAAGATGGTAGAATGCAGTTTAACAGATGTTAGAAACGTGGCTTTCAAATGAAAGATTGGTATCAAAGTGCACACCCAGGTTCCTAACTGATGACGAGGACTTAACAGAGCAGCCATCGAGACAGTATTCTAGGTTACTACTTGCAGAGTTGTTTTGTCCAATAATTAAAAATTCATTTTTTTCTGAATTAAGTTGCAGGAAATTACTAGACATCCAATGTTTTATATCAGCTATGCATTCCGTTAATCTTGTGAATTGGTAAGTTTGGTAACTCTGTTGAGAGCAGTCTCAGTACTATGATACGGTCTAAATCCTGACTGGAAATCCTCACAGATACCATTTCTTTCTAAAAAGGAACATAATTGTGAAGACACTGCCTTTTCCAGTATTTTTGACAGAAAGGGTAGATTTGAAATCGGCCTGTAATTGACTAATTCTGTAGGATCAAGTTGAGGTTTTTTAATAAGTGGTTTGATAATAGCCAACTTAAAAGTTTTCGGTACATATCCTAATGACAAAGATGAGTTAATGATATTAAGAAGAGGATCTATGACCTCTTGAAGCATCTCTTTTAGTAGCCTAGTCAGTATAGGGTCGCGCATACATGTTGTTGATTTAGATGATTTAACGAATTTAGCCAATTCTTCCTCTCCTATAGCAGTGAATGAATGTAATTTTTTCTCAGTGACACAACAATGCTCTGTCTCATGTGACACTGTAGTAGACGGCTGCATGGTTATAATTTTCTTCCTAATATTATCAATCTTACACGTAAAGAAGTTCATAAAGTCATTACTGCTGAGCTGTTTACAACCATCAGAAGTAGAAGCTTTATTTTTGGTTAACTTAGCCAATGTATCAAATAAATAACTAGGGTTGTGTTTGTTTTCTTCTAAGAGAGTCGAGAAATAAGCAGATCTAGCCGTTTTTACGGCCTTTCTGTATGCGATCATGCTCTCTTTCCACGAATTACGAAAAACCTCTAGTTTTGTTTTCTTCCAGCTGCGCTCCATTTTTCTGGCTGCTGTTTTAAGGGCCCGGGTGTGCTCCTTGTACCACGGCGTTGGACTATTTTCTTTAATCTTCTTTAAGCGCCGGGGAGCAACTGTGTCTAAAGTGCTGGAAAAAAGAGAGTCAATAGTTTCTGTTGCAAAATCGAGTTCCTCTAGGCTATCTGGGATGCTGAGGAGATAAAACTGATGAGGAAGATTATTTAAAAAGCAATCTTTAGTGGCGGCAGTGATAGTTCTGCCATATTTGAAGTGAGGGGGCGGCTTTGCAGCCTTAGCTAAATTAAGTATACATGATACTAGGTAATGATCTGAGATGTCGTCGCTCTGCTGCAGAATTTCAACGGTATCAACATTTATTCCATGTGACAATATTAAGCCTAGAGTATGATTAAGGCGATGAGTGGGTCCTGACACGTGTTGCCTTACTCCAATAGAGTTTAGAATGTCTCTAAATGCTAATCCCAATGTGTCTTTTTCATTATCTACATGGATATTAAAATCACCAACAATTAGTACTTTATCTGCAGCCAGTACTAACTCTGATAGAAAGTCAGCAAATTCTTTGATAAAGTCTGTATTGTGCCCTGGTGGCCTGTATACAGTAGCCAGCACAAATGTCAAATGGGATTTATCAATTACACTACATAATGCTACATAAAGCACCAAAACTTCAAAAGAATTATATTTGAAACTAGACTTCAGAGTAATACTGAAGATATTATTATAAATTACAGCAACCCTTCCCCCTTTACCTTTCAGATGCGGCTCGTGTTTATAGCAATAATCTTGTGGGGTGGACTCATTTAAAGTAATGTAGTCGTCAGGTTTTAGCCAGGTTTCTGTCAAACACAGCACATCTGATTATTATCTGTAATCATATCATTAACAATAAGCGCTTTTGGGGAAAGGGATCGAATATTCAGCAACCCAAGCTTTATCATTTGATCATCTGTATTATATCTGTTGTTTATTTGTTGGACATCAATTAAGTTTTTACTGTTGAATGGTCTTGATGGTTTTATGTATTTACTAATTCGGGGAACAAACACAGTCTCTATGTGTTGGGATTTATCTGACTTCTGTAACGGGAGACAGCTAGCAGATGGTCGGGTAAGCCAGTCCGTCTGCTTCCTGACCTGGGCCCCAGTTAGTCAAGGTTTAGCTCTAAGACTATATGCCAAATTACTAGAGAGAAGAGCAGCACCACTCCAAGAAGGATGGATGCCGTCCCTCTTCAACAGGTCAGGTCTGCCCCAAAAGCTTTTCCAATTGTCTATGAATCCTGTTATTTTGCGGACACCACTTAGACAACCAGCCATTGAGTATTGAACCAGCCAGTATCTCATCACTCATCAGGGAGCGGACCAGAACAAAAAACTGCATCTGCCATCGTACTTGCGAGTTCACACACCTCTTTAATGTTAATTTTGGTGATCTTCGACTGGCGAAGTCGAACATCGTTAGTGCCGACGTGAATAATAATCTTAGAAAATTTTTCAATTAGCTTTAGCCAGCACTTTTAAATTTGCTTTGATGTCAGGCGCTCTGGCTCCCGGTAAACATGTGACTATGGTGGCTGGTGTCTCTATTTTCATGTTCCGTGTAATAGAATATATATATATATATATATATATCACCAATAACTAGGGCACTTTCAACAGGATTCTCAGTGGGTGCGTCACTGAGTGGGGAGAACCTGTTTGATGTTCTAATCGGAACGGAAGAGTGTTTTTTTGAGCCGCGACTATACCGTCTGACCGTTACCCAACTGCCCTGTTGCACGGGCTCTACAGCCGGAACCGAACAGTGTACAACGTTCACTAAGCTAGTCGCATCCAAAGCAGTGTCAAAAGCTGTTACATTTTCACTACTCTCAAATAAAGTCTGGATGCGTGTCTCTAATTCTGAAATCTTCTCCGTCAGCCTGACTATCTCCTTACATTTATCACGTGAAGCCCTGCTCGCCAACGGAGACAGATACACTAAACATGAAACATGCGGTGCAAGTGACAATGACTGGAGAAGAAGACATGGCTTACCGTATTTGTTGATTAATCCAACTTACCAAAGTTGTTTGATGGAGTCTATTTACTAATCCAACTCACTACAGTTGTTTAATGAACTCAGAAAACAGGAAACCCGGGTGCAGAGATGGCAAGCTAACAGGCTAGCGAAAAGCTAAAAAAAAAAAGAAAGAAAGAAAGAAAGAAAGAAAGAAAGAAAGAAAGAAAGAAAGAAAGAAAGAAAGAAAGAAAGAAAGCACGACACTAACTGAACACCTTCGGGGGTCTTCCTGGTGGGAAGAGTACCACTCAACGAACAGATTCCACTTCAAAGCATAGAGGTGCCTCGAAGAGGGGGCTCTAGCAGAAGAGATGGTGTCTACCACTGCTTGTGGCAGGCCATCTAGAACCTCCACGTCCTGTCCAGGGACCAGACATGGAGTTTCCAGAGGTCTGGACGCGGATGCCATAGAGTGCTCCGTCTCTGAGAAAGTAGGCCCTTCCTCAGAGGAATGGACCTGTAGCGGCTTTTTGAGGCAGCCCAGGGCAAGACGTACTGCTAGCAACTCCAGGCAATTAATATGCCAATGCAGTTGGGTCCCCGTCCACAGACCCAAAACTGCATGCCTGTTGTATGTGGCCCATCAGCAGGTGGATGAGGCATCCGTGAAGACCACAGCATGCCTGGACACCTGTTCTAAAGGCACTCCTGCCCGTAGAAATGAAGGGTCCGACCATGGGATGAAGGTTTGGTGTCAGTACAAAGTAACTGGGACCCGGTACTTGCTGCTCTGCCACGCCCATCTTAGGACTCGGCCATGAAGCCAGTGTTGAAGCGGCCTCATATGAAGCACTGCAGGATATTGCTTATGCAATAGCTTATGCAGGGCCTGATTTATGACACACAGGTCCAAGATTGGCTGTAACCCACCGCCTTTCTTTCTCAGCTCGATTGCGTCCAGCTCGATTGCGTCCTTCGCCAGCAGGACATTGATCTCTGACCGCAAGACATGAGCATCGCTGCTTCAAACAGAGGTGAAGAGGATGCCCATGGTACTTGAGAGGCCGGGCAAGCGAACTGAATCGCGTAGCCAAGTCTGATGGTACGGATGAGACAGTAAGACGGCCTGGGGAGCTCTAGCCAGGCCCCCAGAGACCGAACAAACGGGACCAATGGCACCACAGACGTACCCGGGGTGGGGCAGCGAGGTGGAACACCAAGACCTGACTCGGGAGGCCCGGAGGCAGCCCAGAGTGTTGTATGAGTCTTCCAGGGTGGGGCAGAGTGTGGGTGAGAAGGCCTGGTGGCGTCCTCGAGCCGCACACTGCTGCCCCCTGGTGAAGGGAGAGGAGGAAAGGAGTGGCAAGGCCCTGGGGCCCTCTTTGGGCCCAGGGAGGGAAGGAACTGCTCTGAGAATGTGGGTACCACTGGACTCAAGGGAGCCAGCGGCAGAACGGGAACCAACAAAAATATTCTCCTCCTGGCCCTGCGGCCGACAACTGCTTCTGGGCCACCGAGAACTACACCGAGAAACTGGGCGTAGTTTTCGATGGCGTCGCCGAAGAGGCCAGCCTGACAGATAGGGGCGTTGAGGAATATTACATCTTCATTTTCAGCACATAACATCCATCTCTCTGATGCAGATGTCCTCTGTCCTCTGCCAGAGCCCCAAATGAAATGCTAGATCCCCCTTTTTTTTTCTTTTTGTTTTAGGACCAGCAATCCAATCTGTAAGCTACCAGCAGGCATGTGAGACAGTGAGCGTGCCCATCAGACTTGACGGCACACGGCGCACTGAACGCTCAAGCCCTTATGAAAAAGCCAAGATGAACAATGCGCCGATGTAGTCATATTCTCATGAGAGAACATGAACCACCCACAAATACAGTCTCAGCATCCTTGCAATGCGATAGAGGAGTGGGGGCCCACGGAGATGTACCCGGCAGGAAAGCCCCACTGTAATCCTCAGGTCACCAAAGCTTATTAGCCAAAGTAGCCCTTTTCTGGTGCACCAGAAAAGGAAATAGATCAGGGAATAGGCGAAGGGACTCAACCCCTTTTGAGGTTTCATAGTCTCGACCACGCATCTAGAGCGCTGAGTGACGCACTGGGTTGCCATGACAACCCACTCTGTCAGCCAACCGCTTGACGGCACACGGCACGCTGAACGTTCAAGCACTTACGAGAAAGGTGAGATGAACAGCGCGCCAATGTGATTACGTTCCCCTGAGAGAACATAGATCACCCACGAACGCAATCTCACATGTTTATATGTGAGAGAGATTCAAGATTCAAGATTCAAGAGTTTTATTTGTCACATACACAGTTATATACAGAATATACAACCGGCAGTGAAATGTAAACAGGTCCGCTCCATGAACAGTGCAAATTCACAGTTAAAAACACAAGGAGGAAATTATAATAGAAACAGAATAAAAAACTACTATACATATATATCTGTAGAGTTATAAATAAATCAAGTCAAGTAGAAAAAAATAAAAATAAAAATAAATAAAGAAGTGGAATAAAATAAGTGAAATAAACTGTGCAGTGAGTAAACTGTAGACTTATAAATATGTGGTTAACAGAAATGTACAAAGAAGTATAATGTGCAAACAGGTTTATAACAGGTTGTTACACAGTAACAACGAGAACAGAAAGTGCAGTGCAATGTCAGTATGTCAATGTTTATCCTGAAGTGAAGTCATGTGATGTTAAGTGACTGAGTTCAGGAGTCTGATGGCCTGGGGGAAGAAGCTCATCCTGAATCTCTCAGTTTTGGCCATTAGGCTTCGGAAGCGCTTACCAGATGGCAGCAGCATGAAATGAGGGTTTGCAGGGTGATTAGAGTCCTTGATGATTTTAGTAGCTCTACCTTTGCAGCGTTTGGTGTAGACTTCCTGCAGAGACGGGAGAACTGACCCTGAGATACGCTCGGATAAGCGCACGGCTCTTTGCAGGGCTTTGCAGTCATGACTGGTGCTGTTCCCATACCACGCTGTTAATACACTTTCTATTGCCCCTAAATAGAAAGTTTTCAGGATAGCTGGTGAAACCCTGAATTTCCTCAGCTGGCGCAGGTCGTGATCCAGCTGAGGAAATCAGATCCAGATCGTGATCCAGATCGTGGCCATCAAATGAGGACAGGAAACAACCGCATCCATAAACACATGGTTTGAATGACATCTTAAAAAAAAAAGACGCAGGGTCAAACTGTGTAAGCTCTTTTAGAGGAAACGCTCTGACAGTGCTGTAGCACACAGGGGAACGGCCGCGGCTTACAGCAGATAGAAAATGCAAGCCTGCTGTGAGCACTCAATCTCATTGAAGATGCCCAGCTCTGAGCTGTGAAAACAGCTGTTTGTTCATCAAATGTGACGCGACCACCGCTGACCTTGCTGTATCACCCGCACCAGATCCAGAGACGTCAACTCTAAAGGCAGACTCGTAGTAACACTCTTCGTAGGGAACAACACGTAGGGTCCGAAGAAGAATTTATACCCACGCTGCGGGGCGGTGCGTGAATCGCATGCCAATATTCATTGGCTCGTTTTAAAACACTCAAAGTAGATTGGTCTCTGAAAATGATCCCCAATTCGTCGATCAGTCCCGATGTACGTTGAACGTGACCGTCTGAAAGGGAACTGTTATAGTAAAAAACACGAGAGTAATACTTCGCTATTTCAAATGGAAAGACGTTAGCCAATCACAATAGTGGGCATATACACTGAACTCTCACAGCAGACACGCCCCATAAAACAGAGCGTTCAGAGCAGAGGGCTAAAATCAGGGTAGGAAAAATGTCTTTTATTTCTAAATTATGACAATTTTTGATGTAAAAAGCATTCTAACATTATAAGTGGACCCCAGGAAACATCGTAAATGTGTTACCTTAATCTATGAGACTTGATGTCATTGTTTAAACATGCTAGCTCTACAAACATAGACTGTAAAAAAAGATGGACGACAGCCCTTCACTTTCTTCCCTTGTAGAATAGTGAAGCCGCCAATGTCTCAATATGGCCCTGACATTTTTTTTAGGACCTTAGTCAGCGCAGTATTGAGCATGAAGTCCCACACTCCCATAGAATCGGTTTGTACAGTTTACAGCAGCACTACTCATTATGTCTGTGAAATAAACAGTTACGAAAATGTATAAGTTAAAGTTAGAGCTCCAATCTCCACCCAAAAATCCCAAGTATGGGTAACTTCAGCGTGGAGTAATGAGCGTGCGAACGGTAAGGGTCGTGCCAAACGGTTTCTCATTGGTCGCGAAAGCTGCCTGTTCCTGTTGTTTTACTCTTAATCGCCATTGGCCTATAGATTAAAAGGAAGCAATACATCAAACATAATCCTATAAAACCAAATTCCATTCTTTTAAGGTAAAAACAAATGTTAATGATATTAAGAACATTCGATTTAAAAAAAAAAAAAAAAAAAACTTTCAAAAGTACCTTCAGAACCTCTGCATGGCGCGGATTACTGACATCATCACATGGTGCAGATTACCGACGTCATCACCGTGATCTTAGGTCCAAGTTTATCAACCATCAAAATTAATGATCAAAAATTATTATTCTTTGTTAACATTAATTTCAACATTTACCAATACACATTTAAATCATTTACTCTGAACATGTACAGCTGTTGTTTTTTCTTTTTATTAATAATTACTGAATCAAATGTATTGCTCATAGTTAATTAATACATTAATGTTAAATGAAACCTTGTAAAGTGTTACCCTAAAAACAATGTTTTGCCTGATAGAGACAATTATATATGGTTGATAAAATAAAAATAAAAATAATTGTTTAGTAATCTTCTGTTGAGTGACATTAACCAATTTAGCAAACAGACAAAGCTTTATCCACTAAAACATTTATTACATTTTCAATTTAATTTGTCAAGGGGTTGGCAAAGTCAAAAAAAAAAAAAAAAAAAAGAGAGAAAAAAAAAGAGGAGAAAAACCCATACAAATCTATTTTCTTTTAATTCATTCATTCATTGTTATGTCTCTCAGTAACGTGTCTGTTAAACAACAATTAAGTAATTACTAAAGCTGCAAGATATAACCGCAAAGGAAATAAATGTATTTTAACAACCTATTGTAATATAGGAAACCGTTCGGCATGCCCATTACTCCAAGCTGCAGTTACCCCTGTCTCAAAAATCCTGAAAATAGTCAGTTGGTGCCTCAGTGACAACTTCGCTCAAAGAAGCTGTCAATCATGATGTCACACTCCCATTTTTATAGCATCAAATAACTAACACTTGAACTAACAGCGTGATTAAAAAACTACCTAATATGACAGAAACTATCTTTGGAAAAAAATAGTTTGAAGTGATTTGAATCATCTCAGTTAACTATAGACCTGATATAGTCCAGTTCTATCCAAAATAACCTTGAATTTGGTTACATGTCGTTTTTGCCAAAATAACTTGCGAGATGTATGATATTCCATAATGTAAGCAAAGTCAACAGTGATTACAAGGTGTTTGGTTTCATTTCTTTGACATGTTATATGCGTATACAGTTAGATGTCTATTAAATTTTCACTGACAGCCCAAATTTTGCCTCGTTTTAGCCTAGACGTCAGGGCTGTGTTTGGAGAGCTATTCGATGTCTTTTAAACACAAAACTGTGCTTGCTGGGTAGCCTGTTCTTCAGGAAAATTGCAGGATGTTTTATCTCTAGACTGAATGACGACTGTTTTAGTCTTCCACCCACCTGAAGGAGACCAGGTGGTACAGTGAACTGGACCTTTGAAGAGTGTCTCCCTTTTCAATCATCCTTATTTGTTTGGAGAAGGCTTCCTGCTGTACAAACTTGATCACCACTTCAGCAGCCCTTTCACATTCTTCGACTGTCACATGGACTGTAGTAGCGCTGTGCGATTAATCAAAATAAAATCACCATGCGTGACATGCGTGCGCGATTTCTAAACCGAGCGACCAGGGGCATGTGCTCTTGTGGTGTCTGCCGTTACTAAGCAGTCATGAGCCGTATTCTCCATGAAGTTTCAGCAATGGATAAATGGATTTCCAGCCCTTGCATGCACTCTGCTACTAGATATATTTATGAAGATGAGGGAAAAAAATATGCTGTACAGATATCATCAGCTGTTCGTCCATTTTGCCTGAGCTTTTGGCTGATTCTTGTCACATGATCTGTGTTGCGCTTGAGGCATTCTGAAAAGTTGAGATCTTTTCATGCTGAAGCGCGGATGCGACTGGAAAAAACGTGCGTCGCACCGCTCTCAGGCACACGCGTCTACATTTAAAATAATGAACTTGAGCGTGCAAAAGATGCAATAAGTAAAACAGGGGTTCTCAACCCTGGTCCTCGAGGCCCACTGTCCTGCAGAGTTTAGCTCCAACCTTGATCAAACTCACCTGCCTGTAACTTTCTAGTAATCCTGAAGTGCTTGATTAGCTGGTTCAGGTGTGTTTGATTAGGGTTGGCGCTAAACTCTGCTGGACAGTGGGCCTCGAGGACCAGAGTTGGGAATGCCTGATGTAAAACATAGTGTGCAATCTAAATGCAGCATGCCTTAATCTAGTGCAAGAGCAGAACATAGTCTGTTTACCATTATGACATAAGAGAAAGAACACACACAGAAACAGGGAAGATGAATTCAGGGCAGGATAAGGACCTAAAAAAGGAGACCTGTCTCCTCATTTGTGAGACCTGTCAAACCTTCACTGCTGCAAAACAGAGTGTTAAGGGCTGTTCACAAAGAACGTGTTTTTGCTTTAGGCTTCCCCAAACTGCAATACACTTCACTTTTAAAACTAAGATAAGAACAGGCACCATACTCTGTATTACATTTGCATCTTAAAAAATTGTGTAACTCTGTTCTGATGATATCATTGAAAGCATGTGTGTGGTAACTTCTTGCTTTGGAAACTTCCTTTAGCTTCTGAAGACCATTTTTCCAATCCACCCACCATGGACACAAGTCATCAGGGAGTTGATTGTCCCATCTGATGCATCTACAGCACAGTTCTTTAAGGATAGGCCTAAACTTTCCTTGTAGAATGAATGGTGCAACAAATCCAAGAGGATCATACAAGGAAGCAATGACAAACAAAACACCATGGTGAGTTGATGGTTGGTCTTTGAGGTTGATGTTAAAACTAAAAACGTCATCCTTTGTTGACCACTTAATACCAAGTACATGTCCTGCTGGTGTTGCTTCAAGATTAAGATCAAGGGACTTCGATGTGATTGCTCTTTCTGATGAGTCTATGCAACAAAGAACATCTTCCTCATTTGAGTTGAATTTATGAAGCCATAAACCTCCACGTTTACACAACGCTTGACCTTCAACATTCAGTTCTTTGGCTTCATTGATTGAACACACACTGGTTAACCCATCATCATAAAAGTTCTTCTCAATGAAGGCTGAGACCGATGGATAGTTAACTTTGTACTGCTGTGCCAAGTACTTCAGCCCAAAACATCAGGAGATGATGTAGCACTGAAGAGGTGGACTGCTATGTGATATTCTGAGGCTCTTTTTCCAAGTCTCCACGCTCTCACCATAAGAAGCTCAAATAATTGTGTGCATCAGATGGGACAAAGAACTAGTGAAACTTCTTTTCTATGTCTACATTTCCTTTCTAAAGTGATACCAAAGTCCCACCCCTGTGAAAAAAAACAGCATATGCTGGTAAAGTATGTTTTGAAACATGGCAACTGGTTTGAGTTGGTTTATGCTGGTCCTTAGTTGTTCCTGAGCTGGAGCTAGTTGCTTAGGACCAGCACTTGTCCAGCTTAAACCAGCTCATGACCAACTTTGGATCAGCTTAAACCAGCTGCCATACTCCAAAACATACCTAACCAACATATGCTGTTTTTTTATCAGGGACTAAAGAGTTGATTAAGCCAGGTCCTGTCAGAAGAGTGTCATTTAGAGACACACCCTAACTTTGCTGAGCAGTCAAACACAACCCTTACGGCCGCTTCACACCGCAAGCGTGAGCGGCACGTGAGCAGCACATATTTTTTTCACCGCCCATGTTAATCAATGAGTGCATTCACACCGGAAGCAGGAACGTCGTGTGAGCAACAGTGAAGTGGGGGTTTCGGCGCCGAGCCTATTTTTGCTGCACTGCTGAGGCTCAATTAAAGTGAAAGCACACTTTTGATGGACAAAATAAATATGATTTCACACAAAAAGTGCTCAAAATGGTAGTGTGTTTTAACAAGAACTGGAGTATGTCAGAAAAGAAAATGAAGAATAAAAAATATTTGTAGAAGATTTACCCATTTAAACTTGTTTTAATTATTCAGTTTGGGTGAAAGTATAAAAAAAAAAAAAGTAAACCGGTCAGCAAATATGATAAACTTTCTTGTTATTATGTAATACTCAGACAGGTATATGGCTCTTTCACCACCCGAATCAAACCCGAGTGCGCGTTTTTCTTTTTTCTTTTTGTCCGCAAAGTTTGCTGTCTTGTAAACATATCGAGGTATGAATGAAACGACATGATTGGAGCTGTTTTACATGCCATTTACATGCAAATGTTGTAGCCTACACCTCCCCATGTTAACAAACTTTCAAGACTATCAAGTTTATAAATTCTAAAAACAAATATAGGCTAGTTATCTTTATAAAGAAATACTCACTTATATGATATAAGTGAGCATTATATGTAGTGTTGGAGCTGCTGCTGTGACGCTGTACAAATGCTTCCAGTATGAATACTCTCTTGCGTCTGCAGCTGCAGTTACGGTTTAGTTACGCTGATGTGAAGCTCACACTGCTCACGCTTGCAGTGTAAAACGGGCATTAGTTTCTCTGTTTTTGGGGGTGGTAAACTCCATGGTGCAGAATGTACCACCCACTCTCTCCTGCAGGCATCGCTGGGGCTGGTTCCGCATCAGCTTTGTCGATCATCTCCTTCATGAAGACTTTGTAGTGACTGTAATACTGTTTGTTAGACTTGAGTATTTTTTTTAGATCCTGCAGTCGGACAGCTGCTAGCGTTCTGTTATTTGGCAGTGAGGGTAGACTATAACACTTAAATGGAAGAGGAAGCTCATAATGTCCATGATCCTTCGTCGGATATTGGCACAAAGATGCTGTATGAAATGATATTCTTGAGACACACTTTTATACTCATAACCTTTTTCATTGAAATCTTACTCTAAAATTGAAATAGGAATTTCTTTTACTGCAAATCAATAGACAAAGCTCTGATTTCCCTGTCTGTCTAAATGTGGATTTGAGAGGCCTATAATACTCCAACCAAGCTCAGTTTTTTGCACAAATGGTTAATTTTTACCACCTATGATGGAACTAGTACTGATGGACAGTCATATCCAGGGCCGGACTGGGACACAATTTCAGGCCGGGAAATCCTACACCAATCCAGGCCATCCTATGCACCCAAATGAAACCCAATTTTTTCCTATTACATTTATTTCACAGTATGACAACTTCACAGTTCTGAAGTGGTGGCAATTGATTGGCTAGGTGTTTGAGATGAGACCATTGAACTGGTTGAGTAACCACATTTAAGTTATCAAAATGAATGTTGACTCACTCGGTGTCTAATAACGCATAAGTGAGTACTTCTCTTTGTGGCTCCTCCATTGTTTAAATGAGGACTGGCACAAATTTGTGAATTTCTTGCCTTTCCTGCCTTGCTTGCTACTCCCTAGTTTCATTTAATGCTTTCAAAATCACTTTGTCCCTTTCTTTATGCAAGCAGGTTGGATGACTTCAGCCACAGGTTCCACATATATGTTGTCTCTTGCAAGCTTTACTGGTGTGACCCTTCCTGAGACAGCCGAAACAGAGATGAATTTCATGAATGAAGGCCTTCTTGTCTTCAGTAGTTCCTTCTGCAAATGAAGGACACTGAGCAATGTTGTGTTTTTCATCTTTACAGATGAAGCACAATGTCTTTGGCTTAAAGTTACATGTTTCAAGCCTTTCTGAGTCTTTCACATGAGCGTTTGTATTAAATGCTTTAACTCACTTGGATCTTTCATCTGATTTCCTGAGATTCATAAAAAGTGGGGAAGTAATGGGGCTACATGCTATTCTATTTTACTTTTTTAATTTTTTTGCATGAACTCTGTAAAACATTTGAAACTTGGATAGTCAGCTGATGTTTCCAGCTCTTCCACCACAATTCGATTCAACTTGCGCACAATCCATTCAGGAAGTTTCTTAACCCTGTAAGGCCCACTGTTGTAATATAACAAAATCAAGTTTAGCTCTACTAAAATAAACTTTTTTTTTCTAACTAATGTTTTTTTCTTTTTTTTAACTAATGTTCAGCCTATTGTTCAGCCTTGCAATGCTATTGGATGGAATATTTTGTGAATAGTCATGAACTCACACAACCTGTGAACCTGACTTGAAGCACATCATCTTGTTTTACTGGACTGGATAAATCAACATTCAAGCAAGTAAAATGCCCAAAATATTTTTTATGTATTTAGTAATATGTCTAGATCATGCAGATATTAAAGTACAGGTGAATGCTTTATTTATATAAAATTTTGAGCTTGTAATGTCAATGTTGTAATTTTACAACACAACAGGGGTAGCAAAATTTGCCTGTGCACCTTGCACATTACATGGACGAATCTTACTTCTCACCTGTTCCATGTGAAATAAATACTAACAGAAACAGTTTTTGATCATTCACAAGTTTTAAATGTCTTTGTTGCCTCTGGCTTTTGGCTTGCTCAGTTGGGGACACCTAAATTTCTTCTATATTACCGATCTGCCCGCATTGACGCTATATGATACTTGAAATTGTACACCAGAACGGCTGTACAAATTCTGTTGCATTATTTTACTTTTAACAATGTGAAGCTGCTTTGAAACAATTGGACTTGTTAAAAGCGCTATATAAATAAAGGTGATTTGTTACAATTTTGAGTTTTAATCAAAATTTTGTTATTATTAAATGGTAAGTTCAAGTTGAATTAAGGAATAAACTATTTCTTTGAGAATTTGAAAGTATCCATGTAGCAATATTTGAAACTATCTGCATCTTATGAATTTATAATACACACTTAACTGTTTTCTTTTCTGGGCTTTGCTTGTTTACCCAAATATCTGCATGATAGTAGAGGGCACAATAAGCTTGCCAGATTGTATTGCTAGCTAGCCAGACTGCCGTCCAAAATGGGAACAGTGATTTTGAAATGGATTCTCGTACAAGTTAAGATGAATGTAGAGATGCCTGTGAACTGGAAAAGTAAAATAAACAACCTACTGACCACCCATCAGATGATTATGTAGACATCATGGCAACAAAATCAAGTCACTCAAGAACACAGACCATGCCCTGTGACAGGTGTCGCTGGCTGATAAAGGATTTTATCAGTCCCAACACTGATTTTTCAGGTCAGGATATCACTAATGATGTGTTCTACTTTCACACACCACTGGAGTATTTTCGAAAGTTGTGTCAGAAGATAGAGGATGCTGCAGACACTGTCGTAAAGGCTACACCAACACACTTTGTAGCAAGTGCAATGTCCGCCTCTGCTTCTTGGAGGACAAGAACTGCCTTTGGGACAATCATAAATGAATATGGCTATGAACATAGCTAAATCACAAAAAGAGTCATTTGCCCCAATTTTGGGCCATCTCATAAGCTTGTCTCTAAAAGCCTATGAATGAGTACCCATACCATTTTTGCAGGACTTTCCAAGCACCTTGATACGTGTTGTATGGTAATGGTGGTATTGGTTTTGTCCAGTAGGGGGTGGTGGCGCATTGGGCTGTAGCACTCTTAAAAGCAGAGAAGAACGTGCTTGTTTGTGTATTGCTGGCTACTGAGTTCTCTTCTCTTCAGAGTTTTTCCCTTTGTATCTTAAGATACAACAGTACACATCCTCTGAGTTTCTGTAGAAATATCCTTCCATGGCTCTACAAGCTTCTCCAGCAAGGTAATTCTAATTCTCACCATGTAGGAGAGGCTTTCGATCGATAAGGGCCATGAAGGACATTTTCCAGTCTATAAATTTCAAGGGGTCACTGGCAAAGATGGTAGGTTCTGGAACACGCAATCAGTGTGTGCTTAATGAATTTGCCATTGCTTGAGATTAGCTCGAGATGGTGGAAGTTCATACTCTTCACAACCTACCTGTCGAGGCAAAAACAATGGCGCTTCTGGGTTTATTTGAGGAAGGGGCTCTGTCCTTTGGCAGCCTGTGTGAGTGTTAAGGACTATTTCTTCATCACAGCATTGAATAGGGCTGTTCGATTCCTAAATTTTTGGAATCGATTCTGATTCCTGGTTCAGTAGGCTCTTGGTCATTAATCTGTACTCTAGGTGCATTTTCTTTCAGAATTATCATTGGATTATAGAAAGAACCCTGACATCTGCATCTGTTATCGTAGACCAAGCAGCGCTCAAAACCTAATGTTGTGGACAACATAACCGTTTCAGTTTTTGGGTGAAAAATGTAGTAAACTTGCCCACGATGCAGCATCACAGAAGGAAACAATGACAATAAACACCATTAACCCAAGTGAATAAAAGGTAGGATAATAATCAGCGATATGTGTTCACATATGGCTTTATGCATCATGTTTCATGTTTCAGCATGGCATAGCCTACCGTAAAACTAAGTTACGTTCTAGTGATACCATTACGCAATGACGCAAAAGAACCACTGAATTGTTTTATTTTTAACTGGTACTTTTTAAAACGAACTGTCCGAAAGAACCTTTTGTAGAAATTAAATGGACTTCCAATCATTATTAGTGAGTGAGAGACAAATGAATGCTTAACTCTGTAGAAAAAGGCTCTTAAAAAGGAGTTGATTCCCCTCGATGGAATCGATTCCAGATGTTGGAATTGACTCTCGATTCCCAACGCCTTGGAATTGAGGAATCGATTCTTTTTGGAATCGATTCCCAGCCCTAGCATTGAAAATTACCTTCAAGTTCATTATAAACTTTGACACAAGCTGCAACTACTTTAACTTCCTTATCTTTCACTTTCAACTGATGTAGCCGTTTTCTCTCTACTAGCCTTAACTGCATTTCAGCCTCCTTTTGCTTTATTTCCAACAACATTTTTGTTTCACAAAGCTTCCAATCACTCTCCATCTTATTTACCTTTACCTTTTGATCATGAATTTCTTGCAAAGCTTTAGCTTGTTCGAGCTTGGTTGCATGTTCTGCCTCTGCATTTGCTCGTTTAAGAGATCTTGGAAGAGGTTTTTGATTGGTTGTTGGATCCCAGTGATGACTTTGAAATGACTGTGTTTGTATTGTGTAACCAAAAATGGATCCATACTCCTCTTTATTTAGCACTTGTCTCACTCTTTCTTTCATAAGCACCTCGTTATGATCTTCATCAATTGTATCAAGTTGTTTACTCACAAGATTACTGATCTCTACAGTCTACAGTCTCTACAATTTCTGGAGTAGTGGTGTGGTTACGCAGTACTGGTTCATAACAATTTAACTGCGTCTGCTTTGAATCCTGTATTTTATCAAGCTCCTCACTGGAACAGAATGTTTTCAGTCTTGATCTATTCTCTTTTGCAGTCTGCTTCCAGAAGCCAGAATCCTTATTAAAAGCTTTTTTCTTGATTCTTTGCTTCCTGCTCACGCATCTGAAGGCCTTTCTCTATTAAACCTCTTTTATGTGAACTGGTTCTAATCTGTTGTACAGGTGGATTGATTCTACTGCAGGGAGTGACAGCTCATTAACTAGCTCCATTGCCTCTTCCATATTCTTAAAGCCGGGCAACTTCAGCAATAAGTGATACCACTCTCACCAGACCTCTAGTACATAAGCACCCAAGAGTTATTAGCAAACAGGATAAATTCAAATGCAAACAGTACATGTTTCAGTGTTTCTTTGTACTTAAAAATCACCAGACAAATGCAGTTTACTTACAGCATTAACTACATTCCTTTTGTATATAACTCTTTCAATGCTTAATAAGTTCAAGATTCAACACAAAAGAACATTTTTAACATTTAAACCATCAAATAGATTTAACTATTTTCACTTCTTTTCTTTTTTCAGTCCTTTTGTATCTTTCAATAAAAATCTGAAATATTCTCCTTTTCATTTGAGCATTTAACCTTAGAGTTTGGGTGAATAAATGACTCTTGTGTGGAAATATAATCTTCCTAAAATCTTTTTTATCATTAATTCAAGGCCTCACTCTGCATCTGTATTGTTGAACAATATTATTCTGCCACCTTCCGGTCTTGCTCGTTAAACTATGTGGTGTGACGATCCTCGTGCTCGCGTGGAAAAACAGCTGCGCAGCAGTAATTAGTCCTCAGCAGCGCTACGGTTCATTCTCTCAAAAGTAGACTGCAGCGATGTAATAGATGCATGCTTCAGTGTCGAATTTCACTGTAGCTGCCCCTTTATAGCCTTTTCTCACAACAGCTGGAACAATTAAACTTAGCTTTTTGATGGCAGATTGTAATCCAGAAAGGACCATATAACAATCATCAGTGACAACTGGAGATTCACCCGTAGTCACAAGCAAAAGATTAGACTGTACAGAAATTAAAATCTACAGGTAACACTAATACACATTAAATACACAGTCACGCAATGCTGATGTTGTTAACATTAACAATTTGAGAATGAATTATAACAATAGAGAGTATGCACTTGACGTCCCCGTCAGCTGGATTGACTGTGGTTAAAGTGGCAAAAAGACTGAGAGGCAGCATTGGTTTACAGCGTGAATGCAGCGGAAAGCACACAAAACCAGGCCCAACGCCAGAGGGGTGTCGGGGGAGGCTTGTCCACGGATCCCATGGACATCTTTGTGCCCCCACCGGACCAAGGGAGACAGACTTGATAATAGCATTACATTTTCTCACTCAGACCACTGCGCCCTGTTGCTGCTTCTGCTTCTGCTACTGATTGCTTTTAGAGGGAAAAGCTGCCCATAACTGCTGGTCTAGGATCTGTAATCCTCTGTAAGAATTCGTAATAATAGTATATTATTAGCGAAAAAGAGTTGGCAAAAGATCCAGTGCGTATCTGTATTTGCGCTTTTGCTTCGGTGAGTAATGTAGCCAATCACAGACATGTTTGTTGATTTCTACAAAGCAATGGCCAATCACAGGTGTTGAAGTTAGACTCACCGCTCGAGTTGTTGTACAGTGCTGAGTTCTGCATGTGTGCTAATCCTCTCTAAGTGTAGACATTATGTAAATAAGAGATTCATTGTGTCGTCAGCTTCACTGATTAATGTAACAGAACTCTGTGAAATTGTGTTAATTGAATGAGTGACAGCTTTCAGTGATTTATAAAGGGAGCGCTCTTTGTGTGTCTATATATATATATATATATATATATATATATATATATATATATATATATATATATATATATATATATATATATATATATATATATATATATATATATATATATGTATATGTATGTACCATTCCCCAAGTACCATTCCCCAAGTGAGAGCTACACGCATTCTTGAGTGCCTCAAAAAAACAACAATGATCTAAAGAAAAACGTACCCATCATCAAATAGGTTCCTATAATAAATACATTTCATAAAATAATAAAAGAATAAAATAATAATAATAATAAAAACTGTAAAAATCCACACACCAGCCTTATCAGAAATGGAAAAATTGCAGATATACTTTTCTTCTGTAAAAGTGCAGGTAATGTTTGAA
This sequence comes from Paracanthobrama guichenoti, assembly GCA_018749465.1. Lineage (NCBI taxonomy): Eukaryota > Metazoa > Chordata > Actinopteri > Cypriniformes > Gobionidae > Paracanthobrama > Paracanthobrama guichenoti. The sequence goes on along the minus strand of CM031951.1, from coordinate 1,775,345 downwards.
TAGTGCAACTTTGATGAAAAAACCTCGCACAATACAAACTATAATAATTAAAATCAATGACAAGTTTGAAATGTAAACACAGATTCTGTATTTATTCATATTCTCATGGTATAAACAGTGGAAAAAATAGTGCAAACAGCAAAAGTAATAATCCCAACAATGTCATCAGATTACAAAAAAACAAACAAAAAAACCCCCGCAAATAATATTTTAATGATAGAATTTAAGTAATTTGAACTTAAACTTGGTAATCATGTGTGAATGAAAAAGTATGAAAGCATAGTTGTCATTTTAACTGAATTTAGGACTGGTGGTGGTGCTTGTTAGTCATTCAGTGTTTCTGTAGAAAAAAACTAACAATACTGATAAGATAATAATACTACGAATTCAGTAATTAATAACAATATAAACCGCACTACGGATTGATGAGCTTCTGGGTTCATGAATATTAATCACGTTGTCTGAGTTCGCTTGAACTGATTTTCTGAAATCAAAACAGGCACAGTAACAGGTGAACACCAACCAATGAGACTGCCATTTGCGCTGTAGTTTCTTCTTGTTCATAAAGGCTGAATAATTCCAAACGAACGGTGTTATTTTACAGAAAAATACAACAAAGCAAAGACTATGGTTTGTAGAGAATATAAGACTCTCTCGCTCTCTTTGAGTGTGAGAAACACTGAGCCCTCTCAGTTGGGCGCGCTCACACTAGTGTTTACCGTGCGTCAAATACACCGCACATTCATTGAGCTGAACTGAGATAGTGTGCTTTACGGATTGCTTGACAAAGAGCAGATCTCTGAAGCGCTCAATCCAAGTGCTCAGCAAGTGAAAATATATCTGTGTGTACAGGTTCCAGATTGTAAAAGTAGCTCCTCTTATAGCGATAAACTCCTCCGCAGCTTCCGCCATTGTTGTTTCCGCTCTGCATGTGGGCTGCGAATAGGTCAACTAGGCTTTATCGTTATTATCGCGGGAAGACTAATTCTTATCGTGGGCAGAATTTTTACCGGTATATCGCAAACAATAAGATATCGCCCATCCCTACTGCAGTATTTACAAGATGGTTTGTAAATATGTTTACATTTATACTGTATATTTTACAGAATTATTCTGGCAACCACAGCTGGCTGGATTTATTTTACAGTGTCATGGGTCAGTAAATAATTGCAGAATTTTACATTTAAATGTAACACGAGCAAATTACCATTGCTGTTATCAGTAAAATGGGGCAGCACTGCTGACTCAGGCTGGAAATCCCTCTGTGGACATTGCAGTGATAACTAGATGAATGCGAATCAAACCACTAACTACACTGAGAGCCAACAGGAAGACAATCAAATCTGAACCTTTGTGTCCCAGTGCGCAGAAGTCCCATCAGGGACATCAAGTCTTTAGCAGCATACTTGATATTGTTATACTTGAGTGTGGATGTAATGTAACTGAATGTAATGTTTTCGGACACTTGCTAATTGCAATGAGATGAAAATGAAAAATCTCAATTTTAAATGTAATACTGAATTATAATCAAGTACTTTATATGTGCTTTAGTATGTTAGTCTACACATCAAAATAAGTGTACTACTTTGAAGTATGACACATTCTTTTTGACATTGACAAAGTGCACTATTTATAAGTGTGTTGAGACAATCATGAAACTGTACTTTAAAAAAAAAAAATTATAAAGTGAACTGGCCTGAATGTACGGAAACGCTGTATAATCCTCTATCATTCCATCTCTTTCTCTCTCTTTCGGGCAGATGTTTTGTCTAGGGTCCAGGGCAGTGCTTCAGAGAGTGTTTACTTTATATTTCCTGTGGGCGCTTTGTGTCCCTCAAACTGCAGCTGATGCACCGGGAACCTCCTCTTACTGGAACAAATTCACAGATAAGACCCACACATCTGATGTTTACAATAAACGCCCAAGTAACATATACTACAAGCTTTGAAAAGGGAACTTTTGTGAAATCACTTTTTTTGGGGGGTCCCTTTTACAGGTTCTGTATTGCTGTGCTCTTTCTTTGAATACCAATATTTATGCAGATCCTCTAGATGGCGCAACAGTTTCCTCAGTAAAGATTCTCAAGCGGTCCATAGTTTAACTGTAAATCGTATGATCAGTAGGTTTGTGAATCTCTACACTTTGTGCTTTCAGATGTACATGCAATCTCAATTTTTTTTATGTACTTCTGAATGAATTTTTGTTGAGGCTGACTGCTCCACAGCAGTCTGTTTTATCAATTTGTATACTGATTTCTTTAAGGATGTTGTTCAGTGTATTATTTTCAATGACACACAGTCACTTCTGTTTTTTGCACTAGTTGTGTGTTGACAGGAAGGACTATGTCTTTGGTGATGTTAAAAAGCCCTCATGCGTTCTTCACTGACACAGGAGACTACAGCAGGTGTTTTCTGTATTCAGAATCTAAGTCAAAATCCATCCGAGATTCCACAGGTTACAGGCGATCTATAGCCTGGCATTTTCTCTACTGCTACATCAGATCCAAGAACATATATTTCTCACAGTAATATTTCTTTCAAAGTCTTTTCAAATGCAGCAGGACTTGGTTTATGCTTTGTTGAAAGTCTGGCAGCCAATTAGTCTCACTGGTGCAGAGCCAGATGTTGGGTTTGTGTAGTGGCGAGCTGGTTTGCATATGGGGGGTTGTTAAATACTTGCCATGCATCCGTCTTTATGAGCTGTTTCTGCTTCGCCATTGCACTGGAACATGTGCAATGCTCTTGTATATTTGGTCATGTGTCCAGCAGCCTTGTTTTATTATGTGCTGATGTACTGCTGACAGGAGATTAGATACATTTTCACACATGGATTTCACACATTTTTCAAGGATGGTGTCTATTAATACCTGAAGAGTTTGAAGTATGTATGTATATCTGAAAATCATTGCATTTATGCATTTTTATTTGATCAAAATTCAGTAAAATATAATTTCTTCTTGTGATGTAAAGCTGTATTTTCAGCTTCATTACTCTAGTCTTCAGTGTCACATGCTCTTTCAGAAATCATTTTAATATGATTTACTGCTCAAGAGACATTTCAGATTTTTATCAATGTTAAAATCAGTTAATTTTAATTATTTATTTTAAATTATTAATTTTTAATTAATTATTTATTTTTATGGAAACTAATTCGTGTCTTTAATCAATAGAAAGTTCAAAGGAACAACATTTATTTAAAATAGAAATTTTAATGTGAAAGTCATTACTGTTACGTTTGAATACGTGTTAATTTCTCTTATAGAGAAGTCTTATAGACAGACAGACAGACAGACAGACAGACAGACAGACAGACAGACAGACAGACAGACAGACAGACAGACAGACAGACAGACAGACAGACAGACAGACAGACAGACAGACAGATAGATAGATAGATAGATAGATAGATAGATAGATAGATAGATAGATAGATAGATAGAACCAACTCCTTAATGCTATGCTCACATCCAAAAGCAGCTTTAGGTAAAAATATTACATAAGCAATGAAAAGCATGTACTGTATTTGCAATCCTCTGGTTTTAAAGGAAAACCGAAATCAGCGAGGCACACATTCACTTTTAGCCTGTGCAGTGTTCAGTCCTCCCCCTTCAACTCCTATAACCCTGCGACCAATGAGGAACTCTCAGCCTGTGATGTTAGGATCCATGCCAGCAAGTTCGGTGCCGACAGGGAAAACACTTTAAGAGCAGCGTCAGGACAGCGAGTCTGGACGTGCTCTCTGAACTCCTGTGAATGACAGACGTGCAGCAGACGGACACTAATCTCTCCAGAGTTCAACTCGGCTGTCTGGGTGAGTTTGCTCTGACTCTTTATGTCCTCAGGTTCATATGGGAAGATGTGCAGAAATGTAAGAAATCTCACAATCAAATACATCTGATGTACTTTTTGAATGAAGAGTGAGAACTTTCTCTAATCAAGTTTAGCATTAAAACAGAAAGCAAGAGTTATTTTTGTTTTGTTTTAGATAAGTTATTCTGTATTACACGGTCAAATGTACAGTTATATGTAAAATCTACATTATATGTTTTGTTATATTATGCATTTTAAAATAAGTTTAACTGTGTCCCCAAAAGCAGTGTTGGGGAAAGTTACTTTTAAAAGTAATGTGATACAATATTGCTTTAGTAACTATTTGCATTACTTAGGTACTTTTTATGGAAAGTAATGCATTACGTTGTTTGTTTTTAATAACAAAAAAAAAAAAACAAGTTATATTCTAAATACCTGAAGAGTTGAAAAAGTGGTACATATGTACAAACTTTGAAAAGCATTGCATTAATGCAGTTTTATTTGATCAAAATTCAGCAAAATCAGTAATATTGTGAAATTATTTGTATTTATTTTTATGAAATTATTTCCTGTGATTGTAAAGCTGAATTTTCAGCATCATTACTCCAGTCTTCAATTCTGTCAGTCAATATATGGGAAAACAAAGTAACTTGTGTTACTTATTAGAAAAAGTAACTTTAAAGTAAATTGAAAAGTAATGCGTTACTTTACTAGTTACTTGAGAAAAGTAATTACAGAACTTGTTGCTTGTAATGCGTTACCCACAACACTGTCCTAAAGTCGCGCTTGATGTGAATCTCTACACCTTTGGTTACACTGTAAAAAAAAAAAAAAAAAAGTTAATTAACAAAAGTAAAAAAATCACTGAGTTTCTGAGTCCACATTCACTAAACATCACAGGCTGATTAACAGAAATTGAGCACATGCGATGAAGAATAGCTTCTGCAGCACACACACACACACACACACACACACACACACACACACTTGCTTTGATATTTGGTATTTCGTGCAATGACAATCAGACATACTTAACTCAAGCATTTTAAGGACACAACAAATATTATTTTGATGAACGCATGAAATATGAGGATGTCTATAAACATACAGTACACAGTGTAAGTGTTTCATGTGGGAACATTTCCAGTTATTCCACGTTCTCATAATTACTCTTAATCATCATAAACGTGACGTTTATTCTGATCTGATCGGTCTGATCTCTTTGATCCGAATGCTGTTGTTAAATTCCCAGAACAGGAAAAGTGTCCTAGAGAAGGCATGATGTACAGTAAACAATGCCCATGAGAATGAATGAAGCCTGGCTTTTGTGAGGTTAATGAATAGACTTTTGCTCTTTATTAAGTTTGTTATGTATGAAGGGTGAGGTGTATTAGAGGGCGCTACTTTCCACAAAGCCCCTTCATGCTGATTCACATGTTTTTTTTCCTGAACTATGACTGGTATGATCAGTTTTTTAAATAGTTCCCCTCCCTCTCTTCATCTCCACCCTCCAGATGTGTTAGATTCATTGCTTTAAATGGTCATATGCAGGTTAGGTGCTCTTGCTTACCGGCTATATTGTGTTTTAGAGCTGGTGTGATCGGCGACAGTGACAGGCTCTTCTATGTCTTATCTGTGTTTGTTCAGAATCCCGTGAGTGAATCAATGGACACAATTGTTTCCTCTTGTTACGTGTAGACAAATCTATACAAAGTGTTTGTGCAGCTGGCTGGAATTACGTTTAACAAGACGCCTCTTCACCAGTGTGTGTTTTTTTAAAAATTTTTTTTTAGCCTGATTACATTGTTTTACCTGAGACAGAACCACACACCAAACAGGGCATGTTTAACCCTCATCTCCAACTATTTGTTGTCTCTAGAGGTAAAGTCATGTGAGGCGACAATACAACACTTTTTTTTTCTCTTAACACAGCATAAACCACAATCGTCTGTCTTCAATTCAGATTCTACAATTATAAAACACTATAGTCTCATAACACATAACAGATTTTGCCAAAATGCTGAAACCATGACTGTACCTTATTCTGTTCCCTAGCCTCCCATGTCGTGAACCAAAACAAAACAAATTTGGACACATCAAGGCAGGCAGTTGTTGCTGTCATCAATCTTAGGATAATTATAAAGCCATTTCCGAATAATCTGAAACCCATCATTCTTTATTTTCTACATACTTCTGAATGATTTACAAACAGAGAACATTGAAGAAAATGACTGCTACTACTCCAGCACATCCCAAAGACTTTCAATGAATTTAAGGTCTGGACTCAGAGGTGCCAATTCATGTGTGAGAATTATTCTTTGTGCTCCCTCCCAACCATTCTTTCACAATTTGAGCCTTATACATCTTGACATTGTCATCCTGGAATATGGCCATAATGTGTCTTCCTGCATGGTTGTTTAAGAAATGAAAAGCTACACACTCCATCAATTAGGGTTAGAAGAACTGTTGCCAGACTGTGGCCAATCATGGACTCTTATGCCTATTAAAATCTTTTTTTTTATATACCTTGATTGGCGTGGCTGTGTGGATTGGAGCATTGTCCTGCACTAAAAAACAATCTTTCGAGTTCGGGAACATTGTCAGAGCAGAAGAAAGCAATTTTTCTTTCAGGATAATCTTTGTACATGGAGTTATGCATCCTTCGCAAAGATGTAGGGGAATGTTTGTGTGCTGCTACGCGTCCCTGTGTGTGTAATAAGCACATGTGCACCCGCCTATAGGCGCATAGGGGAGCTTTACTTTCCACACATGCCAGGATGATGAAACTTTGTGTATTTACTAGTTGCCATGTCAACATTATTTAGAGAAAAATGGTGCCAAAATTAACAAATCTTTGGAGGATATCACTGAACATTTATTTAACCATAGCAAAAGTCAATTTCTTACTTATGTTTATTTTTCATCTCTGTTTTTTGTGTTTATTTAAAATAAGACAAATCTGATATTATTGTAATCTTCTATCTGTTATTTAACAGTTGAGATGGTTCTTTAATGCTGATCTAACAGCAGAAGACACGAGCCGGGTTTAAATCCCAGTTGATCAGGCGGGGCATGTTGTAACACTGCGTTACAGTGAGCCCCTATTAGAACTACGCTATTATATTCTATACTTTTATGAATTCTATTGAGAAACCATGAGAAAAGGGTGAATAAAGACTGAGAGTCGATGTTCAGAAATGATTCATTATTATTATGTTTTGAACTATGCTGTATAGCTGTGTTTAGCGATGTGTTTGTTGTCAAACTCAAAAATGCCATTTATTTAAAAAAATTAATAATTGTATTTTTTTTGACAAAATATTTTAGTTTGTCTTGTATATTTTTTGATTTATATCAGGTAAAATTTTAAGCTGTCATTTGGTGATGTTACAATGTTCCCCTCACATGTTACAATGTACCCCACCTATGGGGCATGTTGTCACAGTTCACTTCCATTCTTTCAGGGTAAATCAAGAAAAAAGTATACACTGTATTAATGAAACAAAACCACATAATTGTACTAGACGTTGTGAAATTAATGTGGGAAAAAATAAATACTCTGAACCCCAAGTGGATTTACACAAACTGAGAAAGTCAAAAGGGAAAATTGAAATCAGGGTTATTCCCTAAATATTGATATCTGAACTCTTCCTAAGATAAAACATTACTATTGTGTTGTTTAAAAAATAATATATACTTGTAGGTGTCACAATTACGTTTTGTCATGTATGCACCTGCATCCCTGAATAGTTTATCATCTCCACCTGTGTCTAATTAGTCCCCTCCTTCACCCTGTGTATTTATACTCCCAGTGTTGTCCAGTCCTTCGTCGGTTATTGTCGGTCTACACATGGTTGTGTGTACGTGTTCTGTCTCTTCTACACTTGTGAATCAGATTAAAGACTTTTGTTTTCCTTACCGCCTTCGTGTTGTGCTTCCTACCGCACCTGCATGTAACAGAATAACCGACCCTCAAAGTGAGTATGAAAGAAGATGGACTCACCCATGTCCTTCTCAGTCCAGAGAGCTGGCCGTATCTGGGAAACCTGGCGCCCACCGAGGTTATTCGAGAGCTGGAGGACACGAAGGCCCCGGAATTGACGCAGACGGGTCAGTCCATCTTAGAGCCAGGAGCGGACTGTGACCTGATCGATCTGTGGTCTGCGGATCCTTTTCCCACCCAAGTCCCCACCCTCTCGTCATCATCTTCGCCGGTCCCATCCAGAAATCTTCTGCCCGTATCCCTGCTTCTCTTGATCCCGTCTCCATTGCTGGTCACGGCCAGTCCCCTGGATTCGTCAGCACCACTGTTGTTGTCCAGCTCCTCGGCTCTACCCCCGCCGGTTGCTCATCCGCACCTCGGGTTTCCCTGCCACCAGCTCAGCTAGAGGCTGAGTCCCCGGCTACACCTCGGGCCTCCAGGCCCATATCTCCACCTCGGCCTGTCAGCCCATCACCATCGCCTCGGCTCACCGCTCCTTCATCGCCTCCGCGGCCCGTCTGCCCGGAAACTCCACTGGGCTCCCTCATCACTCCAGGTCGGCCTCCAGTGGTCGACACACAGCCTATGCCACGGACTCCCCGTCGGCTTCACTCACCACATCGTCATTCCGGTCATCCGAGTCGCTGTTGCCGCCTCAGTCACGTGAGCCAACAGCTCAGCGCCAGGCTTCCAGGCCTGCGATGTCGCCCTGGTCTGTTGGCCGCTCGGTTACGCCGGTTCCTCCCCTCACCATGGTTCCACTTCTGCCGATTGGCCCCAGGGTTCTGTCTGCCCCTGCAGTCAGGACTCCGCCCTGGATCCTCCCACCGTCAGCTCCACCATGGTACCTTTGAGTGTCTGTGTTCATGATATGACAGTTTTCTCAAATGAAATGGTAAATGCTCATGAAGTTACGGCTTATGCGTTCAAGATTCAATTCAAGAGTTTTATTTGTCACATACACAGTTATATACAGAATATACAACCGGCAGTGAAATGTAAAGTGAAATGTTCGTGAAATGTTTGTGTCCTCATATAGTGACACACGGCAGAGACTACAAAGATAGTGAGCGAGTGTCAGTGTGCCCGCCATGCACACAGAGACGCAGAACATTCAGGAGTAATATTTAAATAGTATCTTGCAGTTTAATATTCACAGACACTAGTATATATTCGACTACAGTCTGAAGCCCTGCGCTTAGATAAACACGGAAGCGAATGAATGCAGCTGCGGGTACCGGATATACTCGGGAGTCGGTACTACTGGTACTACAGAAATGCTGGTATTGTCACATTTTTTTTTAAATTTCAGTACGGACTTGGTACCGAAGTACCAGTACCTGTGTCATTTTCTGCAAATAAATGCTCTAAATGACTATATTTTTATTTCAAATTTGGAACAAAGGTTGTCAGTAGTTAGTTTTGTTACATTGTTACAACCTTATTCCAAAATGGATAAAATGCATTATTTTCCTCAATTCTCTAAAAAAAAAAAAACCCCATAAAGGCAATGTAAAAGAAGTTAAAAAGAATTTTAGTTATTAAGAAAATAAAAAATGGGGAAAAAACATGAGTGTGAGTACATAAGTATTCACAGTTTCTACATCTTGATTGGAGTCCGCCTGTGGTAAATTCAGTTGAATGATCCATGGAGGCTCCACCTCACAATTTACAGGACTTAAAGGATCTGCTGCTACCATCTTGGTGCCAGATACCACAGCACACCTTCAGGGGTCTAGTGGAGTCCATGCCTTGATGGGTCAGAGCTGTTTTGGCAGCAAAAGGGGTACCAACACAATATTAGGTCAAAACGTTATGCCTGATACATGATTTCTGAAGAATCATATGAAAGTAGCTACTTTTCCATCCACCTAGTTTGATGTGCATTTTGGGATATTGCATAAAAAGTGCTGAATGGAGACGCCAAGATGTGCATAAATTCTAAAAATTTGCTTTATTGAGGTGGAGCATGTGTTTGTTGTTGTTGTTGTTGTTGTTGTTTTTCTTCTCGATAAGAAGACACATATACTACTACGTAAACACATTTATCAAATAAATCCCTTGCGCAACAAAAACCTCAACTGACTCTGCCTCACCAGTGGATCAGTTTCATTGCACAGCATTTCAAAATTTGGTTTGGTCGATCTGAAACTCCTGAGCCAAAGTCTGTCATCAATATGATTTAGTATAATGAACTTCCAGAAGTGTCTCACATGATTGTTCCAAAACCAGGCATCTGAATGGAAGGTAACATGACAGTGTTTATTAAGTCATTAATGATACAGGAAAAGTACAGTGGCTTCACCGATTCCAGCAACTTCCCTTTTTATTTTAGATATTTTGCACCAATTTCCCAGAAAGTGACGGTTTTATGTGATATTCCAAATTTTGCACACAAGTTAAATTTGCAACTTTGGATGGAAACATAGCTACTAAAGACTGCAGTAATGATGCTGAAAATTCAAGTATTTCAAATTTAAATTGTAATCAAATAAATGCAGCCTTGGTAATCATAAGAGACTTAAAAAACAATTAAAAATGTAACCGACCCTTAAACTTTTGAACGGTAGTGTATGTTAGATGTTAAAGTTTTTGCAGTGCAATCCAGAAAAGACTGTATGGATAGGACTGATATCTAGGATAAAGCCTCTTCTCTGGCAGCTCTGGTTTGCACTTGCATAGCTACATTTGAACAAGCCACAATATTTGTAGAACAATGTCATTAGAATAGACTGAAGTAGTTATTATACTCGCAATGTCTCTCCACAAACACCTCAAACCTACTGTCAAACACTCTGCTGCACGGAAGAGTGATGATTTAGTTTTGTTTTGCTGCCAAAAGACCAGAAGACCTTGCTGTCATCAAGTCACCCATGAACTCCCTCTTTATCGTTAAGTACCCAAGAGACAAATATGATGTCATCTGTTTGATTGCCAAAACTGAAGATCCCAAGGACACTAGACAATTCGCTATTTGAGGAATAAAGTAGTTACAAATTTGCCATGAGAGTGTGGTGGATAATTTGTGTGGTGGATAAAAAACTTCTGAAGTATTTAGTTTTTGTGTAACACTGATTTAAGTATTATGCATTTTTGAACTTAATTTTACATGGGGTCATCTTCCTGACATTTTTTTAACTGAGCTTTTTTCTGAGTATCTATGTGGAATCCAGGAACAATATGTTACAGAGAGGAGCAGGAGAGTGGTGTGTGTGTGTTCTCTCATTCTTTCACAATGATCTCACTCTGTTCAGGTCTTTAACCTGTGTTGTGGATGAGTAGACACCTGTGTGTGAATGGGTTACCTTATTTGAACACAGCTCTGGGAGGTAAATGAGCAGACGATGAATAAACCCACTCGTAGTGCACTTCAAAAGCACATGTAAAGCACTTAATTACTTTACAGACAACATTACATAGAAAGTTAATATATTTTAAATTTACTAAATTGCTTCGTCATTACAGATATACATGACATACAAACCCGATTCAAGAAAAGTTGGGACACTGTACAAATTGTGAATAAAAACAATGCAATGATGTGGAAGTTTCAATAAATTTCAATATTTTATTCAGAATACAACATATATGACATCAAATGTTTAAACATTTAAAATAATTTTAAGGGAAAAATAAGTTGATTTTAAATGTCATGGCATCAACACATCTCAAAAAAACACATCTCTTCTTTTTATAAGTCCCCAGACATTTACAGTCTGCAAACGTCTGGGGACTGAGGAGACAAGTTGCTCAAGTTTAGGAATAGGAATGCTGTCCCATTCTTGTCTAATACAGGCTTCTAGTTGCTCGACTGTCTTAGGTCTTCTTTGTCGCATCTTCCTCTTTATGATGTGCCAAATGTTTTCTATGGGTGAAAGATCTGGACTGCAGGCTGGCCATTTCAGTACCTGGATCCTTCTTCTACGCAGCCATGATGTTGTAATTGATGCAGTATGTGGTCTGGCATTGTCATGTTGGAAAATGCAAGGTCTTCCCTGAAAGAGACGACGTCTGGATGACATGGCGTCCCAGTTTTCCAAAAAGAACTTCAAATTTTGATTCGTCTGACCCCAGAACAGTTTTCCACTTTGCCACAGTCCATTTTAAATGAGCCTTGGCCCAGAGAAAATGCCTGCGCTTCTGGATCATGTTTAGATATGGCTTCTTTTTTGACCTATAGAGTTTTAGCCGGCAATGGCAAATGGCATGGTGGATTTTGTTCACCGACAATGTTTTCTGGAAGTATTCCTGAGCCCATGTTGAGATTTCCATTACAGTAGCATTCCTGTATGTGATGCAGTGCCGTCTAAGGGCCCGAAGATCACGGGCATCCAGTATGGTTTTCCGCCCTTGGACCCTTACGCACAGAGATTGTTCCAGATTCTCTGAATCTTTGGATGATATTATGCACTGTAGATGATGATAACTTCAAACTCTTTGCAGTTTTTCTCTGAGAAACTCCTTTCTGATATTGCTCCACTATTTTTAGCCGCAGCATTGGGGGAATTGGTGATCCTCTGCCCATCTTGACTTCTGAGAGACACTGCCACTCTGAGAGGCTCTTTTTATACCCAATCATGTTTGCCAATTGACCTAATAAGTTGCAAATTGGTCCTCCAGCTGTTCCTTATATGTACATTTAACTTTTCCGGCCTCTTATTGCTACCTGTCCCAACTTTTTTGGAATGTGTAGCTCTCATGAAATCCAAAATGAGCCAATATTTGGTATGACATTTCAAAATGTCTCACTTTCAACATTTGATATGTTATTGTGGCGGGGGAGATGAGCGAGAGACGTGGGAGGAGCGAGCGAGACCTGTGCGTGATTGAGAATGAGCGTCACCTGCGAGGCACACCGGTCTCGAGTCCTCTCTTGAGGGAGCTCGGAGGCATTTAAGGACGAGCGACACCAGTGAAGGATGAGAGAGGACCAGGCCTGGACTTTATGTTGTGTTTTATTTACGTTTTGTTATGTATGTGCGCAGCAGTCGTCCGTGAGGTACTGCCGCCTTTACTTTCAGTTTGTTTATTTATTAAAGTCTTTTAAATGTTCGCCGGTTCCGGCCTCCTTCTTCCCTGAACATACAAACTACGTTACAGTTATCTATATTCTATTGTGAATAAAATATACGTTTATGAGATTTGTAAATTATTCCATTCCTTTTTTATTCCCAATTTGTACAGTGTCCCAACTTTTTTGGAATCGGGGGTTTGTACAAGTTTAAATTGAAGGCATTAAAATATATTTTATTTTATCATAAATACTTGCCAGTACATTCGGCAGCAATTTAACCATATTTAAAAGACAATAAAAGTAATTATGAAAATAAGCGATTTTTGAAAAACGCTGTTGAAAATTAAATCGGACCAAGCACCAAAACACACTTCAGCAGTAAGGGGCATGGGGGAGGAGAGAGAGCTCCATGCATAAGACAAATTTAGCAGAATGACTAAAAAATGAGTAGAGATGGCAGAGAAAATACAAACGAGGAAAAGGCAAGGGGAATATAACTTGCGAACATTGCGATCAGGCAAGAGGTAGGACAAGCTTTCCAGCGCTGGAGAGACCTTGAAGAGATCTTAAAAGTTCACCCAAAAATTCTGTCATCATTTTCTCACCCTCAAGGTGTTCCAAACCTTTTTAATTTATTGAATAATATGAATAATATCTTTGAAAGAAGATATTTTGGTAAGAATTTAGAATAATAGTCCATCATTAATAAGTGGAGGAATAATGCAGGAAGTAATGCAGGACTAATGAGTAGCACTACATTAACACTTCAGCTACTACTATTAACTAATATAGAAACAAGCTTAACTAATCAGTAAGTAATATAACATTTAGGACTAAGCTAGTTCCTTATTAGGTAATCGATAATTACTGAATGGAATTGGCATCATGAAGAACTAATAGGTAACTATGACAAATTATTAAAAAAACAACAAATTAATTACTAATTACACATCTTAGATGTGAGCAATTGTCTTTTTTTACTCTCAACATGATCATAAAATGCATCACTAATTACTCAAGTGTTACCTAGTCACTATGCAGGAACTACTAGTGACCTGGACCATTATTTTAAAGTGAAAAAAAAGATGTTTTTCACTTTTAAAATAATGGTCCAGATCACTAGTACTTTTTGAAGGTTGTCTTTTTTTACTCAGAACATGGTCATAAAATTCATCACTAATTACTCAAGCATTACCTAGTCACTCTACAAGGATTACTAGTGATCTGGACCGTTATTTTAAAGTGAAAAATAATGGTCCAGATCACTAGTAGTTTGTGTATAGTGACTCCATTCTGGCCCTGAAGGAGTTTTGGTTCCTTGTCACCGTTGCCTCTGGCTTTTGGCTTGCTCAGTTGGGGACACTATATGATAATTGAAATGAGCTGGATAACATCACCGTTTCACCAGAACGGCTGTACAGCCGAATCAAATTCTGTTGCATTATTTTCCTGTTAACACTGTGAAGCTGCTTTGAAACAATTGGCATTGTAAAAAGCGCTATATAAATAAAGATGACTTGACTTGACTTGAGTGATGCATTTTATGGCTTTATTCAGAGTAAAAATGATGACTGATTACATCTCAGACACACAATACTGTTCTTTATAATTTGTCAGTTGTTCATAGTTATTCATGAGGCTAATCTCATTAAGTAATTATTGATTACATAATAAGGTACTATCTCCTAAATGTTATATTACTTACTGATTAGTTAAGCTTGTTTCTATATTAGTTAATAGTAGTAGCTGAAGTGTTAATGTAGTGCTACTCATTAGTCCTGCATTACTTCCTGCATTTTTACTTATTAATGATGGACTATTATTCTAAAGTGTTACCGATATTTTGAAGAATGTCAGTTGTTTGGTTACCCAAATATTTTTCAAAACATCTTTTGTGTTCAACAGAAGAAGAAAAAATCCTTCAAGTTTGGAACAACTTGAGGGGGAGTAAAAGATGACAGAATTTTCATTTTTGGGTGAACAATCTCTTTAAGGTGTGAAAACGGACACAGAGGTTTCTTTATTTCTTCTTGATACATGAGTTTTGGTTGGTTTTGCTGTGTTTATGCTGTCTTTTGCTTTAATATACTTGTGTGTCATCTTTGCTTGTTTGTTCTGGAATGTCTGAACTTCATCTGCTGGGTATTTTAAGCATTGGCTCCCAAAGTGTGTCCGAAAAGTGAGATAACATGAGATAATACTCCATACTCCTATAACCCCTTAATCTTGTCACATTTATATATTAGTTACTTGGACTATATGTAGGGAGCTCATGAAAATGGGCGTTTGTTTCTTGGGATGGAAGGGATGACTTTGCCATTTAAGGAGTAGAGGAGCTAAATAACAATTAGACATTCGACCTGAATTATCATAGTAACACAAATTGCTTTTACTTATTAGTGACATCATACCCAGCAGCCATATCATCCTGTAGCCCAAGACTGGTTTCCCACTGAAGCTAAGCAGGGCTGAGCCTGGATGGGAGACCAACTGGGAAAGCTCGGTAGCTGCTGGAAGAGGTGTTAGTGAGTCCAGCAGGGGGTGCTCACCCTGTGGTCTGTGTGGGTCCTAACACCCCAGTATAGTGATGGGGGTACTATACTGTAACAACCTTTGGATGAGACGTTAAACCGAGGTTCTGACTCTCTGTGGTCATTAAAAATCCCAGGATATCCTTCGAAAAAAGAGTAGGGGTGTAACCCCGGCATCCTGGGGTTATATATATGCTTGGCTTCATCAGCCGGTGTCCTCTCCACCAATCAGCTGGTGTGTGGTGGGTGTTCTGGCACAATATGGCTGCCGTTACCATCATCCAGGTGGATGCTGCACATTGGTGGTAGTTGAGGAGATTCCCCTCTTATATGTAAAGCACTTCGAGTACCCAGAAAAGCGCTATATAAATGTAAAAAATTATTATTACTATAATACCCTCTGGCAGCAGGCACAGCAGATTCCGGCACAGTTTAAGGCCCTGTCCCATATGTCACCCTAAACCCTTGCGGTCTTCCTCTGAGTCCACATTTTTGTGACATAATGCCGCTTTGACTACCAAATAGAAATCGGCTGTGAGGGGTCGCGGGTCTGTCCAATCAAACTTTTCTCGTCCACTTGACAAAGTTGAACGAACTTCAAAATGGCGGAAGTTTGCGTGTATGGCTGCGTCCGAAATCGCATTCTCTTTTGAGTAGGTACTTATTTTGAATAAGTAATTGTTGATGACCCCTAAAAAAGTACGTTCTATATAGTATGAGAGAGTGTGTGTGTGTGTGTGTAGTATGAATGTAATCCGGACGTACTACATGCTGTCATTATCAAGTGAGCTCTGCTTCACTGCCTCTCCCGTGGCGTCATGGTATATTAAAGTGTCCATCATATGCACACCTCAATATCTCACCGGAAGTGCTTTTTGCCTACTATTTTATGAGTACTGTGAATTCGGACATACTTTTGTCACATAGGGGTGAATTCACCCTTCGCCACAAGTTTGATTGACAGGCGAACTGACCAATCACATTGCCGATTTGTCCGCCGTTTTGTCAGTAGAGTTAGTAGATTAACGTTGGTGGACTTGAACTTGAAAAAAGGTGTGTACTGATGTCTTTCCGCGTGTGATACAACATTTCTTTTAGTGTTCATTCATGTTAATTTGATCCTTATCAATGAACTAGGAGGAAGAGATGATCAGTTCACGGGCAGCTTTAACTGAGGCGCTACAGCGATTACGACACATTAAAGAGCCACAAAACTGTATTTATTGTTTAAATTTCTTAAAAAATTTAAAATGTTGAAAGTTTAGACTTTGTTTCATATCAAAAGTAACTTGCTCTGTCCTGTCCGTTGTCAGTGTCCTCTTTGCTCCATGATGTATTTTCTCTACGTGAGAACGTGTGGTGTGAGAGCACCATGGCTTGTCGGACAAAGCAACAGTAACTAAAGGGGGCGGGTCTTTGCAAACGGTCAATTCAGGGAGAGTGGGACACTTTTTGCCATTGAGGTCAACCTGAATCCCAATCAACCTGAATTCATCCTACCGTTTTTCGCCTATCAATTTGCCTATCAATTCAATAATAACAATAAAATATACTATAGTATGCTATATGTTTTCCCAGTGCCTAACTGAGTTTGGAAGGCTCTTAAAATCAAATCAAAATCAATTCACCTTTATTTATATAGCGCTTTTAACAAGTCCAATTGTTTCAAAGCAGCTTCACATTGTTAACAGGAAAATAATGCAACAGAATTTGTACAGCCGTTCTGGTGAAACGGTGATGTTATCCAGCTAATTTCAAGTATCATCTAGTGTCAATGCGGGCAGATCGGTAATATAGATGAAATTTAGGTGTCCCCAACTGAGCAAGCCAAAAGCCAGAGGCAACGGTGGCAAGGAACCAAAACTCCTTCAGGGTCAGAATGGAGAAAAAACCTTGGGAGAAACCAGGCTCAGTCGGGGTGCCAGTTCTCCTCTGGCCGACGAACAAACAGTGTATGATTATAATTCTGGCAACATTGCAGGTCTTAATTCATATTAGGTAAATAGATATTCGTAAGATTATTCGAAAGATTGTCAAAACACTATGCTGTCCTGAAAGTTCTTCCCTCACAGACTGCAGATAATATCATTAATTTATGTTTGTTGAATCAGGTCATTATTGACTGGGAGCCATTTCAAACAGCATCTGCTCAACATACACTCACTGAGAGTCACTGGAATATGTACTGTGTAGTGGTAAACCGATAAAGCTTTGGCTCCATTCGTGTTATCAGTGCTTTAACAGACACCCAGAAACAAAAACATACGCCTGACTGCAGCTGTGCTGATAATACACCATTATTTCTAAAGAATGGCATGTTTACAGTCACATACAAATACACCTCACCATATATGGTGCTATAATTTACCAGTTTTGTTTGCATGATGAGAAATTTCCAATTTGTAGTTGCACCATCCATGCATCAAGTCTTTTGTGGTCACTGGTATACCAGGCAGTATGCAGTGGGTGATGAATTGATGGGTGACCAGATAGGCCATGCAAAGCAGCTAGATAAAATCATAAATGTAAATAAAAGGCAATTAAGCATATAATTGAACAGATTTTAGAACACTACGCATCATACACTTGTTGACTTTATGAATGTTACAGAGAAAAACCACACATCATACACTAAAGGACGGAGGGGATAGTTAACCCAAAAAGAATAATCCCAGGATTTACTCGCCCTCAAGCCATCCGAGAACATCCTGCAGAATTCCAAGCTTTATAATGGTAGTCAATGGTGGTCCTGATTTTGAAGTAATATCCATTATCCAATACCCTTACATGACTGGTTAAAAAATAACCACCTGACCATCAATGTAAAAAAAAAAAAAAAAAAAAAAAAACTGAATGTATGTACTTTCCTTCACAAAGTCTTTGCAAATCAAGATCTTGTCACTACACAGACTTATAAATGCATTGGTGTGTTGCTTGATACACATCTTACATACCGGGATCACATTTCTAATTTAACAAAAAAACTGAATCAGAAACTTTATGTGTATAACAAGATTAGGTCATATCTTTCTTTTTCTGTTTCTGAAACTTATCTACATGCAATTATATTTTCAACAATGTCTTATTGTCTTCCAATCTGATCTCTTACTGAAATTACTGAACCAATAGCACGATTACACGATTATCCCATCATTGCATTGCACTCACGCTCAAACACTCTGACTTTCCAGCACTATATAAATAGTCACGCTATTACATTTTATTTTCAAATTCAAAATGGCACTTCATCAACACTTGCTGCACTTCATCTGTCATACAATATGAGACCAGTACGCCTCACTAGGTCAGTCTCACAGGCACTTATTCCAGTCCCTCCATGTAAAAACAACTATGGTCAGAAATCCTTTTTTTATACATACACCAAAATTTGGAATGGTATTCCATATCATATAAGAAAAATACCATCCATCACATGTTTTAAAAAGGTATATAAACAGTTTTTCTAAAGTCACACTTGTACTCACTGATCGTTTATTTATTGTCCTAGTTCTGTTTGCACCGTTTGCATTGTTGTTTTTAGTCGTTTGTATTTGTTTAGCCTGTGCTAATGTTTTATATAAGTGTTTTTTGACCTTGTGTTGTAAATTGTGTTTTATGTTTTATGTTCTGCAGAACAGGAACCAGCTGGAAGCCAGTTTTTAAACGGAGTCAGGCCGTTTAAATTGTACCTTAATGTTACTTTTTAATCTTTCCTGTATAATAAATTAAATTAATTAATGAATGAACCCATTTTCATAAAAAAAATAATAATTCTGTCATCAATTATTCACCCTCTTGTCGTTCCAAATATGTAAGACTTTCATTCATCTTCAGAACACAATTTAAGATTTTTTTTTATGAAATCTGAGAGTTTCCTGTCCCTCCATAGACAGCTACCCAACTGAAACTTAGATGCTTCAAAAAGTTAAAGAGATCGTAAAACTAATCCATATGAATTGAACGGTTTAATCAAAGTTTTCTGAAGAGACTCGATCGCTTTATACGCGGAAGATTGACTTTAGGATTTTATTCACATAGAAACATAGATCAGTGAACAGACGCTTGACACGTGAGAACAAACCTCTTGCGGAAGCTCAAACATGCTGAGTAACAGGAGAATGAACCTCATTGATTCTTGCAGAAGCTCAAGCGTCAGAATGAACCTCATTGGTTCTTGCTGAAGCTCAAACGCGTGCTGCGTAACACGAGAATGAACCTCATTGGTTCTTGCAGAAGCTCAAGCGTGCTGCGCGTAACACGAGAATGAACATCATTGGTTCTTGCGGAAGCTCAAACGTGCTGCGTAACACGAGAATGAACCTCATTAGTTCTTGAGGAAGTTCAAACGTGCTGCGTAACACGAGAATGAACATCATTGGTTCTTGCTGAAGCTCAAACGTGCCGAGTAACACGAGAATGAACATCATTGGTTCTTGCTGAAGCTCAAACGTGCTGTAATACGAGAATGAACATTACTGGTTCTTGCTGAAGCTCAAGCGTGCTGTGTAACACGAGAATGAGCTTCCTTTATTTGTGTATGTGACAAATAAAACTCTTGAATGAACATCATTGGTTCTTGTGGAAGCTCAAAGCGTGCGCGAAACAGAATGAACCTCATTGGTTCTTGCTGAAGCTCAAACGTGCTGCGTAACACGAGAATGAACCTCATTGGTTCTTGCTGAAGCTCAAAGGTGCTGCGTAACACGAGAATGAACATCATTGGTTCTTGCTGAAGCTCAAAGGTGCTGCGTAACACGAGAATGAACATCATTGGTTCTTGCTGAAGCTCAAGCGTGCTGCGTAACCACGAGAATGAACCTCACTGGTTCTTGAGGAAGCTCAAACGTGCTGCGTAACACGAGAATGAACCTCACTGGTTCTTGAGGAAGCTCAAACGTGCTGCGTAACACGAGAATGAACCTCATTGGTTCTTGCTGAAGCTCAAACGTGCTGCGTAACACGAGAATGAACCACATTGGTTCTTGCTGAAGCTCAAACGTGCTGCGTAACACGAGAATGAACCTCATTGATTCTTGCAGAAGCTCAAACGTGCTGCGTAACACGAGAATGAACCTCATTGGTTCTTGCTGAAGCTCAAACGTGCTGCGTAACACGAGAATGAACCTCATTGGTTCTTGCGGAAGCTCAAACGTGCTGCGTAACACGAGAATGAACATCATTGGTTCTTGCGGAAGCTCAAACGTGCTGCGTAACACGAGAATGAACCTCATTAGTTCTTGAGGAAGTTCAAACGTGCTGCGTAACACGAGAATGAACATCATTGGTTCTTGCTGAAGCTCAAACGTGCCGAGTAACACGAGAATGAACATCATTGGTTCTTGCTGAAGCTCAAACGTGCTGTGTAATACGAGAATGAACATTACTGGTTCTTGCTGAAGCTCAAACGTGCTGTGTAACACGAGAATGAGCTTCCTTTATTTGTGTATGTGACAAATAAAACTCTTGAATGAACATCATTGGTTCTTGTGGAAGCTCAAACGTGCTGCGTAACACGAGAATGAACCTCATTGGTTCTTGCTGAAGCTCAAACGTGCTGCGTAACACGAGAATGAACCTCATTGGTTCTTGCTGAAGCTCAAAGGTGCTGCGTAACACGAGAATGAACATCATTGGTTCTTGCTGAAGCTCAAAGGTGCTGCGTAACACGAGAATGAACATCATTGGTTCTTGCTGAAGCTCAAACGTGCTGCGTAACACGAGAATGAACCTCACTGGTTCTTGAGGAAGCTCAAACGTGCTGCGTAACACGAGAATGAACCTCACTGGTTCTTGAGGAAGCTCAAACGTGCTGCGTAACACGAGAATGAACCTCATTGGTTCTTGCTGAAGCTCAAACGTGCTGCGTAACACGAGAATGAACATCATTGGTTCTTGCTGAAGCTCAAACGTGCTGAGTAACACGAGAATGAACCTCATTGGTTCTTGAGGAAGCTCAAACATGCTGCGTAACAGGAGAATGAACCTCATTGGTTCTTGCTGAAGCTCCAACGTGCTGAGTAACACGAGAATGAACATCATTGGTTCTTGCGGAAGCTCAAACGTGCTGCGTAACATGAGAATGAACATCATTGGTTCTTGCTGAAGCTCATACGTGCTGAGTAACACGAGAATGAACCTCATTGGTTCTTGAGGAAGCTCAAACGTGCTGCATAACATGAGAATAAACATCATTGGTTCTCGCTGAAGCTCAAACGTGCTGTGTAACAGGAGAATGAACCTCATTGGTTCTTGAGGAAGCTCAAACGTGCTGCGTAACAGGAGAATGAACCTCATTAGTTCTTGCGGAAGCTCAAACGTGCTGCGTAACACGAGAATGAACATCATTGGTTCTTGCTGAAGCTCAAACGTGCTGTGTAACACGAGAACAAACCTCATTGTTTTTTGCAGAAGCTCAAATGTGCTGCGTAACCTTTGAATGAACCTCATTGGTTCTTGCAGAAGCTCAAACGGGCCTGCGTAACACGAGAATGAACCTCATTGGTTCTCACACGTCAAGCGAGCATGATTGAGCTTCTGATTACCACAACTGATGTCTTACGCGTTTGGAACAACATGAGGGTGAGTAATTAATTAAAGGGTGAACTATCCCTTTAAGTTTAATTTGTTTATTAATCTTACACAATTTTGTACCTGTGCAATTACAGTTAAGAGCATAGCTTGATTTCCATAGAGCATCCTTCTTTTTTTTAGCTTTGTTTTGAGCCTATCAAGATGCATTACCCCTGATTTGACTAGCTTTACTAGGCAGCCAAGACACAGGGCAGCCATATCATTCTGTAGCCCAAGGCTGGTGGCTAAAATCTGCATGCTCTAGCCTGCAATACTTTCTTCTAATTAATATTTAAAGCTCTTAGTTTGGTTGACGTGTGGTGTTTCTTGGTTACATACCACCATTGGTCCTCACAAGTCTCTGTCTTGTTAGTGCAGAGTGTTCAAACCAGCTGGTGGTAGTTTGAACCAGCTGTGCACCCTATAGGACACCCAGACATGTGGAGGTTGTTTGGAACCATTCCTTAATTTAAGGTTGTGTGTGTTTTTTTTTTTTTTCTTCTTCTTCTTTTATTGCTAATTTCTTTTGGAGCTGCCAGAAAAAAAAAAAGAAAAAAAAAATGTTTCCCTGCTTACGGCCAGAGATGCTGGGATAGACTCCAGCATTCCTGTGACCCTACAGAACAAGTGGTTTGGTTCTTCTGGGACAGGAATTACACATTACTCATGACATCAAATGAGAAAATTGGTTGTGTAAAAGTCACTGTATACAGGAGGGCCTGCTCCTAAATTGGCCCTCCTATATTAGATAATCACTCTTAAACTGATATACAATGACTTTTACACAACCAGTTTTCTCATTTGATGTCAATGAGACCTTCCTGGCCCTCCAGGACAAGATTCAGATTCAATATGTATTGTGAATAGTTCACCCAAACTGAAAATTACTATGTGAAGGGAAAAAAAAAATTACATTAAACTACTATGTGATGTTGATGTATAATATTCCAATGGGGGAATATTTGTGGGTCCTGATGCAAAATGTCTCATGTTACCAGTAAAAAATGGCCTACATTATTTTAAATATAATTTAAAAATAGTGCAAGCATATTTGTCTAAAATGATTATGTATTTTCAGCTTCAGAATCATGAATATTTTTATTCTGGTGTCACCATTGTCCTGTGCATTGTGTTACCAGTACCAAGTCCAAGCCTATTCATTTCCACACTCAATGTAATGCCAAATTTAGCATTTTAATCAACAGTAAATATTTTTTGTTATCCTTTTACAATATGTCTGGGTGTACTGTATTGTGATATGTATTGAATCGTGACATGAGGTATCGTTACACCTAATAACTACCACAAATGCAGTCATTTGTGGTAGTTATTAGGGGTGTAACGATACCATCATGTCACGAAAAAGCTTGAAGTACAGTAGCTGAGAATACGCTGAAGGTGCTGACCATATCAAGAGTTCAGTATTACACTGCTGGTCTGTATGTGAGAGTGGTACAAAAGAAACCATTACTTAACGACCATGTTAAAGCACGTCTGGAGTCTGCAAACAAGCATAATGGTAAAAAGTCTGGACAGAAAGGGTAAAAGAGGAGGGCCCATCAAACATCCAGCTGTATTTACCTATCCGGTGAGGTTGCATGCCTTGCATGCATGCTGCACTCTGTCACATTGGAACGCTTTAATTTGAGTTATAAAGCATCCTCTTGGCAGATGCAGATGAAATAATAACTGATGCATAGTGACTGGTTCAGTGTGCATTCCCACTAGAGCTTCTGGTGTGAACCTGAGCCTGTTTGTCATCAGAGTTGTGGTCATATTGATTCCACAAAGTAATCAAGTATAAAAACATCATCTGTGTAAGTCAGTCAAGTGCATAGCCTCTGCTGGCCACTTACTGCGACAGCCAGGCTAATGTGTTCAGACAGGAAGTCGAATGGCTGTGTTTTCACTTGCTGTTTGGCCTGTATTTGTGTGTGTGTATGTGTCGAGTACATGTGTCATAGTATTGCCTGTCCACTGAATTTAGGATACCATATGGTTACACTTTAACTCAAAGGCCAAATGTGAAAAGATCGTTTCGCTCTATGGTCATAAATCAGCATACATTCTCACTTGTGAAGATTTATGAACAGCATTTAAAGTATAAAATCAACTAGAAGCTCTTCTTGGATAATGAAGTTCATGTTTAAACTTGACTACTGGATTGTGCTTGATAATATTTTTTAATGAAAGTTTAATGATAAATATTTATAAGTGGCTGATTTAAAAATGAAATACAAAAACTGTTTTCAAATGGGTTTCTTAAACACTTATCCCATCTACCATTGGTTAAACCTATCAATGCATCACTTATAATTACCTTTTCACCTTTTTTTCCAATGAGAACTTATTGAATTTTTTTGTTTAAAAGAGACTCAATTGTTGTGTGTGATTTACAAATACATGCACTGATAAAAACCCATATATCCCCTATTAGTGCATTATGGAACACACATCACTCTAGAGGCCTGATCGAAAACATGGACATATATGGTGCTAAATTCTGTGTGTGAACATGAATTTAGTATAGGTCATATGAGCTGTGGGTCATGACCGAAAGGACAAGATCCCGGATACAGACGGCCGAAATGAGCTTTCTCTGCAGGGTTGCTGGGCGCTCCCTTAGAGATAGGGTGAGCAGCTCCGTTACTCGGGAGGAGCTCAGAGTAGAGCCGTTGCTCCTCCACATCAAGAGGAGCCAGTTGAGGTGGCTCGGGCATCTATTTCGGATGCCTCCTGGACGCCTTCCTGGGGAGGTGTTCCGGGCATGTCCCACCGGGAGGAGGCCCCGGGGAAGACCTAGGACACGCTGGAGGGATTATGTCTCCCGGCTGGCCTGGGAACGCCTCGGGGTTCCCCCGGAAGAGCTGGAGGAAGTGACTAGGGAGAGGGAAGTCTGGGCGTCTCTGCTTAGACTGTTGCCCCCGCGACCCGGCCCCAGATAAGCGGAAGATGATGGATGGATGGATGGATGCATATGAAAATCCTCAAACTCATTGGAGGGATATATATATATATATATATATATATATATATATATATATATATATATATATATATATATATATATATTTTTTTTTTTTTTTAAGACATACTCAAAAATCTATTGAAGCTGATTACTTATACTAATATTACAATATACACTCATTGTGTCCACTTTATGGGTACACCTTGCTCATACCTGGTTGGACCCCTTCAGAAGTGCCTTAATTCTTCATGGCATAGATTCAATAAGGTGCTGGAAAACATTCCTCAAAGATTTTGGTCCATATTGACATGATAGCATCACGCAGTTGTTGCAGATTCGCCAGCTCAGCTATCATGAGATCCATGATACGAATCTCCCATTCCACCACATTCCAAAGGTGATCTGTTGGATTCTGGTCTGGTCATATGAGTATAGTGAACTCACTGTCATGATCAAGAAACCAGTTTGAGATGATTTGAGCTTTGCGACATGACATGCCGTCAGAAGATGTGTCCACTGTGGTTATGGACATGGTCAGCAACAATACTGAGGAAGGCTGTGGCATTTAAACGATGCTCAGTTTATTTTATTAAGGGATCCAAAGTGTGCCAAGAAAATATCCTCTACAATAATAACACCATCAGCAGCCTGAACCGTTGATACAAGGCAGGATGGATCCATGCGTTCATGTTGTTTTGCCAAATTCTGACCCTACCATCTGAATGTTGCAGCAGAAATCGAGACACATCAGACCAGGCAGTGTTTTTACATTCTTCTGTTGTCCGATTTTTGTGAATTGTACACTGCAAAAAATGCTTTTCTTACTTAGTGTTTTTGTCTTTAAGAAAAGCACAACGTTCAGTTGATACAGCAGCAGAAGACACACCGGGTGCACTCCTGTCAGATAAGAACATGCAAACTGAGGCTACATTGCAAAACAAATGTTTTTCTTACTTAGTATTTTTGTCTTGTTTCTAGTCCAAATATCTAAAAATTCTTAAAACAAGAAGCATTTAC
This sequence comes from Paracanthobrama guichenoti, assembly GCA_018749465.1. Classification (NCBI taxonomy): domain Eukaryota; kingdom Metazoa; phylum Chordata; class Actinopteri; order Cypriniformes; family Gobionidae; genus Paracanthobrama; species Paracanthobrama guichenoti. The sequence goes on along the minus strand of CM031951.1, from coordinate 1,749,453 downwards.
TAGACAAGCAAAAGTTTTTGCCTTAAATAATCTGCCAGTGGGGTAAGCAAAATAATCTTGTTTTCTGTTTGAATTGAGATTTTTTTGCTTACCCCACTGGCAGATTATTTTGCTTATTTTAAGCAAAAACTCACTTAATTTTGAGTTATTTGTTCCCAAAACAAGACAAAAACTTTTGCTTGTCTAGTAAATGCTTCTTGTTTTAAGAATTTTTAGATATTTGGACTAGAAACAAGACAAAAATACGAAGTAAGACATTTTTTTTTTTTTGCAATGTAGCCTCAGTTTGCATGTTCTTATCTGACAGGAGTGCACCCGGTGTGTCTTCTGCTGGTGTATCAACTGAACGTTGTGCGTTCAGAGATGCTTTTCTGCAGACCACAGTTGTAACAAGTGGTTATTTTAGTTACTGTTGCCTTTCTATCAGCTTGAACCAGTCTGGCCATTCTCCTCTGACCTTTGGCATCAACAAGGCATTTTCTCCCACAGAACTGCTGCACACTGGATATTTTCTCTTTTTTGGACCATTCTCTATAAGCCCAAGAGATGGTTGTGTGTGAAAATCCCAGTAGATGAGCAGTTTCTGAAATACTCAGACCAGCCCGTCTGGCACCAACAACCACTCCACGTTCAAAGTCACTTAAAACACCTTTTTTCCCCATTTGAACTCAGTTTGAACCTCGGCAGATCACCTTGACAGTATCTACATGCCTACATGCATTGAGCTGCTGCCATGTGATTGGCTAATTAGATATTTGCATTAACGAGCAGTTGAACAGGTATACCAAAAAAGTGGCCAGTGAGTTCATACTGTTCATAATGTTTAAATGTTGTAAAAAAATATTAATAACACAAACTACAAAGTAATTTGTGCATTAAATGCATTCATGGTCTTTTCAATGAAAATATATTGCATTTTTGTGCCTGTTCAAAAAACTTTTAGATTTGTTCTTTTGGTTTTACACCTTTTTTTTTCAGCTCGAAGCTATTGCATCAGCCAAAATTTGAAAAAGCTAAATGAACTTGACATGGAACTCAAAGCTCTTCTGTTGTTCTTGTGTTTGCAGAATGATGGGTGACGTTCAATTTGTTACAGGATCTCATGTCTCCAAGACGACTATGACTCTGGGACGAGCTTCCCCCAGCAAAGAGCCCCCAGTTTTTACCCTCCCGCCACGTAATACCCGCATCTGCCAAGGGGGTACCGCACGCCTTGAAGGGAAGGTAAGAGAGATTCTTCATAACCATCCTGATCCAGACCCTCAACTGGTCCTCAGTAGTGTAATGAAGCAGACACAGTGTCTGCCAATGAATTTCATTTAAGACTCCCAACAATAATCTATTTTAGAAACTAGCTCTATTCCAAAACCTAGTGTGCTGCCTTGCTGTCTGCAGCATGTATAGGCAGCTGGCAGTTTTGAATGAATGTCCCTGTTTTTCTAAGAATTTACAGAAATATGTGATCCTTCTTTTGAAATGTCAAGCCTTCCTCCCTTGTCCTAAGCTGATAGCAAAGAGATATAAAATGTTATGTAAGATTATATCATGAGTTTTTCTTTTGAAGATTCTTATCAGGCAAACATCTGTGTTTTATTATGTTCTGAGAGTGTGTTGAGGACAGTGCATTGGGACACTTCCTTGCAGTCTCAAAATGACACAGTAGGCAAATACTCCAATAATATATGTGTCTGTTAAAGCTGTGTGTGTGCTATCTGAGGCCAGAGAAAAGGATATTTTAAGAGAGTCTGAGAGAATTAAAGCACTTTTTGTGCTACTGAAATGAATTATGTCTCAAATCATACAGGGAGAGGGCATTTCATACTTGAAAAAAGTTGACCCTGAGTCATTCTAAACCATTGGTTTAGAGACTTTTTGGTCTACAAAGTTAAGAATAAAACAGCCTCTTCTTCACTCAAATTGAAATGTTTTTGTCATAATTTGACATTTTACAACACTTCAAAAGGCTAAAATGATTGCATACTCCATAAAAATGCTAGGTTAAAAACAACCCAATTTGGGTCATTTTTGGCAACCCAGTGTTGGGTCAGCTGGGTTGTGTTAAATGTTTGACCCAGCATGCTGGGCTGTTTTTCTTAACTCAGCTATTGTTTAAAAAAAATACTGGACTTCTGTTACAATGAACCCAAAATGGGATAGAAATTAAAATAATGCATGCAGAATAACTGCAGTAAAAAGACAGCAGTAGCTAATATTGAAAAGGAAAAACTTATTGATAAGAAAGAACACTAAGAAGTGGAGAAATGAAGAAATTGTTGTTTAAGTCCCAAAATAGTCCATCTACAGCCAATAAATCAGACTGTTTTTTTTTTAAACTGACAGGTAGTTTCAAAAAAGTTTTATTCTAGTTTCCACAGATATTCCTGTCATATTCCATCCTGTGCCACCAACACAGATGTGTTAAAAAGTGGTAACAAAGTAGTAATGGTTCACAGAAAACCGTTTGAGCTTTAAAGATGCTGTATGTAAGTTTTTGACTGCATTAAGCATAAAAATACCATGCAGATATTTAGGAAACAGATATCTGAGTTCACATATTTGTTTCTCAGTAAAACAATGCTACAGCCAGTTATTTTACTTTGAAATGTGCGTTCCGTGTCTGAATGTCTGTTTTTGTTTTGGTCTGGGCAATACCGCACGTTGATAATTTACCCAATAGTATTTCAACACCACAGGTTGCCAGTTGCCAGCGGAAAACACAACATATTGCAAACAAACTAGGTCAGAGATCGCAGATATTACCCGACCTAAAAACCTTGGCATCCATCTAAAAATCTCTATGAACAGAAGCACATTGAAGTGCCCTATGCTATTTTAAAGTTTCCTCATTTTGTTTTGGAGGTCTCCAACAACTGATTTACATGCATCAAAGGTCAAAAAACCTTTCATTTTCTCATATTATACATTGCACATCACCAGTGTTCAATGATTCTCAAACGACTCGATGGATGAATCAGTCTCTCTAAATCTCTCCTTTCCACGAACCTACTCTGCTCTGATTGGCCAGATGGTCCAGTCTGTTGTGACTGGTCTACCGCTTACAGCGCACGAAACAAACACACATTACCATAACTACTTCAGCTCCATATGCAGGCTTCCTAAAGCTCAGCAATTGTACACACAGTAAAGACAGTAATGATGGAGTTGATTTCACCATATCAATCCCAGCACGAGTCTGATGATGAAACATTGGAAGAACTAGTTATTCAACCCGAACCTCCATCACAAGGACGACTTGAGCAGGACGTTTCTCAGTGATAAGCTACTCATTTTGAGGTACATTATGAGATGTTGCAGCTGTAATTCCTCACCATCAGCATTAACAAGTTTATGTCCATCAAGAAACCAATGTGTATATTTCTAATTTATTGCAGTGCACATGCGGGAACTGTATTAACTGTATCCTTAACAGTGCTGGTTAGCCCTGCACTAACGTGAATGACTGATGTAACATTAAAATTTGCAAAACGAATCTTGCTCCATCCTTTATCTTTACTGAAGTAATAAGAACGACAGACAATCTGCTTTAACAGACACAGTTTTAGGTAATAGTGGCCCACAGCCAGGGTTGGGAGGGTTACTTTTAAAATGTATTCCGTTACAGTTACAAATTACTTAATAAAAAAAGTATTCAGTAATGTAATCCAAGTACCACAATATGAAAGTAATGTAAACTGATTACTTTTGGATTCCTTTAAGGTCACATAAAGTGAATAAAGTCAAGTAAAAAGCAATATCAAAGTACTTTTATGTGAATTTAAAATAAAACCTAATAAAAAAACTATTAAAACTAAACATTGCTTCACCAACTAGAGATTACAGTGCCCCATATATAGCTACATTTATTTAAAAGGCTATACAGACATCCAGTGGCTACAGTATGGTATTACAAATGGTTTTATTATTTTATGTTAATTAACATGTACAAGTAAAAAAATACTTATAGTATTTTTATACCAATATACCAAGTGTTTTTATTCACAATATTAAGTCTACACCATCTACATATTAGTCTATTTTATCATTTTGATCAAGGCCGTGATGCCCCTTGTGGGGACTCTCTTCACCTCATTTTCAGCTAGAAACTTACAAACCCGTTTCCAAAAAAGTTGGGACAAATTGTGAATAAAAAAGGAATGCAATAATTTACAAATCTCATAAACTTATATTTTATTCACAATAGAATATAGATAACATATCAAATGTTGAAAGTGAGACATTTTGAAATGTCATGCCAAATATTGGCTCATTTTGGATTTCATGAGAGCTACACATTCCAAAAGAGTTGGGACAGGTAGCAATAAGAGGCCACAGTGCATAATATCATCCAAAGATTCAGAGAATCTGGAATGATCTGTGCGTAAGGGTCAAGGCCAGAAAACCATACTGGATGCCCGTGATCTTCGGGCCCTTAGATGCGGGCCCCTGCATCACATACAGGAATGCTACTGTAATGGAAATCACAACATGGGCTCAGGAATATTCCAAAAAACATTGTCGGTGAACACAATCCACCGTGCCATTCACCGTTGCCGGCTAAAACACTATAGGTCAAAAAAGAAGCCATATCTAAACATGATCCAGAAGCGCAGCCGTTTTCTCTGGGCCAAGGCTCATTTAAAATGGACTGTGGAAAAAGTGGAAAACTGTTCTGTGGTCAGACCAATCTGAATTTGAAGTTCTTTTTGGAAAACTGGGACACCATGTCATCCGGACTAAAGAGGACAAGGACAACCCAAGTTGTTATCAGCGCTCAGTTCAGAAGCCTGCATCTCTGATGATATGGCATGGGCAGCTTACACATCTGGAAAGGCACCATCAATGCTGAAAGGTATATCCAAGTTCTAGAACAACATATGCTCCCATCCAGACGTCGTCTCTTTCAGGGAAGACCTTGCATTTTCCAACATGACAATGCCAGACCACATACTGCATCAATTACAACATCATGGCTGCGTAGAAGAAGGATCCGGGTACTGAAATGGCCAGCCTGCAGTCCAGATCTTTCACCCATAGAAAACATTTGGCGCATCATAAAGAGGAAGATGCGACAAAGAAGACCTAAGACAGTTGAGCAACTAGAAGCCTGTATTAGACAAGAATGGGACAACATTCCTATTCCTAAACTTGAGCAACTTGTCTCCTCAGTCCCCAGACGTTTGCAGACTGTTATAAAAGAAGAGGGGATGCCACACAGTGGTAAACATGGCCTTGTCCCAACTTTTTTGAGATGTGTTGATGCCATGAAATTTAAAATCAACTTATTTTTTCCCTTAAAATTATACATTTTCTCAGTTTAAACATTTGATATGTCATCTATGTTGTATTCTGAATAAAATATTGAAATTTGAAACTTCCACATCATTGCATTCTGTTTTTATTCACAATTTGTACAGTGTCCCAACTTTTTTGGAATCGGGTTTGTAGATATCAATTTGTTGTATCCTGATTACATAACGCTGTTACATGTATTCCGTTACTCCCCAACCCTGCCCACAGCTGATTTGCAGTAGTATTTCAGTAAGACAGTAATAACGTGAGTTAGCCGGAAACTTACACAATATAAAATTCAAAACTCTCATATTTTGAACATCTGGTAGGAAATAAATACATCAATAATTAATCATACTTACAGGATGTGTTTCGGAGGAGCAAGCTGGTCCAAACCAACTGAGTAAAACAAAAAAAGTCTTTCAAGGGCAACCGTTTTACAGTCATCAGTAAAATTAAGAGAACACAGCAAAAGTTTGGGATTATGCTTCTGAGGTATTGTGGTAAAGATGAATTTTAACCACTAACTAATTCTTCACAGCCTCATCCTTTGGAAGAGAAAATAAATCTGAATTTACTTTCACAGCGGAGAGCATAGCGTCTTGACGACAATGATTCGTTTAAAAATAACTATATAAAATAACTTTATTTATGATGCACTTTCAGTTTTATAACTCTGCAGAATGTTTACATACAGCTACTTCACACATTGCATGAAATGTGTCAAAAATCCATAATAGGGGCGCTTTAAAATGCGAATAAATCAACTCATCAACTTAGGCTGTAAGTTTCCTTGCCTTCTATTGTCAATTATGGCCGTTCCTGTTGCGTGTCCTTTAACTGGCAACCTGCATGAGCATCGAATCTGAGGAGGTAGGGGGCGGGGCAAACAATATTTTGAATTTGGACTGCAGTATCCATTTCAACCACTAGTTGTCATTCTTACATACTGTACCTTTAAACTGTGTGACATGCATGCTCTCATTTACATCCCCACTCCCAATCCAGCACTGTTGGGTTACTTACTTTGAATGATTATCAACCCAGCCTTTTGGTTGAAAAAATAAAATACTCTAGAAGTGCCCCACAAGACATGTGACTTGGTGTCTGTTGTTTTTCATCTAGCCATTACGTTCTTATTTTTCACATTGGACAAGTTTGGCAGTGCACCCTGCTGAAAAATATAGCACTGCTGGTCACCAGCATAAAGTATGTTTGCATGCTGAGACTAGTATGGAAAAATGCTCCAGGGTTTCAAAAATGACACTAAATTCTAAATTACAAGTGTGAAATATTTCTCTACCCGTGGTTAAAAGCAGGGTGTAAAACGACAATGACCCGGGGTTAAGCACAATGTGAAAAGCCCTGAGGTGTGCTATTATACTTTTTCAACAGTTTATACAGGTCAGTGTGTTTTACACCATTGCATTAGTTAAAAACAAAAGTGACAAGGGCATTGTGTTCTTCAGCTGGAGTTCTCAGCACATGAATGACAGAGGGAAATTCTAGATGATACATGAGTTGCCAAAGTTTGATTTGAAACATTGTGGAATCCCTGATAGATATCTTTATAGAGATTGGTGAGAGGACAGCACATCTGCAGTGCATAATAATGAATGATTTTGAAGTTATTTTAGATGCTGTAGCTACTTCAGTCATTTTCAGTAGTTGGATTCAGATGCAGTTATTGGGTTTATTGTTCACAATATAATTATTTTAGTTTGTTTAGGCTACATCCATGTTATGTTTCTGACTTGACGTCACAATAACGAATGACCGATTCGGAGGTACATATTTTAGGTGCACTTAAAGGCAGCACAAGACACAGAAGTGTCTTTTCATTTGCAATTAATCAGACGTATTTGAAGAAGCTATTATCTGTGGTGTTAGTGAGATTGGTAAGAAAGTGATGTCTGTGTATCCTTCTGGTTTCCATTTTTGAATAACAAATTCAGACTACTGCCTCCTGCTGTTATGGAGAGTTAATTCCAACATACACTATATTGCCAAAAGTTTTGGAACGCCTGCCTTTACGTGCACATGCACTTTAATGACATCCCATTCTTAATCCGGGTTTAATATGGAGTTGGTCCACCCTTTGCAGCAATAACAGCTTCAACTCTTCTGGGAAGGCTTTCCACAAGGTTTAGGAGTGTGTTTATGGGATTTTTTTTCTTCTAGAAGCGCATTTGTGAGGTCAGGTACTGATGTTGGACGAGAAGGCCTGGCTTGCAGTCTCTGCTCTAATTCATCCCAAAGGTGTTCTATCGGGTTGAGGAAAGGCCAGTCAAGTTCCTCCAAACCAAACTCGCTCATCCATGTCTGCACTGGTGTGCACTGGTGTGCAGTCATATTGGAACAGGAAGGGGCCATCCCTAAAATGTTCCCATAAAGTTGGGAGCATGAAATTGTCCAAAATGTGTTGGTATACTGAAGCATTAAGAGTTCCTTTCACTGGAACTAAGGGGCCAAGCCCAACCCCTGAAAAAAACAACAACAACCCCACACTAAACACATTTGGCACAATGCAGTCAGACAAGTACCGTTCTCCTGGTAATCGCCAAACCCAGACTCGTCTATCGGATTGCCAGACAGAGAAGTGTGATTTGTCACTCCAGAGAACATGTCCCCACTGCTCTAGAGTCCAGTGGCGGCATGCTTTACACCACTGCATCCAACACTTTGCATTGCACTTGGTAATGTAAGGCTTGGATGCAGCTCCTCTGCCATGGAAACCCAATCCATGAAGTTCTCAACGCACTGTTCTTGAGCTAATCTGAAGGCCACACAAAGTTTGGAGGTCTGTAGCTATTGACTCTGCAGAAAGTTGGCAACTTCTGCACACTGTGCACCTCAGCATGCGCTGACCCCACTCTGTGATTTTACCTGGTCTACCACTTCATGGCTGAGTTGCTGTTGTTCCCAGTTGCTTCCGCTTTGTTATAATACCACTAACAGTTGACCGTGGAATATTTAGTAGTGAGGAAAATTCATGAACGGATGGAATTTCACAGGTGGAAACCTATCACAGTACCACGCTTGAATTCACTGAGCTCCTGAGAGCGACCCATTCTTTCACAAATGGTTGTAGAAGCATCTGCATGCCTAGGTACTTGATTTTATACACCTGTGATTGGAACACCTGAATTCAATGATTTGGAGGGGTATCCCAATACTTTTGGCAATATAGTGTATGTGCTAACTGTGCTAATTAGCTGTCGTTTTTGCAGTGTGTTCAAGCTCAACTTTTTGTCCCAGTTGCAGGCAACGTGAGGCGACATCTCTTTCATATCTGCTAGTTCTTTGAAGCTGGTTTTGTGTGACCGCATTAAAACTCTCAGAATATCTAAGCAAGCACCCATTTTTTCCCAGAATATATAAATGTTGAATTGTCTTTGTAATTTTGTGTAATTTATTGACACGCAGAATAACAGACATTCCATTTCAGGTCACATAGTCCTGAGTCTTGAAACTTTGTGCTACCTGCAGTGCTTCCATATGGCGCAAATGTTTTATGCAAGTATAACTCAGAATTTCTCCTCAAGCGTTAAGTGTTTTAGCAGACACAGGAAAGCCCTGAGCACAGGTACAGCTGCTGGATTGCAGTGCATTTGCTATGGCTGTCAGTGGAAAATCTGACAGAATCTCCTCTATCTTCATGTATTAGCACTCGCTGAATTCACATTCATTTTTAGATTCTGAACACAGACAGTGTCTGTTTTTTCTCTTAGCTGACATTCCTAGGCTGAGAACAATACCTGAAAACAACACACAGGATCCAGCTTTATTTTTAACATGTCTTTTCATGCACTGGACTTAATTTGCTTTCAGCTGTTGACTGAAGTAAACTTTGCATTTAAGCCAGCAGCATCTTAGAGGGTTCATATCATACGTTTGTTTATAATTTTATATATATTTTTGAGTTCTGATTGCTTATTAATATTGAGTTATTTACAAGTAACTCTTGTTTTAAAGGGTCTATATGTAGAATTCAGAATCACTTGTTATTAGCGACACCAGTGGCCGTTAAGTGAACTGCAGCCAGCAACTTATTGCTTGTGCTCGTACTCGTGCACAAATAACGTACACAAGACTGAATGTGATTCAAAGCCCCGATATACAAAGTTTTTTTCATTCTTTGCTTAGAAGTAAAAAGAAGTTGGAAATATCTGTGCATCGATATACTGTTAAAGGTGCAGTATGTAGAATTGAAATGGGTACTGCAGTCCAAATTCAAAATATTGGAGAGCATTGTTTCCCCTGCCCCCTCCTCCTCAAACTCAAAGCTCACGCCGGTTGCCAGCTTGAGGACACACAACAGGAGTGAGCACAATTGACAATAAAACTACACTGTAAGTTGATGAGTTGATTTATCCACGTTATAATATGCTCTCGTTCATAGAGATTTTTTGATGGATGCTGAGGCTTTTTAGGTCAGGTAGAATCTGCGATCTCTGACCCAGTTTATTTGCTGGCTTCCATGGCAGCAATACGCTGTGTTTTCTGCCAACTGGCAACCTGTAGTGACGAAATACTATTGGGTAAACTGGCGGCGTGCAGTACCACACAGACCAAAACAAAAACAGACATTCCAACACGGAAAGCTCATTTCAAAGTAGAATAACTGGCTGTAGCATTGTTTTTCTGAGAAATTTAGCATGTTTTCTACATATCTGCTAGCATATTATGGTATTTTTATGCTTTAGTAAATTGAAAAACTTACATACAGCACATTTAAGGAACATCCCCACACTGTACATACTGCTGAGAGTGACGTTAAGAAGAATATGCAAATATATGCTGCACACTTTCATCTCAATAACAAAATGAATGTACAACAAAAATAACAGCAGTGAGAAAGCAGCAGTTAAGAAAGCATCTGATCATAGAGATGTGGATATGTTTGCACAAGCTCTGCAATTCACCATTATCATGTCGACAGATGAGGTAATTACACTGTAATGATAGTTTGATTATAAAATATATTTGAATCTAAAGACTATAGATCTAACTATGTGAGACTATACACTCTAAAAAAACAATAGGTTAAAAACAATCCAAGGGCTGTGTAAATATAGGACAGAACACGTTGAGTTAATTTTACCCAGCAAACTGGGTTGTTTATTTAACCCAGCATAATGGGTTGATTTTACCCAGCATAGTTGATGCATTTTTACTATATTAGGCTACTAGCTTTTCTTTCAATTCAATTTTAATTAATGTCTATTTATTTCAGACATTAATTAATGTCTACAGATTAATTTATATCCTCAACTTTTATTTTTTAAAAAAATACTCAACACAACCACTAATATTTAAGCCCGTTTAACAAATGTTAGAAGTAAAAATGAAACATTTAAAAGTATTTGTGTTTTCCTGTAGCTCAAAGTGTTTTCCTATAGCTCAAACAATAAGAGCGTGACGCTAGCAACGGCAAGGGTTCATTCCCAGGGAAAGCAAGAACTGACAAAAAAAAAAAAAAATATGCGGTGACTGACTCCATAACCTGACCATAAACAATCAGTATCAAGCGTAGCATTAGTTCTGGCAGGTCACGTTAGTCAAGCTTGCATCACCTGACTCTCAGCTGATCACGTCTACCTATAGGAATATGACATCTATCATAGCATATAAGCTCCTTCAGTATTATCAGCTGCTATCACGTTTATCCAGAGCTAATTACCCTCCTCCATCCCCAGCTGCTCCTCTCATCACTCAGGATTTGCCATTCTGATTCCTCTTGAATCAGACAAAATTTCCAAATTATGTTGTACTTTTAATATTGACATTAATGATATCTGCATACATTGTTCTGTTCTGTTTACCCTAGTGGGGTTTATTGCTGCTCTGGAATGGAAGAGAGGCTCTCAGAAGTGTGCGTTAACGTCACATCCTTTAGATTTTCCTTGGAAAAACGTCCTTCACATAAAAATCAGTCTGCAGGCTTTCGTAGACAACCTAGGAAGTCGGGTCTTTATTTTTTAAATTTTTGTTACAAGCTGTTCACACATTGGCAATACAAAAAAATATTAATACATGAAAATTCTTACATATAGCCCCTTAAACAGATGAAGGAAATATTTTTCATATTAAAAGGTTGACTGATTCTGAAGTTGAGAGTTTTCAGTATGTTGTGGTCTGTTCTAGTCGTTCAGTGAGACAGCAGAAACAGCGCAAACAGGGATTAACATACCTTTGTCTTGTGACTCCTAGTTTCCTGTTGAACTGCTGTTTTCTTTCAGGGCACTGAGAGGTGAAGTCAAGCATCAACAGTCAGGCATGGTGGAGGTTTCACTGCAGTATTTTACGAAAAAGGGGGTTTAGTATTTTTACCAAACCCCCTTGTTTAGATAATGTCCATTCAAAACTATTTGTGTAAAAGCTCCTTGTGAAAAATTTCAGAATTATTTGTATTGTCTTTGAAATATGATTTAAAATGTTCTGCCAGATGTACTGACATGCATTTATTGTAAACTAAAATACAATTTCATGTAATTTCTATGGACACTTATATTTAATGTTTTTAAATATATTTGTAATTACACATGTGTAATTATTAAGTTGCAATTTAGTACATGTATAACTTTATATTAACTTTTAATATATATTAAATATATTATCAAATAAATAATAATGTGCTGTATGTTAGTCAACAAATCAAAACAAGTGTACTTTTAAAGTATGACAAAAAATATTAAAACAATGATTTAAAATGTAAAACTTACAAAGTGCACTTTTTAAAAGTTGTCATGAAAGTCAGACATGAAAATGTACTCCATTTAAGTATATGTAAGTGGCCTTTTATTTTATTAATATTATATTTTATAAAATTAAACCTGTAAGTGCATGCTTTTGAAAATAAACTTTAAATATTTAAAAGTACACTACAAGTGCACATTCAATACAATTAAACACAAGGGCAGTGATTCATGTTTGAAAATGAGGTTTGGATAATTTATATGCACTTTGTTTTAAATGTTTTTGGGATGTACTTTAGGATCTCTTGGTTCAAGTAGGTCTTTACTGGGTAAACCTTGACGTATAATAAAAGAGATTTAAACAGACATGCATGCACCTCGGTTTGCTAGATTTATTGTGGAGTGTAAAGGTTGAGGGGCACCATGTGCAGAGAATTTTCTCTGGTTCTCAGAGAACATGTTACGCTATGATCTAACATAGTGACCTAGTCTCACAGTCACACTGCAGTTACTTTACTTTTAGACTGCAGTTTATTCTGTTGAAGAACCACCCAATGAGACAGGAAATGACTGTCTGAGTGACATGCCACAGTGTGTGTATTTTACAATAGTGGATTCATCTGAAATCGATTATACAACAGTAATCAAGATAAAATCTAATTGTAGCATGTGCTTTTGTCAAGTGCTTGCTTCAGATCACTGACACACACACACACACACACACACACACACACACACACACACACACACACAGGGACAAAGACTATTATAATCTGCAGTACAACTACTTGAGTGTAAAGGAAGACACGCTCTAAAATGCTTCAGAACGATCCAGTTCAGCAGGAATTAAGAAAAGAGAATCCACAATAAAACTGTCAGACACCTCTCTCACAGGGACACAGAAGCACATATCTCATTTCTAACGGCTGGAAAGTGCTACAGTGGCATCAGTATATCATGAGTTAGACTTGAGGCCTTATTTTAGTTTTGAAATGTTGAAGTGTCTGCAGTTTTTCCACCTATATTGTATAGAAGCAACTTCTTAAGACAAACAATTTCAGTCATTATGCTGGAAATCTTTGGGAGTGGTGTCTATTATAGAGAAACAGGTTTGGTTTTGTTGATTTTGTTACGTTAGTTGTTAAAGGCATAGTTCACCCAAAAATGAAAATGTGATGTTTATCTGCTTACCCCAGGGCAGCCAAAATATATGTGACTTTGTTTCTTCAGTAGAACACAAATGAAGATTTTTAACTCCAACCGTTACAGTTTGTCAGTCGTATAATGCATGTGAATGGTAACATGCATCTATGAGAAAAAAACATAAACATGCACAGACAAATCCATATTAAACCCTGCGGCTCGTGACGACACACTGATGTCTTAAGACACTAAACGATCGATTTGTGCGGGAAACTGAACAGTATTTATATCATTTCGATCACTTCCGGTAAGTGAGGTCGGTACACGATATGTTGTGTACATTGACCTTACTCACCGGAAGTGATCACGCGCTGAAGGCTGTTGGACATAGTGGTGTATTTAAGGTAAAAAATGATATAAATACTGTTTGGTTTCTCGCACAAACCGATCATTTTGTGTCTTAAGACATCAATGTGTCGTCACGAGCCGCAGTGTTTAATATGGATGTGTCTATGCATGTTTTTTTTTTTTACTCTCATAGTTCTTATACTCTAATGTGTTACCATTCACATGCATTATACGACTGACAGACTGCAGCGGTTGGAGTTAAAAATCATCATTTGTGTTCTACTGAAGAAACAAAGTCACCTATATCTTGGATGCCCTGGGGGTAAGCAGATAAACATCAAATGTTAATTTTTGGGTGAACTATCCCTTTAAGGTGCTGACCCAAGTCAAAAGATCACACCTCAAGTGTCTATGATACACTTTTCTTTAGATATGGTTAGGGTTTCATATGTTTATAATTCAGCATGCATTAATCATATATGTGATTGTTTAAAACAGCACACCTATCCTGATAAAGTTATTTGGTTTATCACTAACCCGTATGACCAATAGGTATGATTCTCTCTCTCTCTCTCTCTCTCTCTCTCTCTCTCTCTCTCTGTGAGAGGCAGTGAGACACTGACTTGCTGTTAAGTCGTACAGAACAGGAGCTTATTGAAAACAGATGTGATAACTTACACTTCCATAAACTCTGCTTTTCCTCTATCTTTTTCTCTCTCAATTCATCCTTTTTAGTTCCACTTCCAGCAGTCCTAATACATCGGTTGTCTTTAATTTTTCACTAGTAACACACCTAGTCAATTTATGTACATACAGAAGGTTAAATTAAATCTTGAAATACTGTAAATTGTTGTGTGTACAACAGTTATTGAAAATTGTTAACGGTTGTTTTTAAAATTGTTTTTAATTGTTCAAATATTGTGATGCGTATCGGATCTAAATCTATTGTTTAATAAACCCTTATGGCACTTTTTTCCTTTTTTTAAAAATGCAATACATATCATACTGTGGACTTTATACCGAGGTATTATCGTACCGTGAAATGTTGATATCGTTACATCCCTAGTGAGAAGGGAAAATGTCAAATGGTTGAAGAAAACACAAAGTGAAGAAAAACTTAATAGCAGTCGGCAATATACAATATGAGGAAGCACAATGCTTGACCCTACAGATTACATGTTGCGTTTATCCCATCATTGACACTGATACAGCAAATACACTAATAAGAACATTATCCCAGGCTTTAGGAATGTACAGTTTGAAATGTCAGCGCATGAATACCCAGGATTAATTGTTAACCCTGGATAGTATGAACAGTGTGAAATGTGAAGCAAGATAACTCAGGATTCTGTTTATCCTCTGGAATTACAATGAGCCAGGGTTAGCTAGTTAGCTAGCAAGCGTGAACTAGATGTTAAGCATCTAGCTGTAACATTCTAAAACCACATTGTTTCACACTGTACAAGTTTGTCACCATAACACCGCAAAAGCGGCACTAAGCCTGCTCCAGAGCAGGGTTTTATATACCCAGGTAAAAACTTGACTTCATTAAAGGGATAGTTCACCTAAAAATGAAAATTAGCCCCTGATTTACTCAACCTCAAGCCATCCTAGGAATATATGACATTCTTCTTTCAGACAAATACAATCAGAGTTATATGAATAAATATCCTGGCTTTTCTAAGCTTTATAACGGCAGTGAATGGCAGCCCAAAATTTGAAGCCCAAAAAGTGCATCCATCCATTCTAAAAGTACTCCACACAGCTCCAGGGGGTTAATAAAGACCGCGGACCGCCTTCCGTGTTCAACTTACGGAAAAAAGTGTAACAGGCGTGGCGATGACGTCGGACATAGCGTAAGTGTTTTGAACTGCGAGAGGCGCTACACTGTCTTCTGCCTTAACCCTCCGGAGCCATGTGGATTACTTTTATAATGGATTTATACAATTTTTACCATTATAAAGCTTGGAAGAGCCAGGACACAAATTCTGATTGTATTCATCTAAAAGAAGAATGTCATATACACATAGGATTGAGGGTGAGTAAATCATGGGATAATTTTCATTTTTGGGTGAACTATCCCTTTAAGTGTATCCTTTTAAACCGTATTGAAGGAGTTCCCATGTATGCTGCCACATGTGTTGCCCGCTTTTCTTTACTGTCTGCTCTAATTCACCCATTTAAAAATTAAAATGCTAGTTTAATAAAGACATTTTAATGCAGTTAACCTTCAGATCAAAAGGTTTTTAAGATCATGAGAAACATAATTTCAGCCTATACTATATTCAAACATACAGTATATCTGATAATTGTGTCCAGGTATAAAAACATGTTTTACATGAAAATTAAACAGGCTTTTTTATTGAAACAGGTATTTTGGTACTATCTACATAGAAAAATGACACTAGAATATAGTGGAGCAGAATGAGTTGTGTTTAACAAAGAAGAGCTGAGCATGTGTTAATGATATCAGAGTGTTTGAGTGCTCTGGGAGCCTGTAGACTGATTGTGCTGCAGTATTTCAGGTGCGTGACCTCGCCAGGTTTTAACAGCGAAGGTAAAGCCAGGAAAAAGTGATAACAGGAAAGAGAGAGAGAGAGAGAGAGAGAGAGAGAGAGAGAGAGAGAGAGAGAGAGAGAGAGAGAGAGAGAGAGAGAGAGAGAGAGAGAGAGAGCGAGAAACATGAGGTTGAGTTTGCTGTCAAACAACAGCCTGATGTTTCAGCCCACTACCCAGTGGAATGTGAGCGGTGTGTATCAGTTTACTGCATAAACCTTCATGACCTGAGGGCCATTCAGAGTGACTGTATACCACCCGTTTGAGCTATGAGAGTTATTTACAGTGCTTGAAAGGGAGCACTGTATTAAAATTCACCTCACTATTGGTTCTCTTTCCTCAATATAATATTAAAAAGTATTAAAAAATATACAAATAATATTACCTAAACCATATAATGTTTTTTGCGTACCCTTAAGCTCATCAGTCATGCTCAAGTACCACTTAACCCCACCAAATCAGAAATGTAACTGCAGTTTCCAGCTGAAATTAACACTGTAGTGGCAGCAAAAACCACAACTTTTATCCCTGTTAACACAAAAACACTGTTTTACTACTAAAATGACAGAACCCCTAAAGGGACATGGTGGGAAAAAAATTAAATGGGAGGAAACATTTTTTGACAATGCTTTTGTTCTCTCGCAAATGTTTTGCATCCCCCCAAGAAACTTTGCACAAAAGTTTCTGCGAGGGAACACAAAGTTTCTTGGGGGAACGCAAAGATTTTGTGAGCGAATGCAAAGTTTCTCGGGGGAATGCAAAACATTTGCGAAAGAAAGCAAAAGCATTGACTTATTATTTTTCCGTATGACCTCAAAACACTTTTACCATAGTGCATGATATGTAAACGAATATATTTTGATGATTGCATCACATACCAACTCCATATATATGGCTTTTCTAACATAGTAAATTTGCTTGGTAACTCACCTGATACAGAATTGCATGATCTGGAGCACTCGAGTATGAGACCCGTGAAAAAGGAGTCATGATAAAAAAGCTTAAAGACATTTAAGAGGAAGCAAAAATGGCATGGTTGCCAGCAGACATATCACCCTGTAGCCCAAGACTGGTTTCCCACTGAAGCTAAGCAGGGCTGAGCCTGGATGGGAGACCAACTGGGAAAGCTCGGTAGCTGCTGGAAGAGGTGTTAGTGAGTCCAGCAGGGGGTGCTCACCCTGTGGTCTGTGTGGGTCCTAACACCCCAGTATAGTGATGGGGGTACTATACTGTAACAAGCACCGTCCTTCGTATGAGACGTTAAACCGAGGTCCTGACTCTCTGTGGTCATTAAAAATCCACAGAGGGGTGTAACCCCGGCATCCTGGCCCAATTTGCCCCATTGGTCCATCATGGCCTCCTAATAATCCCCCTGTCCTAATTGGCTTCATCAGTCGGTCTCCTCTTCACCAATCAGCTGGTGTGTGGTGGGCATTCTGGCTCAATATGGTTGCTGTCACATCATCCAGATGGATGCTGCACATTGGTGGTGGTTGAGGCGATTCCCCCCTTACATGTAAAGCGCTTTGAGTGCCTAAAAAGCGCTATATAAATGTAACAAATTATTATTATTTATAATTATGCTTTAGCAAACATGTTTTTATTTCGCTTTTGCTTTATCTCTGTCGGTTAGCACTGGTGTAGGGTTTAGCGTAGGTGCTACGCTATTTTCAAATGCGATTAGAGCATTAACCTTTTAGCTCCACTCACTGGACATTTCAAACTACCACGATACATACAACAACCAAAGTAATATAATGTTGCCAGATTCACGTTCATCTGTTTCGGATAAAACTGAATGTGCTTTTAGCACCACTCACTGGACATTTCACTTTGAAAATCCCAAAACATGTAACAAACAACATATTATTTTGCAGAAATGTCTCCACAGGCAATTTATTGATTACCTAAATCCTGCAAAGATTGGTACAAGCCAGGAAAAGTTCTAGTTTATACTCATAACAGTCAGATTACACTTCATTCATAAAGTCTGCGAGTGGACTGCTTATCAAAGTGTGTGGCATGTGTACATTACTGAATGGATAGCTTAGAATACACTAAATTGAGCATATAGTAAATCTTTTATAGAATGTGGTTAGTAGCTATGTAAGTATGTGCTATGTAAAGTTTTGGCTGTATATCAGCAACAGCAGGTCATTAGTGAATATTTGTCTGAGGCCCCATAATGAGAGCCAGGTGGAACATCCCCAATACTGATTCCAGATCAGCCCAGACAACCTCCGAACTCTGCATATAACATCAGTCTGCTCTCTTATTTATGAAATCAACATCTCAGACTCTAGAATTCGTCAACATTGTTTCAGCTGAGCAGCTGTCATCATGTTTAGATTACAAAAGCCATCATTGAAAAACAAATTATATCACATAAAAAAGCATGCAAAAAAAAAACCAAAAAACTTCCCAGCTGGACGTGCTCTACATTGTGTCTCAGTTTGGCTTCTAGATGAGAAATCTTGTGAGACGCCTCAGAGAATGTCTGAGGAGTCTGATGTTCCCTGAAATGAATTCTGGGCAGCAGTTTAAAGAGCTCATTAAAAGATGAGTGGATTATGATTGCTGGTGATCTTGTAGCATAAAATATAATATTGATATATTGGAACAAGCTGGGTATGTGGTTTTGTCTCATGCTTTTGTATGTACACATACAGTGCCCCTGAAAAGTACTTGCACTTAAGCCAAAATGAACTTAGTTGTACTCCTGTCATTTCACTAGCCACTGTACTCAAATGTAAGGGTGTATTTAGTAGTGTTTGAAAAGTCAAGCATCACTATTACTTAGCTATAATTACAGAACAAATGTTATACTTGCACTATATTGCCAAAAGTTTTGGGATGTCTGCCTTTACATGCACATAAACTTTAATGACATCCCATTCTTAATCCGTAGGGCTTAATATGGAGTTGGTCCACCCTTTGCAGCTATAACAGCTTCAACTCTTCTGGGAAGGCTTTCCACAAGGTTTGGGAGTGTGTTTATGGGAATTTTTGACCATTCTTCTAGAAGCGCATTTGTGAGGTCAGGCACTGATGTTGGACGAGAAGGCCTGGCTCACAGTCTCCACTCTAATTCATCCCAAAGGTGTTCTGTCAGGTTGAGATCAGGACTCTGTGCAGGCCAGTCAAGTTCCTCCACACCAAACTCTCTCATCCATGTCTTTATGGACCTTGCTTTGTGCACTGGTGCACAGTCATGTTAGAACAGGAAGGAGCCATCCCTAAACTGTTCCCAAAAAGTTTGAAGGATGAAATTGTCCAAAATGTCTTGGTATGTTGAAGCATTAAGAGTTCCTTTCACTGGAACTAAGGGGTCAAGCCCATCCCCTGAAAAATAACCCCACACCATAACCCCCCCTCCACCAAACTTTACTCTTGGCACAATGCAGTCAGGCAAGTACCGTTCTCCTGGCAACTGCCAAACCCAGACTTGTCGGATTGCCAGACAGATAAGCTTTGTCACTCCAGAGAACATGTCTCCACTGCTCTAGAGTCCAGTGATGGCGTGCTTTACACCACTGCATCCCACACTTTGCATTGCACTTGGTGATGTAAGGCTTGGATGCAGCTGCTCTCCATGAAGCTAGTAGAGAGCTTCATGGAACCCATTCCATGAAGCTCTCTACTCACTGTTCTTGAGCTAATCTGAAGGCCACACAAAGTTTGGAGGTCTGTAGCTGTTGACTCTGCAGAAAGTCGGCGACTTCTGCGCACTGTACGCCTCAGCATGAGCTGACCCCGCTCTGTGATTGTACGTGGCCTACCACTTCATGGCTGACTTGCTGTTGTTTCCCAATTGCTTCTATTTTGTTATAATAACACTAACAGTTAAATGTTGCCAGAATCATAATCATACACTGTTTGTTCGTTGGCCAGAGGAGAACTGGCACCCTGACTGAGCCTGGTTTTTCCCAAGGTTTTTTTTTCTCCATTATGCCACCTGATGGAGTTTTGGTTCCTTGCCACTGTCGCCTTTAGCTTAGCTTGCTCAGTTGGGGACACTAAATATTCATCTATATTACCGCATTGTCACTATATGATAATTGAAATTAGCTGGATGACATAACCGTTTTGGCCAGAGCGAAAAGCCGAATCAAATTCTGTTGCATTATTTTCCTGTTTAACACTGTGAAGCTGCTTTGAAACAATCGGCAATGTAAAAAGCGCTATATAAATAAAGGTTACTTGACTTGACAGTAGAATTTAGTAGTGAGGTAATTTCACAAATGGACTTATTGCATAGGTGGCAACCTATCTGTACCACACTTTAATTCACTGAGCTCCTGAAAGCAACTCATACTTTCAGCCTACGTGCTTGATTTTATACACCTTTGGCCATTAAAGTGATTGGAACACCTGAATTCAATGATTTGGAGAGGGTCCCAATACTTATGGCAATATAGTGTAGGTTTAATGATTTGAACAAACCTCTAACCCTAAATAATAAACTTAAGAATGTAACTCTTCCTGCACTGTTATCATAAATAATAATTCAAATCATGCAGTTTATTGAGAAGAGGTTTGCTATCACCTATCTAAAGTTTCCCAGAGTCATCTAGAGACAAGAATATAATGGATACTTCGGCATAGAGGCTTTCACCAGTAAACAATCACCCAGAACTCTTTATCAACCCAACATGTAACTCATAACTCTTGATGTGTTTTTGTATGATCTGCAAATGCCAGAGTGATAGTTATAATTCACCACAAAAAATAGTTATGTTTTGCCATGAGACTGGGTTAATCAAGAACTTAGGGTATGTTTACATGATAACAATATTCTTAAAACTGAGAAGTTTTTCCTTTTAGTTTTCCGCATACAGGCGACACCATTGTCCAAACGATCCACATACACAGTGATCCGTGAAAATGACTAAAAATGCTGCCAGGTCATTAGATGGCGATGAAACACTATAGACTGAACATGTAATACGCATGTGCATGACGTTATCGTTTTCACAGATTCACGTTTTTATTGTTTACACGGAGACCATTTTCAAAAACTTGCACTTTGAAACCCGTTTTCAAAAGTTTGCGTTTTCAGGCACGCAAAATGCTGTTGTCGTGTAAATGAACAGCCAAAATGCATATAAAGTTTTAAGTTTTTAGTTAAAAACTGTGTAGTGTAAACAGCCCCTTAGAAAAAGCATTGTTATCCAACAATAATCGCAAGTTCCATCTGTACCAACATAGTTCACACAATTTGGTGTTTCCCGAACAGTGTTTCTATTGTCCATGCGAATTAGCTATAGCAAACTGACATTAATTTAATCTCAAATTGATTAATTAGCAGATGATATTGGTCCACCACCTGTGTGACATTATTTAAAACAGTTCTACAGCTAAACCAACGTGGCTCAAACTAAGACAAGTAATTTCTTCTTCTGGTGGATAAGCATTGGATTGTTGTATGGGACTTAACAGCATGCTAGTAACCACATACCAATGCCTGGCAACCACCCTAGGGGTGGGGTTTCCCAAAAGCATCAACCAACTATGGTTGCAAGTTCCGTTGCTACTAACAGAATTCACAGATTCTGTGTTTCCCAAAACCAAAGTTGTTGTTGCTGTGGTTAGAAGCATAGTTTCTTGTTAACGTGGATTTAAATGCTCTTGGGCAAAATTCAAGCAAGCTAACATGCAGTACAATCTATGCATTTCAAATTTTATTTTAGCGCAGTTTTTGAAGAGTTTGCATGTGCTTTAGGACCCTGGGGAAACCCCAGAGTACAACATAAAGAGGGAACCAATGATGGAATTAAACATATGTAAATAAAGCAAAACAACAGGGAACAAAAATGGCAGAGTAGTCTCATGCCATGTTCATTATTTAATTTGATCTCAAACTGATTAATTAGCAAAACTTATAGTCAGGTGTACAAGACATAATGACAGTTCTATATAGTTAAACCAACAAGGTTCAAACAACAGAAGTTACTATGGTTTCAGGAAACAGCCGTGACTAGCTAGTTATTCTATGGTGGTGTTGGTGTGGAGTTTAGCATTTACAAAAATGTATCAATTTATCATTGTGTGGCTGATTTTCTTTATAGGGCAATACTGTGATAGTAGTGTCAAGGATACAATAGTGTCCTGTCTGGTCTTGCATAAGACTTGTGCCCTATTTGTTCTGTCAGTATGAATTGTGTGAGAGAAAGCACGAAAAAAAGCAGATGTTTTGTGTAAACAACCCTGTGTTTTTCCTCCCCTCAGCATCGGAAGTGAGTCCTGCTGGATTTTTGAGGTAGAGCTCTTGACCACAAGTCTCAGTGTAAAGACTTCAAACTGAGAGAGTGTACAAGAGAAAAACAGCAGCCGACATAGAGGAAATACCAGCACTGCTCTGATTTAATAGAGAATTCTGAGCTAATATTGCTATTTTTGGGCAAATCTGCAGTGAAGTGGACCTGTCACCGTGAGGTCCGTTTGCCTGAAAGGAAGAGAGGCCAGTCTTGACATGCTTCTAGAAACCCTTGCTGTATGGT
Source organism: Paracanthobrama guichenoti (assembly GCA_018749465.1). Classification (NCBI taxonomy): domain Eukaryota; kingdom Metazoa; phylum Chordata; class Actinopteri; order Cypriniformes; family Gobionidae; genus Paracanthobrama; species Paracanthobrama guichenoti. Next base: position 1,726,919 of record CM031951.1, on the reverse strand, counting down.
AAAGTTTTTGCCTTCATTTTAGCCTTGGAATTTTGGAAGTGCATCTGGAATCAATCTATTGTCTACTAGCCATCGAGCAGTATAAATTTGTATATTTGATCTGAAATCTGTTGCAGCTTGTAGTAGTTAGCAGTTTCCTCTGATTTTGTGAAGTGGATGTGTGGCACTGCTGGATTGCAGACAGAGAGGAAGATTGTGTTTCATGATTTTACTCTGGTCCTCTTCCAATGTACAATGTTAAACAATTTCACTGAGATCTGCGGAAATGAGACATGCCAACATTGGTAAAAGACAGGCTGAATGGGGGGAGAATATCCATAGGGTCTCCTTATTAGACATGGTCAGCACACAGATTTGGAATGGTTGATAGAACCGAGAGAAAACAAGTAGAAAGAGATCAATGAAGTGAACAGGAGCGAGTCTGAGCTCTTCACAAGAACCACAGTATAGGCTACCACTCCCATCCTAATGACTCAGGCATTTGTGTTTGTTCTATTATAGACGGATCAGGTGCTCCTTTCATTGTGCTGATCTATAACTGATAGACATTTCACTACTACAAAAGATTTCTCAGGATGAATGAAAATAATGCATGATTAGTGGTGCTTGCTGAGGCAAAACAAGTTTAGTTCTAATTTTGCTAAATTGTTCAGTCATGACATTAATTTGTAGGCTTATCCGGAAGGCTAGATTGTGGTTGTTGTTTGTTTTTTAGAATAAAAAAAAAAAAACAATCAGAACACCTTAAGCCCCAGGTATACTTCAGTTTACGTGTCCGGACACGTCTCACGCGCAGTCGTGTCTGCGCAGTTTTCAAAGTACAGTATACTCAACTGGGGATGGGTGTGGATGGCTGAGTTTGATACATGCGCATACTCTACCAGACATCGGAGGGCAGCACTGAGTCATGTCATCAACAGGACATTCGCTCGGCAGGATCGATGAAGAAAAGTAGTGGATCAACTATTGCAACACAGCTGAGAAGAAACAATAACGAACGCACAAACTTTGCACAAGCGCTCATCAAGTTCGTCGTCCATTGTAGTGTTTTCCTCCTTTTTCAAGCGTGTTGTTTTTGAATCACTCTTTCTACACTCTTCTTCGACGACAGCACACTGTGCACAATACTTTGTGTATAGCCACCTACTGGACTCTTCTGTCTTTCTTTAGCGCGCGCTGTTGTACACGCACCATCCGCGTGGTCTCAAAAATTAGGCTGCAAGCGGACAGGGTGTGCCCACGATAATTACGTCATGCGGATGGTGCGCGGACGCGGACAGCCAAAGTATACTTTGGGCTTTAGTAAGTGTGTAACAACCTTGCAACTACCCTAATACTGCGTTGGCGAATTTCAGATGGGTAAACGTTTCTTCTGAAATGGGTACAATGGAACTTTGATGTATACCATGGAGCCACATGATTGCCATATTTGTTTACCATGGTATTTATACAGTTTTTCAAAGTAATTCAAGGAAAATATGTGCCATGACCAAAACCATAGTAGTACCATGGTCTTTAAAGAGGTGCCCCATCTTGGGCATAGCTTGTAGCAAATTAAAGATTTGACTAAATATTTTTTTAATTAATAATATTTTCAACTCAAAAGTAAATATAATGTAGTTATTTAAATACATTTTAAATCATTATTTTGTACCTAAACGAATTAAAGCAAACGTCCTAATGCTACGGCAGAATGCCGGCTAACCATTGGCCAATGCTGTTCATATGAGTACCACATGTGATGCCGATGCATGAGCTAGCCAATGGTGAGCTAGCCAATGGTAAGCCAGCGTTCTGGCATAATTCTTTGAAAGAGCTGTACTGTATTTACAATGTAAACTGCGTAGGAGACTGGCACAGACAAGAAAAGTCGTTATTTTTGTTTGTTTTTTGTGCTCGTCGCTTCATAACATTAAGGTTGAACCACTGGAGTCACTATTTTAACGATGTCTTTACTACCTTTCTGGGCCTTGAAAGTCTTAATTAAATAGCTGTCTAAGGAGGGGTCAGAGAGCTCTCGGATTACATCAGAAATATCTTAATTTGCGTTCCGAAGATGAACAAAGGTCTTACGGGTTTGTTAATTACTTACAAAGCACTAAATGGTTTAGCTCCCCAGTACTTGAGAGAACTCTTAACGCATTATACTCCATCACGTCTATTGCGGTGTAATGAATATCTAGCCCCAGGGGAAATGGTGCGGGATTTATGCATGCGTTTAATCGTGTTACGATCAAACATGCACAGATCCGCACAGAGGGGAATTTTGATATTAACAATTGATTAAAACGGATTAAAACAATTATTAATATCTAGGGCTTAATTCAACTTTTAGAAATGTCTTTAATTCTAGGATTGAGTTCAAAGGACGGATAATTGTCCACCAAAATATCTGTCTTTTAATAACTCTTAAACAACGTTTCTCTGGCCAGGAGAAATAGCTTTCTTTTAATTTGTAACAGGGTCGGTTCACCGTAAAAGTGACCTATGTATGAGCAAACCAAGCGCAATCACGTGTGAATATATATATTTTAATAAAATCAACAAACAATAAACAAACATACACAAATTAACTGAAAGCAGGAAGGAGAGAGAGGGAGAAAGAGAGAGAGAGAGAGAGAGAGAGAGAGAGAGAGAGAGAGCGACAGAGCAACGGTGATATTATCGACACAACCTATGAGCATAAACAAGGAGTCAGTCCAGCTTATTGGTATAAGCTCAAAACTTTATAACGACAGCTTATGGATACTTGCATATGTTTCCTTGGTGGTGAGCTTGTGTGTTTAAGGGAATTCCGCGATCCGGTCCGTGTTTCGATCTTGCCGGGTGGGTCCTTGGAGTCCGCGGGAAATTCAACTTTGGTTCCTTTGTGTGATGAGATCCGTTGGAAGGTGGCGAAGAGGAAGAGGAAAGCAAGAAGGAAGAGAGAAGACGAGAGAGCAAGAAAGCAAGAGAGCAAGAGAGCAAGAGCCGTCTGTGGCCCATTCTTAAAGGGCCGCGACGGGGCACGTCTCTTTGGTCGGAACAGCCAATCAGAGCGAAGGAACTCAGAAGCGGGAAATCTTCCTTTGTCTTGGGTCTCACCTCATTAACATGTTTTATGACTCTCACAAATGGGCAGACTTGGGTTTTTTTTGGGTATGCAGACTTTGGGGTTTTGGCATGAAAGAAAGCAAAATAGCATCATAGCACCCCACAACCCACCTAGCTGGCCTACAAATTCATGAGACAAAGATTTTGAGACCAAACATGGGGGTTTTAACCCAAGAGTTACAGGAATGGCGAAAATTGACGCCATCTTTCCTTAAGCCTTCGCTGGCTATAAGTTTCTAACCTATCAAAACACATCTAAAATGGTTATAACAAAAAGCATGCATACATACAGGGAAGAGTACACCTAAAATGAAGAATAACTAAGTTAACAGTCATATGACCTGTTCGGATGTCCTTTGGTATGTGTGAGGTGGGGGCTGGTTTTATAATGGTCTCTCATGAGCTGCACGAGGCCTGGTTTGTGTCCTTTTAGCACCGTTAACCTGTCAGTCTGTAGACTCCACGGCGCCGGTCTTGCTTGAGTCATTATAAATAATCAAAGTATTGGTCCGTTGATCATTTATGAGCACCGTCCATACGCTACAGCGGTCTCAAATCTCTGGCCAGTTGATAATACCTAGAATATCAAAATCAACTGCAGGCGGTCGATCCTTTTCCTATTTAGCACCTAAACTCTGGAACAGTCTTCCTAACATTGTTCGGGAAGCAGACACACTCTGTCAGTTTAAATCTAGACTAAAAATGCATCTCTTTACTATGGCTTACACATAAAACATTATCAATTTCTATTATTCGAATCAGTAAATGATTGTTAGGCTGCATTAACTAGGTCAGCCGGAACCGGGAACACTTCCCATAACACCTGATGTACTCGTTACATCATAAGAAGAATGGCATCTACGCTAATGTTAGTCTCTCTGTTCCTGAGGTTTACTGCAGTCAGCCGGATCCGGGCCGTATCCAGATCAGATGGTGGACCTGCGCCTGGACATGACCAACGCATCCCTGAAGTGTCTGCAGAGAACATGTCAAATAAACTCCCCCCGTAAATGCTGCATCGACACGACATCCTCATTAAACCCGTCTTCGGCGTGACGACTCCAATCTCTCGAATAATCTTACGAATATCTATTTACCTAATATGAATTAAGACCTGCTATGTTGCCAGAATTATAATCATACACTGTTTGTTTGTCGGCCAGAGGAGAACTGGCACCCCGACTGAGCCTGGTTTCTCCCAAGGTTTTTTTCTCCATTCTGACCCTGAAGGAGTTTTGGTTCCTTGCCACCGTTGCCTCTGGCTTTTGGCTTGCTCAGCTGGGGACACCTGAATTTCATCTATATTACTGATTAGCTGGATAACATCACCGTTTTCACCAGAGCGGCTGTACAGCCGAATCAAATTCTGTTGCATTATTTTCCTGTTTTTAACGCTGTGAAGCTGCTTTGAAACAATCGGCATTGTAAAAAGCGTTATATAAATAAAGGTGACTTGACTTGACTAGAATGACATGAGGGTGAGAAATTAATGACATAATTTTCATTTTTGGGTGAACTATCCCTTTAAGATTTCAGACGCAGCCAAGGTCTCTTAAGCTGCATCCAAAAGCAGAAAAATTATCCCTCCGCAGGCAACATATGGATGTAGGAAGGCAAGATCCGAATCTAATGATCGTTACAGCCTGTCTCCTGAGATACCCATCTGATCGATTTTTGAAGGCAGCATAGATGTATCCTTCACTGCCTTTGATATCCCATTATTCTGTGTGTTCGTTTCCATGATAGTTGGGCTGAAAAAAATTAAATGGGATCTGAAAGTTGTGGTTGGTGGTCAGTTTGTGTGTAAATGTATGTTTTTGAACAACTTTTGATTTAATTTCTAGCTAGCTATAAAGTAGTACTTTAGTAATTAAATACACCCAGTTATCTCCATCTATTTTGCTATAGATCAGATCTCCCATTCGGGAGATACCTTTGTGTGCAGTGGAGCTAAACTCAAAGAAGTTGACTGTCCAGGAGCAGGATTGGGAACCCCTGGATTTGCCATAGTACCATGTCCAACAATCCATGGTTGTAGATCTACCATGGTTAATTTCTTGCTAGTGTTAGTTTGAATTTCTGGCAAAACCATAAATTATTATGACAGAAAGAGAGGTAACCTACTGTGGCTGGTATGAAGTTTCTCTTGTTCACACACCACACACACATACAGAACTCTCAGGAAATAAGTCAGGAAATAAGTAGCAGAGCTCTTTCCCTCTGGGTCAAAAAGCAGAGCAACACTGATAATCAGTTACTGAGTAACTAATAATGAAGGCTGTTCCCGATTCTGTTCACTGAATTTCAAGCATGTCCAGAATGCTGTTCATATTTGTCTCACTGAACCTTTTAATTAGAAAACACAGTCTTGACTTGTTTCACATGGCCAGCAGTTTCCTGTGGTCAGAATCAAGAACGCTAGGGCATTATATCTGTGTCTGTTTGCTTGGACAATCATGTTGACCAATTACTGCTGATCTAATTACTGTTAATGTGGTTGTGTGCAGAGACAACAGAGAAAGAAAGTTCTCTTTATGTATGTCTGACTAATTTTACATTTCTTGAAGTGTTTATCTCTTAGCTTCCTGTGTATATGTGATCTCTGACAGGTACGTGGTTTTCCAGAGCCCCAGGTCTGCTGGTTTAGGAATGGGAAGCTGCTGATAGCTGGAGATCGTTATTCTATGGAACAAAGTGCCCGTGGAACCTTTAGTCTGGTGGTGCAGGAAGTCCAAGATGACGATAGAGGACGTTACACTTGTGAAGCTGTCAATGATGCTGGGAGCTGCCAGGTTACCGTGGAGATCGTTGTGGAAGGTAAGTGCGGTCTAGAACGGTCAGTGATCATCATAAAGGTAATAGGATAATCTATGCTGATTTCAGTTCCAACCCTGCTCCAACACACCTGTCTGTAAATATCAAGCAGCCCTAAACACCATGATTAGCTGGTTCAGGTGTGTTTGATTCAGGTTGGAGCTAAAATCTGCAGGACAGTAGCCCTCCAGGACCAGGGTTGGACACCCCTGCTGTAGATTAAGAAAAATATAACAAGATAACAAGTTTTTGGAGAATATATGTACCTCACTGGAAAATGCATTTGTTAAGAGGCATCTTTTATGCCATTCTGCTACCGTGGGTTTAACTTTAATCATGTCCAACATATCTCGTTTTAAAACAGTAGGTGAGTAATTCTGATAAAATGAAAAGAGATTCTGTTGACAAGCATGTTTATAGTGCACGTGCATGCGCACGAAGGTATCGCACGAAACTGATTTCAGACAGACTTCTGAGGCAGCATAACAGTGTAATGTTTTAACATATTAAATTTCTCATTAGAACTGATATCAAAAGTGGAAAAGTTGGTCAAAAACATACATTTACACACAAACTGACCTTCCGCAAATTCTGTAAATGGCCTCCGAAATGCTTTTGAGAAGGATTTAAATCCGATCACTTAAACCACTTCAGGAGGTGACACGATCCAAACTAAACTTGACAAGCCAAGTGTAAATGGAACCATTTTTACAAATCAGATCCGATCAGAAAAAATTTAAGTAACCAGGTGTAAACAGGCCATATGTTACATATCTGTATAATGCCCGTATACTGGTTGATTTGGCCCGCCCTCAAAGAACAGTTGGGTAAGTGATTTTGAGTTTTTTGCTGCGTGGGCAAAAAAAAAAAAAAAAAAAAAAAAAGTATAGAATACCAACACAATAGTCACCACAGATATTGTATAATACAGTTTACAGCTGCTCACAAAGCCTCTGGAGCTGAAACCTGATTATAGTAAGGAGAGTTACATTTCCATCACATGCTCTAAGCAATTGACCAATCACAACAGATATGACCAACTGGCCAGTTTGCTTTTTGGAAAGGCCGGTTTTGAAGAGGAACTAAAACAGAGCATTTCAGGAGGTGAAAAGAGGTGCTGCAGCAATGTAAAGCATGAGAAAAATGTGGTGTATTTTGATCTTGTAAATGTATTCTCTAGCAGACCCTAAACATAAAATTATGAACTTGTAAATGAGCATAATATGTGAACTTTAAGCATAAGCTAACAAAATTTAGTGAAGTCTTGCAGTTTTGATTTTTATCTTGTTTTAAGGATATTTAGATATTTTTACTGACAAAAATACTGAATAACAAAATGATTTTTCAAAAACAAAAATTGTTTTGATTGTTGATTGATCATTGATGAAATTGATGTTGGTTCTGATCATAGACTGTATAAAAAGATGGACGACGCACTTTCACTCTCTTCCATTTGTAGAAAAGCCACCAATGTCCCAATATGGAGCTGACATCTTGCGTTGATCCGTGACCCGAGTCTGCGCATTATCAAATCAAATCAAATCACCTTTATTTATATAGCGCTTTTAACAAGTCCAATTGTTTCAAAGCAGCTTCACATTGTTAAAAGTAAAATAATGCAACAGAATTTGTACAGCCGTTCTGGTGAAACGGTGATGTTATCCAGCTAATTTCAAGTATCATATAGCGTCAATGCGGGCAGATCGGTAATATAGAAGAAATTTAGGTGTCCCCAACTGAGCAAGCCAAAAGCCAGAGGCAACGGTGGCAAGGAACCAAAACTCCTTCAGGGTCAGAATGGAGAAAAAAACCTTGGGAGAAACCAGGCTCAGTCGGGGTGCCAGTTCTCCTCTGGCCGACGAACAAACAGTGTATGATTATAATTCTGGCAACATAGCAGGTCTTAATTCATATTAGGCAAATTGATATTTGTTAGATTATTCGAGAGATTGAGTCATCACGCCGAAGACGGGTTTAATGAGGATGTCGTGTCGATGCAGCATTTACGGGGAGTTTATTTGACATGTTCTCTGCAGACACTTCAGGGATGCGTTGGTCATGTCCAGGCGCTGGTCCACCATCTGATCTGGATACGGCCTGGATCTGGCTGACTGCAGTAAACCTCGGTATAAACAGAGAGACTAACATTAGCGTAGATGCCATTCTTCTTATGATGTAACGAGTACATCAGGTGTTATGGGAAGTGTTCCGGTTCCGGCTGACCTAGTTAATGCAGCCTGACAATCATTTACTGATTTGAGTAATAGAAATTGATAATGTTTTATGTGTAAGCCATAGTAAAGAGATGCGTTTTTAGTCTAGATTTAAACTGACAGAGTGTGTCTGCTTCCCGAACAATGCTAGGAAGACTGTTCCAAAGTTTAGGCGCTAAATAGGAAAAGGATCGACCGCCTGCAGTTGATTTTGATATTCTAGGTATTATCAACTGGCCAGAGTTTTGAGACCGCAATAGACGTGATGGAGTATAATGCGTTAAGAGTTCGCTCAAGTACTGGGGAGCTAAACCATTTAGTGCTTTGTAAGTAATAAGCAAGATTTTAAAATTTATTTGATGTTTAATAGGGAGCCAGTGAAGTGTTGACAGAACCGGGCTAATATGGTCATACTTCCTTGTTCTAGTAAGAGCTCGAGCTGCTGCGTTTTGGACCAGCTGGAGTTTGTTTATTAAGTGAGCAGGGCAACCACCCAGTAAAGCATTACAGTAATCTAGCCTTGAGGTCATGAACGCATGAATTAACTGTTCAGCATTTTGCATCGAAAGGATGTGCCGTAATTTAGATATATTTTTAAGATGGTAGAATGCAGTTTTACAGATGTTAGAAACGTGGCTTTCAAATGAAAGATTGGTATCAAAGAGCACACTCAGGTTCCTAACTGACGACGAGGACTTGACAGAGCAGCCATCGAGTGTTAGACAGTATTCTAGGTTACTACTTGCAGAGTTTTTTTGTCCAATAATTAAAAATTCAGTTTTTCTGAATTAAGTTGCAGGAAATTACTAGACATCCAATGTTTTATATCAGCTATGCATTCCGTTAATCTTGTGAATTGGTAAGTTTCATCAGGGCGTGAAGAAATATAGAGCTGAGTATCGTCAGCATAACAGTGAAAACTAATGCCATGCTTCCTAATGATATCTCCCAGTGGTAGCATGTACAGGGTGAAGAGCAACGGTCCTAGCACCGAGCCCTGCGGTACTCCATACTGAACTTGTGATCGGTGTGACATCTCTTCATTTACTGCTACAAACTGATAACGGTCAGATAAGTATGATTTAAGCCATGCCAATGCAGTTCCACTAATGCCAACATAATTTTCGAGTCTATTCAAAAGAATGTTGTGGTCGATAGTATCGAATGCAGCGCTAAGATCGAGTAACGCATTAGTGAACTCGTGACCTGAGTTTGCGCAGTAGCGAGCGTGAAGTGGAGCCGCGGTATCAAGGTCCTGCCAACAGTTTACTGCAGAACAACTCATTATGTTGGTGTGAAATAAACAGTTATGGAAATGTAGAAATTAAAGTTAAAGCTCCAATCTCCTCCTGAAAATCCTGAAAAAAGTCAGATGGTGCCTCAGAGAAGCTGTCAATCATGACTTCACACTCCCGTTTTTATAGAATCAAATAACTAAAACAAAACTTGTTTAATAAAACGAATACTTGAACTTACATCAACGTGATAAAAACGACCTAAAATGATTGAAACGATCTTAGGGAAACATTTTTTGGAAGTGTTATTTGATTATTTCGTTTGTATCACATCCCATTACATTACACAGAGAGGGTGGGGTTTATGACCTATACTGGGACCAACCACCTGGGGGGCGATCGAGACGAGTTGGCTTCACTTTTCAGGACTTGTGTGGCACGCTTGGTTCTCATGGTGTGTTTTAGTAATTGGAGATGTTAGGCAGAATGTCCAAGCTGCTCTTTTCTATAGCATACGGTGAGGCTGTCAAGCTCCAAAAAGGAACCATAAAAGTATTATAAAGTTGTCAATATGACTTGGGCTGGTATATTAAACTTTGTGTAATTATTTATCAAATTATGCAGGCTGGCATTCGCATCACCTCAAGTGGTTTGATAGCAATGACTCCAAATGCAGTTCATTCTTGTGATTGAGCATTATCACACAAGCATATCTTGACTATTCAAATCACCTTCTTTCATTGTATGACAAAGAGCAGTTTGGACATTATGTAACATTTTCACTGTTTCAACTGTTCCTTTAACATTTTAATCTTACAGTTACATACAGATTTTCCTAAACACTGAACCAAAAGCTCTTTTCCCATTGCTGTGAATAGTACCATACAGGAAATACAAATGAAACCACACTGCATACTTCAGCAGAAACCCTGTACATATTACAGCAAAAAATAAACACTAAAGTGTATACTGCATTCTAATACATCACAATATACCTTGCAGTTTACCCTAAAGTGCGTATACTTAAAAGTTTACATCACAGTGTATAATGCATTTCTAATTTTCCACTTTTTACCTGCAGTAAAAGTGTTCACAGTCAGAGATGCAGCACTACATCTGTACTGATTTAATATAGACTAATAAATGCTTAATAAACTTCCCCCAGCATACTTCACAAAAACACAAACATATGGAGCCATTCAAGTATTTTACAACTAGCAGCAGATAATAGCAGCTGTAGCATGTTTATGAAGGAAGGAGAGAAAGAGGAAAGGGGAAATATGTGCTTTTTATGTTTCTAATGAATTCTGTGTGTTTATGAATGGGTGTATACATTGCTTTTTGCGCTTCATGAATAACCTTTTCCATCCCACACAGGAAATGCTGTGAAAAAATACAGTCTTCCTTCCTCCAACAGAGCAGGGTGAGATATATACTGTCCGAAAAGCACTACACGAGCACATTTCATGCATGAATATGAAATACAAAACATGCCATATCGTTTTGGTAGATAGTTATATATTTGTTTTTACTGTTTTCACTGTTTTTGTTCATTTTTTTTTTTTTTTTTTCTATTATCATGTGAAGAAATTGATTCACAAAAGTCTCATAGTATAATTTTTTTTTTTTTATTAATTATTTTTATAATTATTTTTGCTCTTCATCTTGGAGCTGGTTGGTAATGAAAATATCTGACAAAAATTGATAAGCTATGAAATTTCGGTCAAATCTGCATTATTAATTAACATTTTGGCCATTGCTGTCAGCCACCTGAGGACATAATTGGGCTAATTTTAAAATAAACATGCAATAACTGTATGTTTCTGGGTTTAGTCTTGTGAATTAGAAGCATTACATACATTTTCTCTCTTTTGTCACCAGTGGATCTATGGGTGTCCCTGCAGTAGAGAATAGACCCAGTATCTGGGGTGAAAGCCCCCCAAAGTTTGTGACTAAACCTTCACGCCTGTATCTCAAAGTTGGACAGAGTGGCAAATTCTCTGCCAAGATCACAGGGCGACCCCAGCCACTGGTGCAGTGGTATAGGGTGAGACATGATTAACCAATATTTGAAATCAAAGGTTGGGTCTTGTGCAGGTAGTGTGGGAATATTCATCCCCTGTGTTTGCTCTGTCAGGGAGAAGAGAAGATCCAGCCATCAGATCACTATAACATGTTTGAGAGATCAGGAATGCATTTCCTGGAGATTCGCCATGTGTGCTCAGAGGACGCTGGCGTGTACACCTGCATGGTGGCCAACAGTGCCGGGAAAGCCTCTGCAACTGCTGAACTCATTGTACAAGGTGACAGAGAAGGGTGGATTGATGGAGAAACAGATTAGGGATGGATTCTAGACCAGGGGTGCGTTTCCCATACAACGACGTAACTCACTGCTTAACTACCATAGTACGTTGCATTGTTGAAGAAATCAACTAGCTGTTTCCTGAAACCGTATTGTCGAAAATCTGTCGTTCAACCACATTGTTAATGATGTCACGCAGGTGGTGGAGTAATAACTGCTTTTAATGAATTATTTTGAGATCAAATTCATGCTAGATTTTTTGCTATAAATTATGGACATGGCACCTGAGGACTCATTCTTATTTTGCTTGATTTCCAGATTCAATCATAGGCTCGTTCTTACGTACTAGAGCACGTCCGCACATGCGCACTCTTCAAAAAAGGTGCTTTAAATCTCTTGACAAACTAAAAAACATAAATGACATGTGTATGTATTTGACATAAAAGATATACTGTAGATTGTACTAAAATAAGGATTTATTAAGTCCGCATGTCATGCAAACAAGAAACTATGCTTCTAACCACAGGTCGAGAGCTATCATTGCAACCACACAAGTTTGCGATGCTGTTTGCGAATATTCATTGGAACGATGGTTTCAGGAAACACGACTCGTTGAACTATGTTGATAACGACAGAACTTGCAACCATAGTTGGCTAACGATGCTTTTGGGAAACGCATCCCAGGATAGTTAATGGGCTCAATTTTACTCATGTGAAAGTGCAAGCTGGCACAATTTGTAAATGCATAATTAATTGTCATTACTGCAGCTTTATGGCTCACAATTGCAACTTTATTTCTCATATTTTGAAAATAATTTCTCATTGTGTGAATTGTACATCTCACAATTGTGAAAAAAGGCCCCAGGTCCTTGTTGTACCACAATCAGTCTTTGGTAACAGAATTTTACACAGATGTTAGGGCAATAACTATAGCAATATGGGTTTCCTTGATGTCTTAATATTATCCAGCTAAAAAACTCATTCTGTTGCTCTGTTGCAGGTGGAGACACTGAGACAGCCATGTAAGTAAAGACCATTCCTTTTATTTTCAAACAAAGTCCTAAATTTCAAAGACAGAATGTACACAAAGTTTAAAAATAAATTAATAGTATGCTTTTGATAAATCTTTTTACAATTATGAAGACTTCAATCATGTTCGTGGCCTGGAAAAATCAACAAAACAAAATGTTGAATCATATAACTGGCTGAATGCAGAATTTGTATAATGGCATCAAGATCTTTTGCGTATCTTTTGTGTGATGCTATATCTAGAGCAATAGGTGTCTGTATAAAGTCCAAGATCGGTCATATCAGCCAAGATAAATTTTTTTTTTAAAAAGATTAAAAACATTGATGAGCTTAATTATTATGAAAATGTTTTCTGTATGTAAAATATACTTTTTTATGTCATATATGACCTAGATATTTCCTTGCTAGAGATCCACTCTAATGCAGGGGTTTTCAATCTTTTAAATGTCATACACCACCCAATATGATCCTCATTTGAGGGAACCCCATCATAAAATATTTTTAAAGCCATCTATATAAAGACCCAATTTCACAAATTTAAATTATGCACAGAACTGGAAAATTGCATAAAACATCTGCGAATACAGCAGCATTTGGGAACGCAATCATGTAAGACTGTAAGTTCTGGGAGGTAATTATACTGAATCACTTTGACAACAGAATTTGCTTAGTCATTTCAGAACAAAAAGATGTGTCTGCTGGTTAAAGGGTTAGTTCACTCAAAAATGAAAATTCTGTCATGTCGTTCCAAACCCATAAGACCTTCGTTCGTCTTCGGAACACAAATTAAGATATTTTTGATGAAATCCGAGAGCTTTCTGACCCCACATAGACTGCAACATTATTACGACTTTCAAGGCCCAGAAAGGTAGGTAAATAGGTAGGTAGGTAAAATAGTCCATGTGACTACAACGGTTCAAACTTAATGTTATGAAGACACGAGAATACTTTCAACACGTCTGTGGCGAGGTGGACGAGCGAGAGACGTGGGAGGAGCGAGCAAGTCCTCTCATGAGGGAGCATATAAGGATGAGCGACACCAGTGAAGGACAAGAGAGGACCAGGCCTGGAATTTACGTTGTGCTTTATTTACGTTTTGTTATGTATATGCACGGCAGTCGTCCTTATATACCTCCAAGCTCCCTCATGAGAGGACTCACTCGCTGCTCCCACGTCTCTCGCTCGTCCACCTCGCCACATCGTTCTCACACCCAACTCTTCACATACTGACTGCCTGTTATATCCTGTGTTTTATATCATATAATACACAAATGGGTGGGATTAGGGGTGGGTTAGGTGTTTTGCTGGCTGATTAAATTGAGAATCACGCTCCAACATGTCATAATGGCAAAATCATAAGCAAATATATAATTTCATCACAACGATAACATTTCCCATGCCCAATGTGTCTGTGTATGACGCCAAAGGTTTCTCATTGAAATCAATGGAGTACCCTGCGCGTCAAAAAATGTGTTAAATGTGTTAAAAGGTGTTAAAAGGTGGGTACTCTGTGTGTTAAAAAGTGCGTCAATATGTGACGATTTGGGAATGAGAATGTGTTTATACATTTTGTGTGTAAAAGACTAAACAAAAATAATGACTTTATTCAGCAATTTCTTCTCTTCTTTGTCAGTCTCCTACGCTGTTCACATAGTAAACACAGTGCAGCGCTTCCGGGTTCTACGTCAGAACGCTGGTTCTGTATTGGCCAGCGCTGTTCATGTCACATGTCTGTCTTGTCTTGTTTGATGTGAGAAAGATGTGAGGACTCATTTGCAGTGGAGATAGATTTATTATAAAAATAAAAGAATACCAAAACAAACACCCATGATGGGGAAAGCCAAACTTACTAGAACAAAACACAAGGATCAGGAACATGAAGCCAGTCAGGGAACAAAAGACAACGATCCAACACAGGACTGCATACACGGGGAGACTTTAAAGGATACAAATCAGGAGGGAACCAGGTGGGGCCAATTAACAATAATCAGATAACAAGAGGGGTGGGGTCAAGACAGAAGACAAGAGCACATGGCCCAGAATTAATCCAAAACAACACGTGCTAAACAAGACGGACATGTGACAGTTCATGTGAGCACCACAACGCATGCGTGTGACGCTGATGCACGAGCTGGCCAATAATGTTTACTACGTGAATAACGTAGGAGACTGACACAGAAGAGAAGAAATTGTTGAATAAAGTCGTTATTTTTGTATTTTGGAGTTTTTTCACACAAAAAAGTATTCTCATCGATTCATAACATTAAAGTCCTCATGAAATCAAAATTGACCCTATTTACTTTGCTAGTACACATTACAGGTCTTAGGGTGAACAATTAATCTGTGCAAGTTAATACACAGAAAAAACTGTTGGCCATGGTAATCTTTATTCAAAATCTGAAAAGTAATTTCCGGTCTGGAAACGGCGTTCCTTCTCAGATGATGTCAGTTTGACGGCTTAGGTTTGAAAATGCATAACTACTCCCCTCCGACCATTAGTCTGCTATGAGCGAGAGATGGAGAGGAGGAGCGCTGAAGTAAAACACAGCCCTCTATTCAATATTCCGTTTCACTTGGAAATACAGCACTGGAGAAAACTCACTTGCTACTTCCGGTTCACTGGGACTTTAAGGTTGAACCACTGGAGTCACATGGACTATTTTAATGATGTTGTACCTTTCTGGACCTTGAAAGTGGTAATAATGTTGCTGTCTATGGAGGGGTCAGAAAGCTCTCGGATTTCATCAAAAATATCTTCATTTGTGTTCTGAAGATGAACAAAGGTCTTACAGGTTTGGAACGACATGAGGGTGAGAAATTAATTACTTTTTCATTTTTGGGTAAACTAACCCTTTAATCCAGTTATGCTGTCCCATCGCAGAAAGTCACGTCTTTTTTGATGCCCATCAAGGAATTTATATCGGAAAATGTGTTTCCATCGTAGTTTATGCGCATGTTTTCTTATTGAATAAAAAGTGTATACAGTTCAAACAAACACATATGTTTTTATGCATACTTTTAGAATTTATGCACATCTTGACATTGCCATCGAGCAGTATTTTTGCGATATCCCATAATGCGCATAAAAATAGGTGGGTGGAAACATAGCCACAGATTGTTCACTTGACTTTAGGATCTTTCTTTCCTTAGCGTTCCCGCACAATCTCAGGATCTCTCTAAACCATCTGTGGTCAAGCACAGCACCAACGGTCTTGACATTGAACAGAAAACTTCAAGCACATCTGTCCGAACCGTAACTACGGAAACACGCACACCACTGTCCACTACCACTGTAGCCAGTGTTCCCCCGATGACCAGAACTGACACACCACAGATAACATCATCCCTGTCCTCACAGCCCATCACCAAATCCACTGATGGACGATCACCAGCTAGTGACAAGACATCAAACTTTGTCAATGTAAGAAGTCCAAACATTGCAAAGAATGAGTCACATGGCACAAAGAGAGTTTCGGATATGTTCAGATCTCCAGGACAGATGCCTGAACCGTCACGGGTGGAGTCCAGCAGAGACAGCTGCCAACAAACCAGAGAGAGAAACATGGATGTCGTAGAAACTTTGCCCAGTTTTAACTTTCAGCCTCAGAGCCAAGAGGTCATGCAGGGAGAAAAGGTCACTTTCAGATGCCAAGGTGAGTCTAGTTAACTGAAGTGACTGGGATCAAAGATAGAGTTTAGTATTAGCATTTAGTTCCGGTCTTGAATGCAGCTATGATGTGATCAGCTGCTGTCTATATCACTGCACAGCAGTAGCTGTTCACATGTCTGGACTATATCTTCTGGAAGAAAGATGACACTTCATGAATTCCCTTGTAAAAAATGAAGTGCACCAAATTGTATTGAATATGCAGTTGTAGTAAGCTTCAGGAAGATTTGAAATATGGAAAAGTAAACTGCACTTGCAGATAATAAATTATTATTATATTAATATATACACTCACCTAAAGGATTATTAGGAACACCATACTAATACTGTGTTTGACCCCCTTTCGCCTTCAGAACTGCCTTAATTCTACGTGGCATTGATTCAACTGCTGAAAGCATTCTTTAGAAATGTTGGCCCATATTGATAGGATAGCATCTTGCAGTTGATGGAGATTTGTGGGATGCACATCCAGGGTACGAAGCTCCCGTTCCACCACATCCCAAAGATGCTCTATTGGGTTGAGATCTGGTGACTGTGGGGGCCATTTTAGTACAGTGAACTCATTGTCATGTTCAAGAAACCAATTTGAAATGATTGGAGCTTTGTGACATGGTGCATTATCCTGCTGGAAGTAGCCATCAGAGAATGGGTACATGGTACATGGACATTTAAACGATGCATCATCAACTGACCAATTTTGGTGAGCTCGTGCAAATTGTAGCCTCTTTTTCTTATTTGTAGTGGAGATGAGTGGTACCCGGTGGGGTCTTCTGCTGTTGTAGCCCATCCGCCTCAAGGTTGTGCGTGTTGTGGCTTCACAAATGCTTTGCTGCATACCTCGGTTGTAACGAGTGGTTATTTCAGTCAAAGTTGCTCTTCTATCAGCTTGAATCAGTTGGCCCATTCTCCTCTGACCTCTAGCATCAACAAGGCATTTTCACCCACAGGACTGCCGAATACTGGATGTTTTTCCCTTTTCACACCATTCTTTGTAAACCCTAGAAATGGTTGTGTGTGAAAATCCCAGTAACTGAGCAGATTGTGAAATACTCAGACCGGCCCGTCTGGCACCAACAACCATGCCACGCTCAAAATTGCTTAAATCTCCTTTCTTTCCCATTCTGACATTCAGTTTGGAGTTCAGGAGACAGTCTTGACCAGACCACACCCCTAAATGCATTGAAGCAACTGCCATGTGATTGGTTGATTAGATAATTGCATTAATGAGAAATTGAACAGGTGTTCCTAATAATCCTTTATTTCATACTATGTAATAATGTCAATTTATAAGTTTTAAAGTACAATTATAATACAACTTACATTGTTTTAATGATCATTTTTATGATTTAAAGTACACTTATTTTGATGTTGACTAATATATTAGTGCTCATGTAAAGTACTTATATATAATTTCATTTAATTTATATAATTTTATATATAATTTTTTACTTGTTAAAAGTGTTATTTGATGCATTTAAAGCTAATATATTGTACTAAACTGTGTACTAAACTGCAACTTCATCATTACATTTGTGTATTTACAAATACATTTTTAATACATAACATACAAGTTTCGGCCCCACTTTATATCAGGTGGCCTTAACTTTGTACTTACATCAAAAAAATAAGTAAATGTACTTAATTTGTTCATCTTGTATTGCTGTACACCTTTGCTGATATTGAGGTGGGATACGGTAAAGTTAGGCACAGGTGTGGTGGTGTGGGTAAGTTTAAGGGTAAAGTTAGGGACAGGTGTGGTGGTATAGGTAAGTTTAAGGGTAGGGTCAGGGACAGGTGTGGTATGGGTAAGATTAAGGGTAAAGTTAGGGACAGGTGTGGTGGTATGGGTAAGTTTAAGGGTAAAGTTAGGGACAGGTGTGGTGGTATGGGTAAGTTTAAGGGTAAAGTTAGGGACAGGCGTGGTGGTATAGGTAAGGTTAAGTTTCAGGGACAGGTGTGGTATGGGGGATTAGGGGGTCAGGGACAGGTGTGGTGGTGGGTAAGATTAAGGGTAAAGTTAGGGACAGGTGTGGTGGTGTGGGTAAGATTTAGTTAGGACAGGTGTGGTGGTGTGGGTAAGTTTAAGGGTAAAGTTAGGGACAGGTGTGGTGGTGTGGGTAAGTTTAAGGGTAGGTGTAATGTAACTACAGAAATTAATTATTGTAAAGTACATGCAGGTATTTTTAAAAATGTAAGTACAATGTAAACACATCAACAAGTACACAACAAGTGTATTGTATCAAATGTTTAATTTAAATGTTAGTACATAGTAGTTAAGGCCACCTAATATAAAATGGGTTCCAAGTTTTAAAGTGTTTTTAGTGGGTCAAGAAACACTCTATAAGGTTTAACAAAGTGCATTTTAATGGATAGTTCACCCACAAATGAAAATTCCTCATCGTCATGTCGTTCCAAACCCGTAAGACTTTAGTTCATCTTTGGAACACAAATGAAGATATTTTTTATGAAATCTGAGATATTTCTGTCCCTCCATTGACAGCTACGCAACTACCAATTTGAGGCTTAAAAAAGTTCTTAAACAAATTTACTGAAGAGACTAGATCGCTTTATATGATGAACAAATTTCATTTAGGCTTTAAGATTTTTGTCCCTAAATCTCAGCTTCTGATTTTAATTTCTGGAAATATGAGAGACATCCTACAATGATTATGTGACGATTGTTTCTTTGCTGGGGGAAACAAATGTATACAAATGAAACTTTTACATTTGAATTTGGAGTAAAATATGTAAGAAGAACTGTAAAAGTTGTGTAAGTTATGTAGATGTTGTTAAATGAGTCATCTCACTCTTTGCTCTCTCAGTGTCTGGGTCTCCAGTGCCAACAGTGAGCTGGGTGAAAGATGGAGCTCCTCTCAGACAGAGATCAGGCGTCAGCACACGACAGGAGGGCAGTGTGCATGTCCTGTGTCTGGAGAACGCTCACATAACTGACACGGGACAGTATGGCTGCACTGCTTCCAACAAAAAAGGAAAGACTGCAGTCCACTGGAGTCTGACTGTCAAGCGTAAGAATTGAGTACTCATTTTCTACATATACATTTTATGGATCGCCATTTAACCAGTTAAATTTAGGTGTCCCCGACTGAGCAAGCCAAAAGCCAGAGGCAACATATACATCTATGTATATGTGTGTGATTTGCTACAAAGAAATGTACAAAATGCAATAGTTTTAGTTACACAGTATCACTGAATTAAATCTTTACATAGGCTATAAATCATATTTCTTATCAATAGGCTATACATTGAGTGACACAATGTGGTAAACTAACAGTTACTTAGGCTGATGATTAAAATGGCATCTTAAAGATGCACAATAAGGTGCAAAGAGAATACAGTGACATCAAAATGAGTTAAACAGTAAGTTTAGTGTCACACCGAACGCTACTGCGGTAGTGAAGCTGTGATAAGTCATGCATCTGCAGTAGAACATAATGATAATACAGATACACTTTCAAGTAAACTAATCACATTCAACCATTTAACATTAGTTAAGAAAAGTCTTCAACGCAAGCTGGGCCAATATGAACTGTCTAACACAGTAAAGTGGATAGGCTATTCTGCACTCCATCAGTTATTTGGTTCTATACTGCCACCTGTTGGCGAAGTTGTGTAACTTAGAGAAGATTAAGTCGTGATCACGAGATAACAAGACAGAAAAAAAATATATTATCCATGGCCGTTCAGGGCTTCCATACCAAACTTCTCACTTTACCTTCTAGGACTTTGTATCAAATGCCTTTCTTAAAAAAAGAACATTGATTTAGACATTCCAGTGATCTTTACTTTTCAAAATTGGTCATAAATCATAATCGCTCCTGGTAACAGGTGCATAAGGGCTAGCTAGCATGTTAGCATAGCACAGCATCAAAACGTGACAATTTATGATTACATTTATGATTTTTTAATAAATGAATAAAACATTTTGTTGCTCTAAACTCTAAGATCATTACATGTTAAGCAGTGGCATCGCTGTCCTGTTTTGTGCCATGCTATTAGATTTTTCAAATTGAGATAATTCTCATTATTATGAGCTCATGGATTATACGTAACATGATTTGTCAGAAATCATTCTAATATGCTTATTTGTTGCTCAAGGAACAATACTTAATGTTTTTGTGGAAACCGCAATACATTTTTGGTTGCACTTTATTTTAATGTGTCATTGTTACAGTGTAATTATATATTTAAGTACTGAGTAGTTTAATTAACTACATGTACTTACTATTGGGTAAGGTTAGGATTAGGGTTTGGTTGAGGGTTTGTTGCATGTAATTGTGGAAAATATACTGTTATTACTATGGTAAGCAAGGACACTGTAAAATAAAGTGTTAACCATTTTTTCAGGATTCTTTGATTAGAAAGTTTACAAGAATAGCATTTATTTAAAATAATAAATATTTCATTAGAAACATAACTCTTCTTTACTGTCTCTATTAATCAATATAGTGCATCCTTTCTGGATAAAAGTGTTACACTTCATTTTAAGGTGCCCTTGTTAAAGTTTAATTATACAAATAAGTACTAAGTAAAACTAATAAAAGCATGCACTTACTATATAATTAGAGTTAGGGTTTGGGGTAACACTTTATTTCATAGTGTCCTTGTTACATATATGTTACATATACTTACCATAGTAATAACAGTAAATTATGCATCATGCAACTAACCCTAAGCCAAACCCTAATCCTTTAGTAAGTACATGTAGCTAATTAAATTACTCAGTACTTACATATATAATTACAAACCTGATTCCAAAAAAGTTGTGACACTGTACAAATTGTGAATAAAAAATTACAAATCTCATAAACTTATATTTTATTCACAATAGAATATAGATAACATATCAAATGTTGAAAGTGAGACATTTTGAAATGTCATGCCAAATATTGGCTCATTTTGGATTTCATGAGAGCTACACATTCCAAAAAAGTTGGGACAGGTAGCAATAAGAGGCCGGAAAAGTTAAATGTACATATAAGGAACAGCTGGAGGACCAATTTGCTACTTATTAGGTCAACTGGCAACATGATTGGGTATAAAAAAGAGCCTCTCAGAGTGGCAGTGTCTCTCAGAAGTCAAGATGGGCAGAGGATCACCAATTCCCCCAATGCTGCGGCTAAAAATAGTGGAGCAATATCAGAAAGGAGTTTCTCAGAGAAAAACTGCAAAGAGTTTGAAGTTATCATCATCTACAGTGCATAATATCATCCAAAGATTCAGAGAATCTGGAACAATCTCTGTGCGTAGGGGTCAAGGCCGGAAAACCATACTGGAAGCCCGTGATCTTCGGGCCCTTAGACGGCACTGCATCACATACAGGAATGCTACTGTAATGGAAATCTCAACATGGGCTCAGGAATACTTCCAGAAAACATTGTCGGTGAACACCAACCTTGCCATTTGCCATTGCCGGCTAAAACTCTATAGGTCAAAAAAGAAGCCATATCTAAACATGATCCAGAAGCGCAGGCATTTTCTCTGGCCAAGGCTCATTTAAAATGGACTGTGGCAAAGTGGAAAACTGTTCTGTGGTCAGACGAATCAAAATTTGAAGTTCTTTTTGGAAAACTGGGACACCATGTCATCCGGACTAAAGAGGACAAGGACAACCCAAGTTGTTATTAGCGCTCAGTTCAGAAGCCTGCATCTCTGATGGTATGGGGTTGCATGAGTGCGTGTGGCATGGGCAGCTTACACATCTGGAAAGGCACCATCAATGCTGAAAGGTATATCCAAGTTCTAGAACAACATATGCTCCCATCCAGACGTTGTCTCTTTCAGGGAAGACATGAATTCCAACATGACAATGCCAGACCACATACTGCATCAATTACAACATCATGGCTGCGTAGAAGAAGGATCCGGGTACTGAAATGGCCAGTCTACAGTCCAGATCTTTCACCCATAGAAAACATTTGGTGCATCATAAAGAGGAAGCTGCGACAAAGAAGACCTAAGACAGTTGAGCAACTAGAAGCCTGTATTAGACAAGAATGGGACAACATTCCTATTCCTAAACTTGAGCAACTTGTCTCCTCAGTCCCCAGATGTTTGCAGACCCCAAACCTTTGAAAGTTACTGTACAGTGGAATGGTTATTCTATATTCTTTTATATTTTAACCTAATTGAAAATCTTGATGGAAAAGTTTATGGACATGTTATTTGTCAACAATCATTTATGAATAATTATAATATGTATTATTATTATTATTATTAGTTTGACAGTGCCACCTATTGGTGAAACCAATTTCTTTCAGATGCTATGGTTTCAAATGCCCAGTTACAGTATATTTGTGTATTTGTGTGTGTGTTGTAGGTGTGAGGGTGGAGGCTAAACCCCCGGTGTTCAGCTCTACTCTGAAAGATTGTTCTGTATCAGAGGGACAGGACTTCATCCTGCAGTGCTCAATAGAAGGCAGACCACTGCCGGAGCTCTCCTGGCTGCACAATGGTAAGATGACACACAGTTTGAGTGACACATCCAGTGTATCCACATTATCCAGTCATTCTCATTTGTGAGTCAGTTTAGATAAAAACATCTGCTGAACTATATATATATATATATATATATATATATATATATATATATATATATATATATATATATACACGAGAGAACTGGTCATGGTAACAGCCATGCAAACTCACAATTATATATTACAGCTGCAATGTGGGGCAGACATTATGCCAAATATGTGAGGTTAAAAGTTGCTCAGGTATCAGTCTTACTGAAGTGAACTCAGATGTATTAGTGTATAGGACGAGTAAAAAGCTCTCCTTGAGGGCGAAGTTAAGCAGCTTCTTTGTAACCAGTAGAGGGCAGTAGTGTTGCTGTATTAATACTGTTTTCAAAAACCTGATGATCCCCCCACCCCCGATTTCTGAAATGTTCTTACCACCTATGCCATGCCATGGAGAGATAAATTGCTTGATATCTGTCTCTGCCCATGTCTGAGACAGAAGGGTTATGAAGGTTAGTGTGTGTGATTGAGTATCACTCTGTTCTCTCTTTAGCTAAAATAGGCTGTATAATAATTGCTGTCCACGTGAAATTGTAAATGCAACCACATCAGTCTTATAGACCTTATATGCCAGAGAAAGAAACACGCAGCCATCTTTTCTTTGAATTTCTTTTTTTGCAGTAGATCTGTATATTTCAATGGTGAAAGTTATCATGAGCATTGTAATGTTTGAAGCGGATATCATAACAAATGTCAGTAGACCGGGAAGATTTTAAAATGAGCGGTTCATTCACAAATCTATAAGAACTTGCATTCATGCTGTGGAAATACAAACCGGAAGACAGAACACAAGGAGCACAGTGCAGCAAAGGGGCGGGGCAACAGAAAGTCTATAGCTGAGTTTCATAGCAACAATTGCATGTAATAGTGCTGCTATAATTTTGTTAAACTGAAATTGTATTGACATTTTCATCATTGGGTTCATAAAGAGCTTCCTGAACAATGCTACCAAACCTACCACCTTCAAATTTATCTCAGCATCTGAAAACAATCTAAAACAATCCTAAAAGATCCATCCATCCATCCATCCATCCATCCATCCATCCATCCATCCATCCATCCATCCATCCATCCATCCATCCATCCATCCATCCATCCATCCATCCATCCATCCATCCATCCATCCATCCATCCATGTTGCTATATGGTTGCTAGGACATTGTAAGGTCATTGCTATATCTGTGTTCTGGGTTGTTACTAGGGCGTTGCTAGACAGTTGCTAAGGAGTTTGGAGTAATTTTTAGCATGTGTCTATGCAGTTGCTAAGGTGTTGTTTACTGGTGAATAGAAAACCCAGTCGCTGTGGTGTTGGTGTCTAGATGTGACTCGGGTCCCTCATTTACTATTTGTGGGATTTTTTTCAGCTCTTCACCTATTTTTCATTGTCTGTTGTCTAAAAAAATAGCACATGTCTTCAAGTCAAAGTCATCTTTATTGTCAGTTTTAGCACATCACATGGCAATGGGTAAAACAGTTTCTTCAGGAAACAACAGTGACACATGTAGTAGTCACTGGGACTAAAAGATAACCATAAAACCAACAATAAATATAGTACCATGAGGTACACTGAATGAAAAAGGAGTTAGTAAAGTAGGTAAGTACTTACGTTTATACAGCTAAGTATAGCTAAGTACTACATAAAGCTATTGTTATTACTAAGTGAATATAATATATACATTACATCTACATAAGTGATGTAATAAAATATACTTTATGAGGTAGAGTGACGTTATTGTTCTTAAGGCCCTTTCATTTACATTACATTTAGTCATTTAGCAGACGCTTTTATCCAAAGCAACTTACAAATGAGAGCAATAGAAGTAACTAAAAACAGTCAAGGGCAACAATATGCAAGTGCTGTAACAAGTCTCAGTTAATCTAGCACAGAACACAGGACAGAACAATTTTTTTTTTTTTTTTTTTTTATAAATAAACAGAAAACGAATAGAGTGATAAGTGCTATTCTTTATTGGTCAGGTGCTATTTTTTGAAAATGGCTACCGACTCGGCTGCTCGAAGACAGACAGGTCATTCCACCAGGTGGGAACGGTCCAGGAAAAGGTCCTTGTGAGGGATTTCTTGCCTCTTTGGGATGGCGCCACAAGGTGCCGTTCACTTGCAGAACGCAAGCTTCTGGAGGGTGTGTAAGTCTGAACAAGCGAGTTTAGGTATGTTGGTGCAGAGCCAGTGGTTGCCTTGTAGGCAAGCACCAGTTCCTTGAATTTGATTTGATGACAGATCCAAGTGATGACATGTAGATGGAGAAGAGAAGTGGTCCAAGCACTGAGCCCTGGGGAGCTCCAGTAGCTAGATGATATGACTTAGACACTTCACCTCTCCATGACACCCTGAAGGACCTAGCTGAGAGATAAGACTTGATCCACTTTCACACCAAGAACGATAACTATAACGATAATTATCTTAGCGTCCACACCAGCTGAAGATATCCTTCTGTTTATTTCAAGCGTGTTCTTGTCTGTCACTTTATATGTTCGAGCTCATTACAGCAGGATGGATTCTGATTGGCTGATGTTTTTATCGTTCATCAGCTGGATAAAATTGTTCTGAAAGTGATTCAAACAAAATAGTTTTTCTGTGCCATTATTGTTATAACTGTGACGTGAACTCTGTTCTTTTAATTTTGAGAATTTTTTTTAGAACTATATCTTTTTCTTTATAGTTATCTTCATTGGTGTGAACGGGCCTTTAGTCAATTGTAATGCACTATTAAAGTGATAGTTTAGTTGGGGTTTATGGTCACAGTCCATTTAAGCAATAGTACTACTGATGCTTGCCTTAGCAATTGCTACTAATGATTATATTAATTTTAGCATGCACAGGAATGATAATGTCCAATGGGGTTCCTTTCAATAATATAAAATTCACTTTCAAATTGTAGTGCATTTCCATAATCAATTTTTCCATAGTGACTCTTCGATCGTTGCTGAAGGGCCCTTTGGTGTAACAGTTTTAATTCCATATAAACTGTGCTGTCAGTAAGTTGTCTCTGTATTGTCCTTCGGTGAACGGGATTTCACCAAGCACAACATCTTTGTTGATCCTGGAACAACATTGCAATCAACCAATCAGATTTGAGGGACAAGTTTACAGTTTATGTCAACAAGAATTAGACTATAAGACTGATGGTGGTGTTCTTAATACAGACTTGCTGAAAGTCTTTCGAGTTTGACTCTGGGTTTCCCCGAGAAACTGTGAGCCACAGCAGGAGCCTTTGAGCAAATATGAAACCTTACAACCATATAAAGGCAAAACATGCATCACTCACCCTGAAATATTACACACAGACAGACATGGTAAGTCAGACATCTAAGAGAGAGAGAGAGAGAGGAGAGAGAGAGAGAGGAGAGAGAGAGAGAGAGAGAGAGAGAGAGAGAGAGAGAGAGAGAGAGAGAGAGAGAGAGAGAGAGAGAGAGAGCTTACTGCATCTATTCTGGCTGATTTTACAATCCCTGGAAAAAGTAGGGAGTTATACAAAAAGAAAGAAAAAAGAAAAAGAAGAAGAGGTTTTTCCTCATGATTTTGAGAGGAATGCTCTTTGAATCATGGTGGTCTCAGGAACATTTAGCAATAAAGCCATTTAAAATGGCTTAATGCAAATTATATTGCAAACAAAGAGACAAAGTAGTGTGGTCATATGCTATTCTGTACATTTCCCATTTAACAGATACATTCACACAGCAACCCTTCCAGTGCCACTGAGTGATTTTTTTAAAGCTTTTACTAAATGGGACTACATACAGAGTTTGTCAGGTACATTAAACGTCATCACACCTAACATGAACTAGTCCGCTTTTAAAGCCTCATTGTGTTTATAATTGCAAACAATTTTAAATCAAACTTTCAGCAAAAATACTTTTTAAATAAAGTCTGGAAAAGTTTTCATAAGCTTAATGGTTGTAATGTTGAAGTCATGCAACCATGGTGTAGTTCGTTTATAGCCTACATATAGCTTTTTACTTCTGTCAATTGTAATTAGGCTTCAAAATTCATAAAAGCTGTGTTCATTTGTGAAGATTATAATGATGAATAAAACATGTAAGAATCATAATATCACAAACGCGCTGTGTAGTGTAATCCACAAACGAATGAGATTAAGATTTCAGGATTTTTATTGAGCACAGAGAATAAACAAGCAACTACACATTAAACACTGACAACAACAAACACAGAACTGAAAACTAAGGGCTTATAGACAGCGAATGATAGTTAACAAAACGAGGAACAGGTGTGAAACTAATCAGACAAGTTAGGACAAGAACTAAAACCGGGTGCACACTGTATGATTTATAATAGTTCTGTACGAACATGATCCCCGCTGTAAGCCATGTCACACTGTGGGATCTCAGTTATCATTAATGTCAGACTGTACACAAGAAGACTCTCGTCTGGAGTTTTACATCATCAAACTGTGGCCAGAGACAACCCCTCGAGGACCATCGCCAGATCCCAGGTTGGAAATCTAGCATGAGTTGCAGGCCTCATCCTCCATGCCCCACAGAGAAATTGTATGACCAACTGGTCAAGTCAAGTCACCTTTATTTATATAGCGCTTTTTTACAATGCAGATTGTTTCAAAGCAGCTTCACAGTGTTAAACAGGAAAATAATGGCTGTACAGCCACTCTAGAGAAAACAGTAATGTCATCGTCCAGCTCAGTTAATATATTTAGTGTTCCCAACTAAGCAAGGCAAAAGCCAAAGGCAAAAGAGGCGATGGTGACCAACTGGTGCCTCCCCAGAGGTCTGTCACTTAAAGGGGCGTGAAAAACTGCTATTGCTGCCACGTACACCTTAAGTGTGGACGGGCAGAGACCAGCAGTTGAAGCAATCCTGGAGAAACTCCAGCACTGAAGGGTCCACAAACTGGGTCCACCCCACACACTCTACACCACACAGTGAAAGCATTCCACTTTAGGCTGTACAGTTTTCTCATGGATGGAGCTCTAGAGTTGAGTATAGTCTCGAGTACTCTGGCTGACAGGCCAGCCTCTGGGTACTGAGCCCCCTCAGGGGCCAGACCCACAGTTTCCACAGCTCCGGCCGTGGGTGATGAATTGTGCCCCTGGCCTGGGAAAGTCCTTCCTGAGCGTGATCTCCCATGGAGGACCTGCCAGGAGTAATATAATGTCCGAGAACCATAGTCGGGCCAGCCAGAACAGGGCTACCAGGAGAAGACTGACACCATCCTGACGGACCCTCTCTAGAACTCCTGGGAGCAGAGCGATCGGGGGAAATGCATACAGACACAGCCTTGCCCATGTCGGCGAGTCCTCCATCTCCCCTGCCTCGATGCTGAACCCAACATTTTCCTCAGACGGCCAAAATCCTACAGTGTGAACTCGGCTTAAGGCAATCAGAGCAGTGAAAACGAAACCAAAAAAGAACATGACCATTACACACAAACTTAGTTAGATTATGTTTTGCAATATTTTAAAAGCCAATAGAAAAATCCCATAGGGTTTATGCCGAGGGAACACTTCTGGGTTGGCCTAGAAAAATATCATCACTGTCATCAATGCACCACTCTATTTTCTTATTATGACCACGCCAAGATAACTTTATATTTTGGCTAGACTTTTATCTATGTCTGTCACATGCCTGTCCTGTCTTGTGTAGCACGTGGTGTTTTGTTATTTTGGACCATGTGCTCGGGTCTCTGTCTTATCCCTCCCCCTTGTTATCTGATTAGTGTTTGAGTTCTCCCACCTGTTCCCTCCTGATTATTTTCCCTTTATAAGTTCCCTCATGTTTGCAGTCTGTGTCGGTACGTGTCTAACGTCTCCTGTTTCCCGTTTGTATGTTTTTGAGTTGTTGTTTTGCTGTTTTTCTTGATTATATGTTTTCCCCCTCATGGGTTTTGCTTTGTAATTATGTTTGTTTTGTAATAAATTCTATCCTTCCTGCATTTGAGTCCTCACATTAGTTTTCCTTTATTTCACATAACAATGTCTTGATAACCCCCACCTTCCATCTCCACTTTTATATAATGGATTCAGAAGAATTTAGATTCCTTTCTCAGTGGAATATGTAACATTAAAATGTTCTCAGCACTTAAAATGATGATCAATTACTGATACAGTCTCTTTCTTTTTCTTTCTCTATATTTTCAGATAAGCCCATTCCATATTCCCACACTGTGTTTGAGAATAGTAAGGCTCAGCTGAAAGTTCAGGCAGCTGTTTTGGAGGATGCAGGCGTGTATTCATGTGTAGCAGTGAATGATCATGGGAGAGCTGTGTGTACAGCTCATGTGCTGGTTAAAGGTAAGCCACATATCCCTTTCTTCTATTATTATTTGCTAGTACATTCAGAATGCATCGAGATTTAAAAATAACAAGACGTTTTTTTATGTTCAGGTTGAATGCTGATTGGATGTATTGGATGGTAAAGTCACACTTAAAAATGTCTGAATGTCATTTGCGTTAGACTGTAAAATATCAAACCAGAGTTATTTATTTCAAAGAATCTCAAACTCAGTTTTCAACCTAAACATTTCACAAAAAGTATTTTTGAGGTTTTCAATGATAAACATTAAACATTAAATTCAAACAGTATTGTGACATTTTGTGGTTGTCAAATGTTAATGGATCACATTGATAGTTCTCTACACCTGTTCTCTACACCTGTAGAGAACTTAAGGAGAACTGATTTATACATCCACTAAAAGTCATCAAAAACCCAACTGATTAAAAGTCATTGAGCAAAATCTTAGCTCTGAGAAAAGCTCTAGCAGCATTTGAGCACACTTTTATCCTCAAGTTTCAGTGTGTGAATCTAAATGGAACTGAATTAGGATTTTCATGTAATTGTCAAATTTCTTGAATAGGCCTACACTTCTTGCCCCCGACTCTGCTAGTCGACTCTGAGGGCGTTTAAGTCATAAAAACGAAAAGACTCTTGTGAGTTTTAACTTCTCTCATGTACACTAGGAGGAGTTTGCTATGTGCTCCGTTGATAAGTGAATATTGTGGATGTTTTTTTAAAAAAGTTATTTTAAGATCCTCAGGATTAGAGAAACATCTGCTCCTTTGCAGTCTGTGAGGCTGTCTAATGGCGGAGGTTCCATGTTCAAGTGGGTTAAAAATGTAAAATACCAGTCTTTTCCCACACACACACACAGACACACACACATGCTGCAGTGGCTGGATCTGATCTCAGAGGACAACTTGAAGGGAAATTACCCTCTGAAATCTGTTCTTTCTGAAAAAATACTTTTTCTCTTTGTTTTTAGACAATATACATTCATTTTAATATTCAATGTACTCACATGTTCAGTATGCATTCAGAAAATGAGTATAAATATGTTTTGATTATTTTACAGGTGCTGGTCATATAATTAGAATATCATCAAAAGTTGATTTATTTCACTAATTCCATTTTTCCATTCCACAACTTGTATATTATATTCATTCATTACACACAGACCGATATATTTCAAATGTTTATTTCTTTTAATTTTGATGATTATAACTGATAACTAAGGAAAATCCCAAATTCAGTATCTCAGAAAATTTGAATATTGTGTAAAGGTTGAATATTGAAGACAGCTGGTGCCACACTCTAATCAGCTGATGAACTCAAAACACCTGCAAAGGCCTTTAAATGGGCTCTCAGTCTAGTTCTGTAGGCTACACAATCATGGGGAAGACTGCTGACCTGACAGTTGTCCAAAAGACGACCATTGACACCTTGCACAAGGAAGGCAAGACACAAAAGGTCATTGCAAAAGAGGCTGGCTGTTCACAGAGCTTTGTGTCCAAGCACATTAATAGAGAGGCCAAGGGAAGGAAAAGTACCACACTTTCACAAGTGGCTAACCATGCCCTGGAGAGGATTGTGAAACACAACCCATTGAAAAATGTGGGGGAGATTCACAAAGAGTGGACTGCAGCTGGAGTCAGTGCTTCAAGAACCACTACGCACAGACATATGTAAGACATGGGTTTCAGCTGTCGCAGTCCTTGTATCAAGCCACTCTTGAACATCAAAGAGCGTCAGAAGTGTCTCGCCTGGGATAAAGACAAAAAGGACTGGACTGCTGCTGAGTGGTCCAAAGTTATGTTCTCTGATGAAAGTAAATCAGGGTCCCAGAGTCTGGTGGAAGAGAGGAGAGGCACACAATCCACGTTGCTTGAGGTCCAGTGTAAAGTTTCCACAGTCAGTGATGGTTTGGGGTGCCATGTCATCTACTGATGTTGGTCCACTGTGTTTTCTGAAGTCCAAGGTCAACGCAGCCGTATACCAGGAAGTTTTAGAGCACTTCATGCTTCCTGCTGCTGACCAACTTTATACTGCATCGCTAAATTGGACTAATTTGGACGGTCACGCTAAAAGTGTGCTGTTTTAATAAAGGGATTTTAAGACTTTGTGTCAGGGGGAAATAATTTAAGTGTGTAACAACTGCAATTTTGTCTTATTTCTGACCCTGTTTTGATGTAAAGTAAATGGAGTCGAGGAGTCGATTCCATTGACTCCTACAGTGGGAGTCGGGAATCGGAGTCGACTCCAAAAAACCTGGAATCGAGCACCCCTAGCTGAATGTCTGATGCATATGGCACACTTATCTGGAAACACTTCAGGAGTTTTGAAGTCGTCATCTGATTGGTTGAATTCTACAGGATGTCTGCAAGACATGTGTGTTGCTTTCTTTAACGGTCTGCCTGGAAACAAATGCCACGACTCCCTTGTGGAAGAAGAATGTCATCGTGTTTACAACTGTGACAATGAGCGCTCACCAGGATCAACTAAACACTGGATTTTCAAAAGTATGTGATGTTCGCAGCTCCATTGTTGCAGTAAACTTGCACAACGTTCTTGAATGAATAATTTATAGATGCACACCGGTCTGTTATTGCAGGGACATCGACTTTACATTTTCACACCCCTAAACATGACACGGAACAAAACAAACTGTGATTGTTACATGTCAGTCAAATGTCCTCTTGGGCGGTCCTTGGCAAATGAAAGCTGTGATGGAGTCCAGAACTTCTACCATCAGTCTGAAGGTCTGGCTACGCGAAACTAATACTCCGGTGACTGGGATCGTTGAGTGGTGGTGGTGAGAGAACCTGGCAAACCTGTGACAGTAACCTTATAACTTGTGTGCCAGGTTGTGAAATTTGTGCAATTATTAAGCTAAAATAGCCTTCAGAGCTACAAATGTTTTATAAATATTGTTTTTTATTAATTATTAATATTATCAATATGATTTGATTTGTTCTTAAAGTAACTATAAACTGTCATTCACTTTTTGGTTTTAGTGAGAGACAGCAACGCTGAATGTGAAATAAGTAAATTCACAGCAACACACACAAACATTCCACACACACTGATGCTTTGATATGACAATGCACACAATCATATATTTATTAAAGTTGGGAGCATGAAATTGTCCAAAATGTCTTGGTAAACATGTCCCCCCACCCCACCAAATTTTACACTTGGCACAATGCAGTCAGGCAAGTACCGTTCTCCTGGCAACCACCAAACCCAGACTCGTCCATCAGATTGCCAGACAGAGAAGCGTGATTCGTCACTCCAGAGAACACGTCTCCACTGCTCTAGAGTCCAGCTTTTCACCACGGCATCGCACGCATGCGCTGACCCCGCTCTGTGATTTTACCTGGTCTACCACTCCATGGCTGAGTTGCTGTTGTTCCCAATTGCTTCCACTTTGTTATAATTCCACTAACAGTTGACCGTGGAATATTTAGTAGTGAGGAAATTTCATGAATGGACTTACTGCACAGTTGGCAACCTATCACAGTACCACGCTTGAATTCACTGAGCTCCTGAGAGTGACCCATTCTTTCACAAATGTTTGTAGAAGCGTCTGCATGCATAGGTGCTTGATTTTATACACCTGCGGCCATGGAAGTGATTGGAACACCTGAATTCAATGATTTGGAGGGGTGTCCCAATACTTATGGCAATATAGTGTATATTGGTGCTGTTATATATTGTTCATCCAAAGCATAACTGAAACATTACTTTTTTTAATATTTTTTTTTAAAATTTAAATTAAAAGTTAAGTTCTGATCTATTATTATCTATTACTGATATTTTTCAAAGATTCAATGACATTACAAAGTGAAACTATTCAAGTCAAGCCACCTTTATTTATATAGCGCTTTATAAAATACAGATTGTTTCAAAGCAGCTTCACAGTGTTAACAGGAAAATGATGCATTTTGGCTGTTGATTCAGTTCCGTTGTAAAGATCATCAATTATTGAATTAGTTAATTTCATTTATAAAGCAGTTCTATGGGAAAAAAAATCATCCAGCTCAGTTCAGTTCTCATACAACAGTCAGATCAATAATATTGTTAAATATTAAATGAATTAAGACACTATAGCAGGTGTTTTTTCACTGCATGTTCACTGCAAAAAAACCTTTCTGTTTTTATCATTTTTAGTGAAGCTGTTTGGTAGTCAGAGGTGTGTGTGATGTTTGTGTGTGTGTGAGCAGATTTTTTTAGGTTTAAAGGGGGGCGTGACCAAAAAGTTTGAGAACCATTGTTCTAAAGAACATTTCTTATCTAAACTTACTGGAAAACTAAACAGAAAATCGTCAGTGTAAATGTCCTTGCACACTAAGTCCAAAATCTTTGCACATTAAAAAATAAATACGACCTCATGTTGTGTCAATCAGGTTTACAGACTGTCATAAAAAAATTCAGATCGGGCTCAATTTTCAGCATTTTTTGCATCCGTAGCAAGCATTTTGAGAGGTGTTTTGACAATTACATTTTTAGAATGACAAATATGAAAAAACACATGCGAAAATTTGGACTCAGTGTGCAAGGTAAGAGATATGTACCTCCGAAAAATAGAACTCAGATGAAGCATATACAGGGAAAATCTGCCCCTGAGAGACACCACATACTTAGAATTATGAATACCCAGAATGATGTGTCTTCACTTTCACAGTAATATTCAGGAGCAGATTAAGGGGTGCACCAGAGGACAAGTAGCTATGTATAAAACAGCTGTTTCTCGATTGACCTTATGATACAGCATCAGGCTCCTACGGTCTGCAACATCCATTAACTTTCTGATGTATCATCTAATAGTTCTAACATGTTTGACAAAGGATGTCGCCCAACTTTTCTCTCGTAGAATAATCATGTGTGACTGATTCTGGTGCAGTACTGAAGAGCAGTGCAGGACACCGTTAGCAGCACAGATGCTCCTGTGTGTGGATTACTGAAGATACAGTTGCTAATTGATGGCAAATACAAATAGAAAGTGGACTAGAAAATCTGAAGAAGAATGGTCGTGTTTCTTAAATACACCAGATTTTTTAATTGTAAAATACTTCACCTTTGTCTTTGTAGTACAGTTTATTAAGGGACAGATGAATGGGAATTTTTATTTTTTTATTCTACCATCATCTAGTCACCTTTATCTTGTTCCAAACCTGTATTGTATTATTTTTGTTCTTCCATGAAACACAATAGGGAATGCAGCTTTTGCCCATAAAGTGTTTGTCTGCATGTTTTTGAGGTAAATTTAGCATCATGTAATTTGTGTGTTGATCTCCAGCTAAGCCAAGTGTTAAGAGGTCTGCTGCTCATCCCATGACTGATGTGAGGAGACCGTCTGCCCCGGTGTTCCTCAAAGGTCTGCAGGATCTCAGAGTCATGGATGGCAGTCAGGTGACCATGACTGTGGAGGTGACAGGTATGAAACAACCTCAAGTTTTTCAATCTAGGAGGAGAGCAGAGTAACCATTTTTTTACCATTTTTTTTTTTTTTTTTACTCTGATTTATTTATTTATTTATAAATTTATTTATATAATGTGCATATAATTGTCAGAAATCACCTTTTCATTAAGCTGTAATATTTGCCTGCTGGAATTTATGTTCAGAGTAATTTTTACTTTTATGAAAGGCATTTTATATTACACTGTGCCAGCCATTTATATAACATACTTAATGCACAGAATATTACATATTGTAACACAATCAATCCATTAAATCAATCAGTTGTTTGCACCAATCTTTTTGAGTTATGACAACTTCTAATGAAATTGTTCAATAAAAAGTTAGTTACACTGAGAGCTATACTTTATTTATAGTATAAACATTTTTTTAGTTGGTTACTCAAAAATTAAGTTGAACCAACTAATTTCAACATAACAGTGTTGTAGCAGCACTAATTTCACATTCAACAGTGTTTTCAGAATTTTCTGTTTAAATAACACAATATTAACAGGGGTGCACATAACTTTTTTTGGTTTGTTCTCAAAGGAGCACCTGGAAATGCTGCTTGGTACTCACACTTTACGTGGGCACACTTATTCTACAAGCTGTTGTCATCACTTTCCTCTTGACTGATCTTTTTCTCTCGAATATGGTAGATGTTCCATTTTATTTTTAATTCCGTTTTAATTATTCTGGATTCCATTTTTTCCGTTAATTTTTGGACTTCTTTTAATGGTTAAATAAAATTTTAATCATGAAATGTATGCAATTTAACAATTTATAAAAAAATTACATGTTTATCTTTTTTTATATTCTGTTTTGTGTATTTTGTGGTAATAAAATTAAGACAGAAAACATTATTTTAATTTATCTATGTAATTTCATCTACAATTTCATCTATTCTTAAAATTAAAACAATGAAGAAAAATTACGATTCATCTTTAAAAATAAAATGTTGATAATTTATTATTATTATTAGCGTTAGTATTATTATTACATTGAGACATATCGAAATTTAACCAAACTTTTATTTTGAAGGGTTGCCGTGAAGACCTTTTTGGTTTCTGTGCGTTTATGATATGACGATCAAATGAAACGGTAAAATGCTGATGACGTGACTCAGAGCGGCTCTGGAGATGAATTCATGCATTCATGCCCTCATATAGTGAGGCGGGCAGAGGCTAAAAACACAGTGAGTGTCACGAGTGATTCAGTGTGTGTGTGTGTGGTAAATGAACCACCCGTCTGCGCCATTCTTTCACACAACATGCATTCATATTTAAATAGTCTTTTTAATACTTACAGACACTAGTCTCTATATCCATTTGATTTAAGTGTACTGACCTGCTTTTTATTTATTCACAAATATTTGACAAATTCCGAGAAAGTTCACTTTACATTAAATTCCATTTTATGACTGGATTCCGCGATTCCGTCCGTGTTTTCTGCATCGTGGAAATCATATGGCCCTAGAAAAAGCCAACTAGAAAGACATTTAACAACTAATAGTTAATGAACCCCCTTAGCATCGTGATTGCTATATTACCAGAGATGGACTAAATTCTACTCCAGTAAGTAAACATGTCCCTGTCCCCAAAAATGTTGGTACGCAAAAGTGCTTCCCTCCAGGTTTTCTGCTGCGCATCATTTATTTTTACCACGCATGCGCACCAGTAATGTGCATCCCTGAATATTAAGCTGATGTAATGATCAACAATATTACATCAACAGAACTTATCAAAATAATCTTTGCATCTAAAAAGTTTTTATTAAACTGTTAAATTAACATTTTAAACGTGTAATCATGCATTTATTTAAGCTGTGGTAATAGGTCCCTTTATTTTCTTTTTAAAGTGTAGTATACTAACTAAAAACTGAGAGTGTGATGCCACTGTTGCCCTGATCGATTCATTGATACATACATACTAATGCAGATTTATAGCCTTTTCTGTTTATATTTATAGAGGCTTGTAAAATCTGAATTGTGGCAAAATTTTCAAAATCTGTACCATATGTTTTAATAGAGTTTATGTTTTGCTGTGTTTAGTTGATGAATGGAATTTCCTTTGTAATCCCTTAAGAGTGTGTTTGTGCAGATTATTTAACTTCCTGTGTAACGGACAACATCTGAGGAGTTTCCTGACTGTGTATTAGCATGAACATGTGACCTCAACAACATATGAACTTGCTGAAGTCAGAAGAAAACAAAAAATGAAACCATGCTGTTATTTTTTTTTTCATTATTAATATGACTCAACAAAGTGTGTGCAGTGTGGCTTGAGAGACAGAGCTCTCTCTGACGCTCTTGTACGCTCTGCTGTTGATTATTCTTTAGGTTGTCCCACTGACCTCTATTCATCGTCTCCGTAACCCAAATTTGCTTAATCATTTTCAAGTGTGATGTGTTTTCTTGTATGTAGGAAATCCTGCCCCTGAGGTGGTCTGGCTGCATAATGGAAAAGAGATCCAAGAGTCAGAGGATTTCCACTTTGAGAAGAAGGGCTGTCAGTATACTCTCTTCATACAGGAAGTGTTTCCTGAGGACACAGGCACATACACCTGTGAAGTGTGGAATGAAGCCGGAGACGCTCGGACTGAAGCCTCACTGACTGTACAAGGTACAAATCATACAAAGTACAAACTGCATGACAAAATGTGATCTGCAAATAGATACTGTCAGAGCCTTTTATAATAATAGAATAATTAAACATGGATGTGGATCTCCAATGGATTTTGGTTTGTTGCTCACAGAGCCTCAAGATGGGGTTCAGCCCTGGTTCATCACTAAAACCAAGTCCTC
Organism: Paracanthobrama guichenoti; assembly: GCA_018749465.1. Taxonomy (NCBI): domain Eukaryota; kingdom Metazoa; phylum Chordata; class Actinopteri; order Cypriniformes; family Gobionidae; genus Paracanthobrama; species Paracanthobrama guichenoti. The sequence continues at coordinate 1,689,497 of CM031951.1, read as the reverse complement.
TACCGCCTCCCTGGGTCAACATGCTCTGCTCTCTTGTGCCATCGCTGGTGACCCCTTCCCAGAATTCCTCTGGATGAAGGATGGGCAGGTAATATCTGGAGGTGCTGAATTTGAGATCCTACAGAAGGAAGATGTTGTCTCACTGCTCATCAGGAAAGTGAAGACACATCATGCTGGAAACTATGAGATTCATCTCAAGTAAGAGTTTTTACCCTTGATTTAAAAAAAAAAAAAAAGATTTACTAAACCATTCTTTATAGTTTACTTTATATTTATGGTTAGATATTTGGTACTCAAGATGCTTTATTTCACTTAAAGGGATAGAAAAATGAAAATTCTGTCATAATTTACTCACCCTCAAACCTGTATACATCCCTTTGGGTAACACTTTATAATAATGTTCAGTTACAAGTCACTCATAAGTTATTAGTTAATGATGAACTAATCATTTACAAAACATGACAATACATTAATAAATGATTAATAAGTGATATGCTAACATTTTATGAATGATTTGTTAATTTAGTTATAAGTAATTTATAAATTATTAGTTAATACATTCATAAATGATTAATAAGTGGTATGCTATACCGCCTATATCTGTATATATAAGTGATGAATAGTTTACACTTTAGATTAGGGATGCAGAAAGTCCTGTAAATGACTTGTATACACATACAAGCAATGTACAAATGGAAAGAAAGATCTACAAATGATATGTAACACATTTACATTTACAAGTGATGAATGGTTTATTCTTTTTGATTAGGGGATGCAGAAAGTGTTGTAAATGATTTACACATCATCTATAACAGGTGTTGAACACTTTGTAGTGTGTACTGCAGTGTAAGTGCTGACTGTTGAGGGAATAGGCCGCTGTCTTCTGTGAAACACATGAACGCTTTAACCGCTGTGCAGCTGATGTGAGCTCCAGTGGAAGGTGGAACTGGTTCACATTATCACAGATCAAAGTATTTATTAAACCCACCGGAAGCCCTTGACTGTAAGCCATTTATAAATGTTTATCCCCTTGAAAACAAATAAATTACTCTTCTTCATTTTTGTTTTAGCATCCTGCATGTTTGTGCTTTTGAACACAGACCAGCTTATACTGATCATTTACTAATGGTCTGTTCATAATTTGTTCAAGAGTAACCATTGTTTATTGAGACGATACTAAAACTAGTTTGACATAAATACTTCAATGATTTATAAGTCATAAATAGTGTATCAATTAATAACTCATCAAACATCTACTATTGATCCGTTTGATTTATTTCATGTTTTTTTAAGATAACTTACAGCACATTTGTGCATCATTAGCTTACCACTTATTAATGTTATATAGTCATGTTTTGTAAATTATTAGTTCATCATTAACTAATAATTAATAAATGACTTGTAACTAAATTAACAAAACATATCACCTATTAATCATTTATGAACATATAGTCATGTTTTGTAAATGATTAGTTCATCATTAACTAATAACTTATAAGTGACTTACAACTGAACATTATTATAAAATGTTACCGGTTTGGAACAACCATGACTAAATGATGACAGAATTTTCATTTTTGGATGAAAACTTTAATAACAATGACGAGTAAACATGTTTTAAGGATTATAGAGTTCATTTTTCTTCAAGGTGAATGATATGGATTTTACTTTGGTGATTTTTATTTTATTTTATCACTAATAGTGTCATGTGAAAATGACATTTTACCTATACAAATATTAAGTTTTTTTTTTTGCATTGTCATTGTTTTGATCAAATTATCAAATATTCTCTTCAAATTCTAATGACCATAAAATATTGTAGGTAACAAAAGCTATTTTGAAATTCTGAAGTACTGATACATCACGGTAGAATTGTCACTTTGTTACATGACATCCACACATTTAAGGACATGCATGGCGATTCTGTCACATCAGGAAACGTTGTTTTATTAGTTCCTCGTTTACTTTTTCAATTCTGCAGTTTCCCATAAATGATCTTCAACGTTCATAAATATTCTGTTGCTCTCAGGAATAAAGTAGGAGAGTGCAGGTCAGTGGCCACTCTGCACGTCAGCGAGGACCCCATGTTGTCTGGTGATGATTCTCATAAGCAGTACGTTCTCCTTCTATTCTTGCTCTTTTCTGCCCCGTAGCTATATTTACAGCCCTTGCCTCTTAACCCCTGCACTAAATCTACATAATATCTCTATATAACCAAATGCTCTGTTTATGCTTCCTCACTCAGCTGTGCTGTTGTCTAAAGAGGAGTGTGGGTTAGTTTAGGGGCCTCATTCTGGTCTCATTTCCCTATAAGGCCTCTGAAGTCATCTCTGATGCAACTCTGTCATGTTGAACTAACTCTCCCCTTGATTAAGCTGCTCTCCAGTGTGGGCTGAGCTAGCTGGGTCTTTAAACATCTCTGTATTTTTTTCTCTCCACTCTTCCTGTGGCAGCCGAGGGGTGGAGAGGACTGCACCAGGCAGGGGAGGACATCCAGAGACTCCCAGCCCTGCAACGTCACGCTCTGATCCACTCTGGGAACACAACAGTCGGACAGATCAGAAAGAAGAGGAGGGGTGTGCCACCCTTGGGCTTCTCAAACGGCGTGTAGAGACAAAGGAGCATCGAGAAGACCAAATCCGACAACAGGAGGCCGAACAGATTGACTTCCGAACTGTGCTCGGCCGCAAGGTCAACACTAAGAGCATCTCCGAGGAAGACCTGAAGGAGATCACAGCCGAGCAGATGGACTTCAGGGGGAACCTCCAACGGCAGATCAAGCCCAAGACGCAGACGGAAGAGGAACGTAAAGTCAACGTTCCACAACAGGTAGACTTCAGAGCAGTGCTGGGAAAGAAAGGAACCCAAGGCCCAAAACCTGGTCCTGGATCCTTAGTGAAAACACAACCTAACAAAAATGAAGCTGTTGACTTCAGATCAGTGTTAGGCAACAAGAAAAAACAATCAAGCCAGGACAGGAATGGAGAAAGCCAAGGTGATACCAAGGAAGACACCAGAGAAAAGGAAAATGATGTGAATTGTGTGGATGGAGAGATAAAAGAGAAAACAAAGGCAGTTGGGAAAAAAGAGCCCACTTTTACACAGAAACTGAGTGACGTGACGGTATTGGATGGGGAACGTTTGCATCTAGAGTGCCAGCTTTCATCTGAGTCTCCTGCTAAAGTGACATGGACGCTTGATGGAAAACTCATCAAACCATCCAAATTCATCATTATTGCTAACGAGGGTCAGTGTTGCATTTACAGTTTAAAATTACACAAGTAAGAGGACTAATTTTTTACAATCTGTCATGGATAATGTTTGGCATGTTGGCGTTCATCAGGTGCTCTATTACGTTATATGCATGTGTACGTTTCAAGCATCAGCAGACCAGAGGTAATCACAATGTGATATTAATTTTATACAACATTTCTCTAAAAAAAAATTTATATTGATTACCTGACATTGCAGAGAGTTGACTTTTGGTCCACTAACGAAAATCTTTCCAAATGAAGCCAAGACTGGACCAACTTTGCAGAGAAACACGATGGTTGGCTGAAACACCTCAAACATAGACGAGCATTAGAACGCCACTTATCCAATCAGACAAGAGGAGCGGAAGTAACTGTTACATAATTGTCTTTAAACAGTGGTAACATGACACTCTGGTATTAGCCGGCAGGAGTGTGATTGGATGAAGTTTATTTAAGATGTTTCATGATGCATTAGGTCTATCAGTAATGTTATTCAACAGAGAAAAGTACTGTAGTGTGAAGGTGTGCAGTGAGGGATGTATCACTGTGGCTTGGCCACCTGTGTCCTTATTTTTTAAAGAGGATATATATGTTTCACAAAGATTTCATCAAGTATATCAATGTAGTGACAAATACAAGTTAACCTGTGTACTTCAAGAATATCTGATTGAATATGCATGTGTGGTTTGTAGGAATATTCCGGGTTAAATGCATGTTTAGAAGTACTAACTACATCTATCATTGCACATTTTCCCCATAGATATCAATTATAAGACCACAACAATTTTTTATGTCCAAATGATTTCTGTGGTAATTGACAGCATGTAGCAGATATTGTAAGTATAGGTTAACTTTCCTGTAAGAGAAGGTGCTTCTTCAACCCTCTGAGCATAACTGTTTATTGTGTGTGTATATGTATGTGTGAGCAGGTGGTCAGTGCTCTCTGTCCATTGATAAAGCTCTACCTGAGGATGAAGGGCAATATGTGTGCAGGGCAGAGACCATTGAGGGAAAGGCAGAATGTTCCTGTATGGTCCTAGTGGATGGTGAGTATATCTTATTACACCAGTACAATAAATGTGTTTGCAGCATGCTTTTCCTGTATCTACTCTATGGACCTAAATAAGCTCTCTGAGAGATGAGATGAGGCGTAGTGCAACCTTATGTGTCAAGAGTGTAGTTATTTTCGATATTCTGTGGGGGGAGGGGGGTGTTTTGAATTGTTCAGCACAAATAATTATTTCCCTCTTGACTAGAGAACTATGTCAAAACACTGGGTTCTTTGAGAATATTATGGTTTGAGTCTGTCTGTTTTGGGCTGGGCAGTATGTCTCCCTCCCTAGGGTCTCTGCCTGAGTTTCCGGTAATTACTGACCAGATCAGGCTGCATTGCATCCCTTGCATATCCTAAGATCTCTTCGTTTTGCTTTGTAGGATATGTCTTTACGGCTGATTCTAAATCTCTATGACCTGCATAACATGTTTTGACTATTATCTCTGGATCTCTGTTTGACTTTACAGGTCATGTACCAATGACTTTCTCTTTGTGTCCTGCTTTGCTGGACATGTCCCTGCAGTCGGCTCTAAATCAAATCAAATCAAATCAAATCACCTTTATTTATATAGCGCTTTTAACAAGTCCAATTGTTTCAAAGCAGCTTCACATTGTTAACAGGAAAATAATGCAACAGAATTTGTACAGCCGTTCTGGTGAAACGGTGATGTTATCCAGCTAATTTCAAGTATCATAAAGTGTCAATGCGGGCAGATCGGTAATATAGAAGAAATTTAGGTGTCCCCAACTGAGCAAGCCAAAAGCCAGAGGCAACGGTGGCAAGGAACCAAAACTCCTTCAGGGTCAGAATGGAGAAAAAAACCTTGGGAGAATCCAGGCTCAGTCGGGGTGCCAGTTCTCCTCTGGCCGACGAACAAACAGTGTATGATTATAATTCTGGCAACATAGCAGGTTTTAATTCATATTAAGTAAATAGATATTCGTAAGATTATTCGAAAGATTGGAGTCGTCACGCCGAAGATGGGTTTAATGAGGATGTCGTGTCGATGCAGCATTTACGGCTCTAGATCCCTCTGTCCTGATTAAAGGACATGTCTCTTTCTCTCTTTTATAGTTTCCAGGACATGTCTTTACAGCCATTTATGGATCTCTGTTTTCCACTTGTTTAGCTGTCTTTGGATGTATTTATCCTACTTAACAAGACATGTCAGTAAAGCTGCACTCTAGATCTAGATTTAGTCTAGATCTTTCTGTCAAGTTTTAAAATACTTTTGTCTTGCTTTATAGGAAATCTTCCATTTGTCCAGGATAACATATTCTAACAGTGATCTCTTGTTTCTGCTTGGTTTACAGGACATGTCTCAAGAGTCAACTCTAGATTTCTCTGTCCTAATTAATGGACATGTCCCTATGCTCTTTATACTCACTGTTTTGCTTTCCAGGACATGTCCTTACAGCTGTTTATAATCATTTTGCCCTGCTTTTAAAGACTTGACTCTAAAGTTGTCTCTGTTCTGCTTAACGGGATGTCAAATGCATTATGTAATTTGTGTCCAACTTATAATATCCTTTCCCTTTCATCCACTGTAGATCGATTTTTACTGTTTCTGACATCCATCTATAGATCTCTGTGACATATCCTTGCAGTCGTCTCTTAAGCTCTCCATCCCAACTAAAGGACATCTCTTTCTCTCTGTTCTGGTTTCCAGGACACGTCTTTACAGCTGTTCATAGATCTCTCGGTTGCACTTTAAAGGATGGGTTCCTTAAGCCATGCCCAGAATCCTGATTTACTGGGCATGTCCTGCTTTACAGGACATGTCCTTACAGCCATCTCTTTCTCTTATTTTACAGAACATGTCATTACAGCTGACTCTAGACATCTCTTTCCTGCTTAACAGTGACAAAAGATAGAAAAATATAATTTTAAATGGTGGCATGTTAGTTTACGTGCTTTAATGTTATCATTAACATCTAACATCTTAAAGTGGCTTCTGCTATTTTTACTACTAAATTCCACTTTTTATCCTCAGGTTTGACTTTTTGACCTTTGTTTTGGTCTTGGCAATAAATTGCACTAATAGAATGCCAATAAACTCTCAAAATAATTAATTAGCTTGGATATTTTGGATATATTGGAACTTTTTTTGTGCCGAAGTTGAAGAGGAGGCATAATATGCTGATTTCATGAGGGTCACATGAATTTGATTCTAATTTTGCTCTCTGTAATTCTTTCTGTATTCTCTCTGTCTGTCTGTGATCAGATCCCAGTGTCTCCACACCAGCTGATAAGCGGAGCAGGAAGCCCTCTACCCCGACCACAGAGAGTGAGTTTCCAAAATATGTACTTCCTTTTTTATATCCCAATATGGAGTGGCGTGGGAGATGTGAACCTTTCCCACTGCAGTGCGCACACGCACACACAAAAACACACACATACTCACACACATACTTTTAGGTTGCTTGTAGTTTTTGTGGATAATATCACTCGGGATATATCACTTTCTAAGAAAGAAAGAAAGGTCACTGATCTAAAAGCTAACAGGAAGCACTCCATTTGATTTCTGATAAGGTTAAATTGACTGATTTTTGCAATTTTCTGCAAAGTTGTTCAATTGTTAGAGATTATGTTTAGTGGGTTGCTACTTTTTTCTGTAAATAGGCCTATATCTAGCTTAAAATCAGATTAAAAATACAAACAAACAAAGACATCCATCTGCATGTAGCCTAGTTCATACATCCCTGTTGAAAAAATCAGCATACGCTGGTTAGGTATGTTTTGAAGCATGGCAGCTGCTTTGAGCTGGTTAGTGCTAGTCCTAAGAAACTAGTTTATAACCAGCCCAGGACCAGCTTAAACCAGCTCAAACCAGGTGCCATGCTTCAAAACATACCTCACCAGCATATGTTGATTTTTTTCATCAACCGGGATATCTGCAGAATCAGGGAAAGATGAAAACTAGTTTTCCACTCTATATCTGGAATATCTGGTATTTGCAAAATAACGTTTTAAGATATTGTTTTAGTCTTTGCACTATTTCTATTGTTGTCGTATGGTCCTTAGTTTTGCATCGTCCAGAAGTTTTAGCATAGTTTGATAGAGGAGCATAGTACAGGACAAACACTAGAGGAGATCCATGTTCACTAGTGAACCAGTTGTTCACTTCTCACACTCTTCATCAGATGAGTTGTTTGACAAGGCTGCTGGATAGCTGACTTTGACTGATCCTTAATGTTAAACAAACTCAGTGAGCAAGAAGGAGAATGAGGGGTGAACAAAAGTGTGTTTTAGAGATATAAAGAGAGAATATAAGGAGATTTCTGACAGCGGAGCTAGAGAGATCATGACTTTTACTGCATGACTGCTTGGCAAAACCCATTTGGATTTCCATGTATGGGCTCAGTCAAGACTCTCTCTCACTCTCCGGACCACGAGGAGTGTTGTATGAGTTTTCTAACATCAATGTTTTTAACATGCCTGACATTCTTCAGAATGTTTTGTGAAGCTTTTGTATACTGGTGTGTCTACTTTTCGCCTACTCTTTTAGCAGACTGTTATGTTTTCCACAGTATGCTGTATCTTTCGAAATGGCTGAAACTGAGACTGTTGATATGTGCACTCATCTCTTAAGAGAAATGTCCCATATGTCTGTTTATATTCTCAAAAGAAAGGAGAAGTGAGACTTTAAAGGTATATTTGCAAAGGTTACAGGGAAATTTTGCTGAGAAAAAGGAAATAACCCTTCTGTGACATTATCTGTGATTTTAATGTGCAGGTGAAAGTGTTGAATCATGCTTGTACGTACGTGCAAGCCATGTGAAAGGGCCTTTAGAGTTTTGTTTTGTAACATGCGCTATTAAGTCAAAGTCTATCAGAATTATTTGTGAGCATGTTTGTCTGACACATTTTAGTTAGTGTTAATGCACCTGCTATCTAGTGTTTCAAATTAGTTACTTACAATGTTTCATTTGGGGTAATATGCTACATTATGAAATTGTTGCTTGTGTAGACAGTAGACAATAATCTCACTAGATTTAGAACGCAGCTATGATGAGCCCTAATTTCCCAGATTTAATATGAACTCTGAGGAGGAGGAAGGGTCTAGCTAGCCTCTGTTTTGTTTGACAACACTTCAAACGTCAACAAGAAGTACTCCACCCAGGATCGCTTAGAGCACCTTTAACAATCTGAGCGCATGGTCTGAAGCTCATGGCGCAGGTGCACTTAGGGCGTGTCCGAATCCACTTTTGCTAGTTTAACAACGGAAAAAAAGGTCTGCGCACCAGGCGCATGGTCCAAAATGGTTGTACGTAGTCTTTTAATGAGTCATGGGTGTGTTTTGGCCATAATATGCAATAATCCAATCAGAGTCTCATCTCCCATTCCCTTTAAAAGCCAGTTGCACTTGCACCATGGCGGATTCCCTATTTGCATGGCATAATTTGCGAGCGGAAAGACTGAAGGCTTCTGTTTGTGTGCTGCTGCGTGTCCCTGTGTGTGCTCCCTATAGGTGCATATTACCAACATGCCCTTTAAATAACACAAAAAATACTGCGTTACAGGTTTTTGTTGGTCAATGGTGCAGTTGTTTTCAGTCGCTTCAAAATAGCAACGTGCCAACAATGCTCCTGAACACACCTTGTTTTCAGACCAGCACGCCCATGGGCGAACAGATGGGTGCGAGTGTATCAGCATATTTAAACAACATGGCGTTGGATGTGAAAATGATAACTGCATCGGGCTGAAACTAGCAAAAAACACTTGAGTCGTGCCTGGCGTCGCATTGCGCCGGGTGTGTGATAAGGCCCATAATGTTCCTGCATCCATTTATGTTATAATGCACATGCAGTTGTTGTGCATGGATCTGCGATTCCACAAAGGTGAGATGCAGCAGTGCATTTGTAGCAGCACAGCATGCAAATGTGCTTTCAGTGTTGTACATTTCCACTTCAATAAGGCTGACAATAAAAGATTGAGAGTGGTTTATGGAGGTTTAGCCAGGTCCTCCATTATAGGGGTTACATTGAGTCATTTCGAGTTGTTTGCAGTCATGGAAAATCTGTGATTAAAAATCATGAAGCTATAAAAATAAGCAGTGGTGTCTTAGATGATGGAAAATTCTAACCTCCAAAGCACCTCTGAATCGCTGGTGGAAATTGAACCCAATTGGTGTCCTTAAGGACTCAGTGCTTTCATGACCAGTTCGGAAACAACCACTGCAACTTACGTCATGCTTGTTACATTCCTCTGTCCTAATGGCTTATATTTGTATCTCTATGTTATTAGTTGTGCTTATTAGGAAACCTAACCTAACTAAATATTAAACATTGCCATGTAACTCATGTCACCCCGTATGTATATGGTACAACTACTTTGGCATGCATCAAATTCAGTCATTCTGAAAAGCTCCACCTGCCTAGATCTGCTATAGAATTTATGCATGCATGATTTATGTATATTAATGGTTTTTTTTTCAATTTCAATTTTCCACTTTTATTGTGCATAAATTATGTAATTGTGATAAATTATTCTTTTTTTTTTTTTTTTTTTTTTCTTATTCGTTTTCAATATGGTCTTTTTAATAATCATAGGTTTCTGTACACATAAAGTGTGCTTAATTCTACTTGTCATATACGGTCCCTAAACCTCAATAGCATCAAAAGTATTTTGCAATACATGAACACAATAAATACATTGTATCACATTGTATTTTTCTGACATAAGTACAGAGCAGTTAAAGGCATCAACCATATATTTAAATAAATGACTTATAAGTTTCAAGAGAAATTACATTAAACAACATTTTAGTACATTTGACAGTACACTTTAACCTTATTTCAAAAACAATAGACTAATTATGAAATTACATATAAATATTAGGGGTAGGAATCACCAGAGGCCCCCATGATACGATATTATCGCGATACTTAAGCCACGATACAATATTATTGTGATTTTGTTTTATTTTTTTATTTTTTTAAATATGCTGAGTATTGCATTATGAATGGCCATGCACATTTTACTTTCAATTTAAAATTAGCGCCATTTCGGGGGTGGCAATTGCTTGAATGGTGGGTTCATTGTCATTCTTAATGAAAAACACAACAACAAAACTGTACAATGACAAACTCGCTTACATAGGCGCTTTTACATTTCACGTTAAAACCAAATCTTCACCATCGTCTTGTCATTCAGCTCCTCGCTTTCGTGATGAATGAAATTGGACTCCTGCCACTGATCTACGCTGCACGTTCAGTTTTTAATTGTAGTGTCTGTCATCTAACTGAACTAAATGATTTTTACTACTATAAAAAAATCTAAACGATGGTGGCACAGTAGGCAGTGATGTTACCGGTGTTGCAGCTTATTTCCGCATTATAAGCTCGGAGTTTATGGTAAAATTTTGCACAATACGAACTGAATTTCAGTTCCTGAAAATATTGATACTTGCCATCCTTGTATCGATGCAAAATCACCACACAAAATATTGCGATACTATGCTGTATCGATCTCCACCCCTAATAAATATGTAATTAAGTCTTAACTAAGTGGGTCAAAAAAGAACTTTAATGTTCAGCTAATTGCATTCAATGTAAGTTTAAACAATACTAATGTTTCATTTAACTGTAGAAGTAAAAGAATCAGTCATGTGACTGTTTTGTGGCAGAGCTTTGCATGTTGGTAATAAGTATAACAGAATAGTACTGACACTTCATTTATTTCACCGTGAAGAAATTGGGCTAGTTCTGGGCATTAAACTCTCCCCCCTTTTCATAACTTCTACTATGTCATATTTTATACAGGACTTTTAAATTCTAATTTATATTATGTCTCTCCATACAATACATCACCATGTAGATGTTTCAGTGATACAATAATTCACTTGTTTTTTTCCCCCCGATCATTTATAACATGATGAAGCAATGTTCTAGCCTGACAAGCCAGACCCACATCAAGATGTTGGGTCTGGGAACTCACCATGGGCAGGGCTCAATCCGAGAGGTGGGATAAACGGTTGTCTTTCACATTCCCTTTGCACTCAATAGGATAGCACTACAACCAACCAGAGCAATGAAGAAGGTGAAGCGGAGCTAGTTGATAGATTAAACTTTCGCCGTATCCGGTCGGCAAAACTCAGAGCACATCTTCCTTTCTAAAGAATGACTTCAGTGCCGTTCTTTGTTCTTTTCTCAAAGAAAAGTTTAACAACAAGTCTCCCAGAGTCACGGCCGAAGCCGATTCGAAAGACCACTGTTCGCCAGCTTCTTTGTTTTTAAGTATCACGCGGAACCGTCTCAACTCTGACGTCATTATGTTGAGCCCGCCCACCGACTCTATACACGATGTGATTGGCCTGACTAGAGTTTGGTTTTTCCAGCTCGCAGGTCTACCGAGAATTGCTAGACTACATTCGCGTCAAATTAGATTTGCTGCCGCTAGGGTATGTCTAGATTTCTAGGCTAGCAATGTTCAAGAGAGCAACAGTGATCTGTTTCCTGTTTTCTGTCTTTCTTTTTGTCTGGTTATTTTCTGCAGTGGTTGACAGTGTGAAGTGGTTGTTATATTGGGTGATTTGTTGAAGCAGTGGAGGGCAGAGATTATCTATTTTCTAAGTGTCTTCAGGTTGTCAGGCCTTTAAACAGATAGGTTTGATCCTGTGGCCTAGAGACTAAACATTATGAAACATGGAAGGGATGTTGTGTGTGTGTGTGTGTGTGTCTGTGTGATGTTTCAGGGATATCCTAAAGCCTTTGCTCTGATCTTTACTCATTTGTATAATAAACCTGTGGTTTACATATATGTTCAAAGAATATGCTTTCTTACCAAGGCAACCTCAAATAAAGGCTGGTTCACACTGGTAACAAACACCTAACCACAAAGGTTATTTGATTATTATTTTTTTAAATGTATCTGTATGTTTATTGTTTGTTAGGGCATTGTGAACATGCATGTTCCCAATTTTAAATTCAGCAGCCAATGTCATACAGTAAATGTGCAAAAGAAGTCTTCATACTCTGCGTGCCTGAGGTTATGGTAATGTTATATTAGTAGCCTCATAAACAAATGAACTCAATATAAGTTATTACATATGGTGGCAGGTGGTAATCCTGAGCTCAAATGGAGATGTTTTTCATTTATTCTGCATGCTGAGTTTAGTTTACTGTCAGGCCTACTCTGTGACGCATCTTAGCCACCTGTCTTAGGGCCAGATTTACTAACAGATCGCGTCAGTGCAAACCCTCTTTTAAGTCCGTTAAAAAACTACTGTCAGGATTTACTCAAGACATGCAGTGAACAATTAGCAGTGAAAAGGCGTGGACAGAGTTATTTTTGCGGCTGATCTTATTGCATATGCATTTGTAGGAGTTTCCCTTTCAGATGCAAAATTTATAGGAGGAGAGTATTTAAATGAATCATGCAAGGTGATTTACTGAGGTTTGCGCTCATCAATTTACTGGTGTTTGCGCCATTTACTGCCCAAAAAAGCACAGCTTAAACCAGACGCTAATTGCGCTGCTCTTGATTGTGTTGGTCATTATGTGACTGCGTTCTTTCATTTGCACGTCACCAGTAGATCACGTGCAGAACTTTCCACAGAGCTTTTTTTTTTTTTTTGGAATTGTGCTCTCACGCTAATTTGCCGTATTTAGTAAATCTGGCCCATAGTATTAAAGCAGGTTCTTACTTGCCCAACACTGCAACATTTCCAGTAGACTGCAATTTTTGGGAATTTCTTAGAAAGTATTTTTATGAACAGTCAATACCCAGGAGCACAACAGTACAACCGGACTGAACTTCCAATTCTTGAAGCTTTATTGTCATTCAGGATTTTGATTTTTAGTTTGGAAACAATACTCCACCTTATTCTACTAAATATAAGTAACTTTGCTACTCAAATCAAATCAAATCACCTTTATTTATATAGCGCTTTTAACAAGTCTTTTAACAAGCAGCTTCACATTGTTAACAGGAAAATAATGCAACAGAATTTGTACAGCCGTTCTGGTGAAACGGTGATGTTATCCAGCTAATTTCAAGTATCATATAGCGTCAATGCGGGCAGATCGGTAATATAGATGAAATTTAGGTGTCCCCAACTGAGCAAGCCAAAAGCCAGAGGCAACGGTGGCAAGGAACCAAAACTCCTTCAGGGTCAGAATGGAGAAAAAAACCTTGGGAGAAACCAGGCTCAGTCGGGGTGCCAGTTCTCCTCTGGCCGACGAACAAACAGTGTATGATTATAATTCTGGCAACATAGCAGGTTTTAATTCATATTAAGTAAATAGATATTCGTAAGATTATTCGAAAGATTGGAGTTGTCACGCCGAACACGTGTTTAATGAGGATGTCGTGTCGATGCGGCATTTACGGGGGGAGTTTATTTACTTAGTTTATGCTACTACATGTCAACTACAAATCATTCAAGGATTAGTAGACTGTCTGCTCAATATCTGCTAAAAGTTCTCAACAGACATTCTGCTGACTATAAGTAACTAAGTTCATACGCTATTGAGAGTTGACATGTAGTTGCAAAGTTACTTATAATTAGAAGAATGTCTAAAGTGGACTATGAAAATAAAGTGTAACCTTTAGTTTTTTTTTTTTTGTTGTGTGTGTATTAGGTTACCAATGATGTTTTGTTGTTTGTATGTTTTCATTACTAATTACTGTTAATCACCTAGTTTTGCTTTCCTTTCTGTAGACACAAATCACAAGCAAGTGAAGTCTTTAGATAACTTTGTCTTTAAAAAGTATTAAATATTCAGCCCTGCATCTTTTTTTTTTTCTTTTATTAGGCTCTCCCAGATAATTATCCTCTTTATAGTCTGCAGAGAACATGTCAAATAAACTCCCCCCGTAAATGCCGCATCGACACGACATCCTCATTAAACACGTGTTCGGCGTGACGACTCCAATCTCTCGAATAATCTAACAAATATCTATTTACCTAATATGAATTAAGACCTGCAATGTTGCCAGAATTATAATCATACACTGTTTGTTCGTCGGCCAGAGGAGAACTGGCACCCCGACTGAGCCTGGTTTCTCCCAAGGTTTTTTTCTCCATTCTGACCCTGAAGGAGTTTTGGTTCCTTGCCACCGTTGCCTCTGGCTTTTGGCTTGCTCAGTTGGGGACACCTAAATTTCATCTATATTACCGATCTGCCCGCATTGACACTTTATGATACTTGAAATTAGCTGGATAACATCACCGTTTCACCAGAACGGCTGTACAAATTCTGTTGCATTATTTTCCTGTTAACAATGTGAAGCTGCTTGTTAAAAGCGCTATATAAATAAAGGTGATTTGATTTGATTTATAATTCTTCAACTAGCCTAATCTTATTAGTATTTTGGACAAAATCTAAAATGTAAAAGTTATTTTCATGTGCACTGCTTTAAAAATGCTATTATTTTGTGAATCATTTATATTATATTTATATTATAAATATATTTGCATTATGTTACCTGTGCTGAATAAAGGTGATGGCATATTGTGAACATTGAATTAATATATATATAATATATATATAGACGCCAGGCAAGTGTTTTCTGCTAGTTTCAGCCCGACGCAGTGATCTGTTATCATTTTCACGTCCAGCGCCACGTTGTTTAAATAGCAAATGCACTCGCGCCCATCTGTTCACCCATGGGCGTGCTGGTCTGAAAACGAGGTGTGTTCAGGAACATTGTTGGCGCGTTGCTATTTTGAGGCGACTGAAAACGACTGTGCCATTGACCAACAAAAGCCTGGTCTAAAGTCAATAGTGCAGTATTTTTTGTGTTATTTAAATGGTGTGTTAGTAATATGCGCCTATAGGCGGGTGCACAACGTGCATACACTCTGCTTATTACATACACAGGGACTGGCTTTTAAAGGGAATGGGAGATGAGATTCTGATTGGTTTATTGCACGTTATGCTCAAAACACACCCATGACTCATTAAGAGACTACGTACAACCCTTTTGGACCATGCGCCTGGCGAACAGACCGCTTTTTTTCTGTTGTTAAACTAGCAAAAGTGGATTCAGACACGCCCTAAGTGCACCTGCGCCATTCGCTTCAGACCATGCGCTCAGATAGTTAAAATACACTTTCTGGGTGTCAAACTTTGTGGAAGAGTAGCTACACCAGTAGTAAGGATGCCTGTGTGAATTTGAAGAGAACTGACTTCATACATCCACTTAAAATTACCTTGAGTCTAATTGGTTAAGAGAGGCTAAAAGTTTTTTTCTGGGAAAAAACAAACAAACAAATATTTGTTCACAAATGCCACTTGTTTGAAAAAAAAAAAAAAAAATTCTAATGCAATGAAATTTAGAATTTTTTTGTATTTAGTGTCCAACATGTGCTAAAACTACACTTTAAATAAAATGCATAACTCAAGATCATGTTGACTTTACAGCCCTAAAATTTCACAGGTTATACTGATCTTGCATGAGATTTAATTGGGGGTTGAAGGTTCTATGTATATGTTACTACTACAATTGATTTATAATGAAAGTAAAGTTAGGAATATATGATCAGCTTCATTATAATCTCTATTTATAAGCTCAGTTTGAGATGTGTTTTGTCCAAGGGACTCAGGTGAAAGCTCAATGAAAGTCCAATTTGAGCCAGATACAGAAATAGTTTTGTGTTGGAAAGAGGATGTTTTCATTTTCACGGTTACAGAGAAAAGGAGAGAGGAATGAGAGAATGGCCTCTCAGAGAGGGATGAGATTGGAATGTCTTACAACTGACAGAAAAACTCCTCAGAATTTTGACATTGCTTCAGATCAGAATAGCTTGCTGCAGCTCTAGGCTTGTGTTTGTTGGCTTTGCCATCACATTGTTTCATGACAGCGATCAGATGTAAAATAAATAATGGCAAAAGCTATTTCCTGGATTCTTGTTGGGGATATTTTTAGTATGACCAAAAAAGGAGAAGAGCAAAGAACCTTAGCAGCTGATCTCTCCTAGTATATCCAGAGAAAAAAACATCTCTCCTTTCCTCTCATTCTGCCCTCCCTTTTACCATTTTGTAAACGTGAGAGTGCATGGTCTCTCAAATAGACTAGATTCTGTGAGTAGATCTGGTGGTCGATGTTAACATTTGTGTGTGTGAGTTCATGTTTTTCTGTCCCAGTGGGGACTTTAACCTGAATGCATACAGACTCATGGGGGCGTGTGTCACTGTGGAGACCTAAATGGAGGTCCCCATGAGGAAACAAGCTTATAAATCAGACAGAATGAGTTTTTTTTCATGTGAAAATGCAGAAAGTTTTGTGTGATGGGTAGGTTTAGGTCTAGGGTTAGTTTAGGGGGTGTGTGTGTGGGGTATTGTGTGAGAACAAAGGATTGTGAAATGTATTGTGTGAGAACAAAGAGGATGTGATACGAGAGACATGAAACAAGCACAATTACAATTGGAAATAATTTACATGGGAAAATTCTAATGTTTTGGCTGATGTTTTATGATCAGCCCATTTTCTCTGCGTTAACTGAAAGTGATGTGATATCTGATCTGTGTTTATTTCTTGTGTCTTTCACTTCAGGTGAGGCCAAAATAAAGAAACCCCCACCCAAAACACTGGGTAAACAAGGTAGGATCAAATCAGTCATCATCTGCATGATTTAAAGATACATTTTGGGTTAAGTAGACATGCTGTTGATTACAACAGATAATAATTTTGTCCCTCAGTTTGAACAATCAAAGAAAATGTAGTTTATATATGTTATAGCAGGGGTGCCCAATACTCTTCCTTGCTGCAAAGTTCAGCTCCAACCCTGATCAAATACAGCTGAACCAACTAATTAAGATCTTTACGAGCTCTTGATAATTACTGACAGGTGTGTTGGATCAGGGTTGGATCTGAACTCTGCAGGTAGGTAGATCTCCAGGAACAGGAATGGGCACTCCTGTAATAGGCTGTGTCCGAATACTGGAAAATGCTGCCTTCGGAGGGCACATTTCAAGGTCGGAAGGTATCAAGGCACGTCAGAATCTAATGTTAGCTTTACTTCCTGTCTCCTGAGATCCCTTCACCTGATCGAGTTTTTGAAGGCAGCATAGATGTATCCTTCGCTGCCTTTGGTATCCCACAATCCTGTGCTTTCCATTCTGTGACAGTTGAGCTGGAAAAAAAAGATGGCATCCGCAAGTTACGTTTGCTGGTCAGTTTGTGTGTAAATATACGTTTTTACCAATATTTTCCACTTCTGATGTCATTTCTAGCAAGAAATTACGGTAACACTTTACAATACGGGTGCACTAATATGCAATAATTCATGCTTAACTAATGCACAGATAATCATGAGTTAATGTATGACTCATGAAGAACTAAACCATTTATTAATGTTACTGCATCAGCAACTAATGAACAGTCTATATGATTAATAGATTAAGTAATATATGAATTGCTATTAATTAAATGTGTCATAATGTATTAATTCCCTAATAACGTATTATATTAACTAATAATGTAAATTAACGTGTTAATTACCACAATGGGTCAAAGCCATGCATTTCAACTTCCAGTTTTCTGCTTTAATTAATCATTAGCTAATTATTTACAAAGGTATCATTAAGTAAAGTCATAACATAATGATACCTTTGTAAATCATTAGCTAATGATTATCTGTGCATTAGTTAAGCTTGTATTAATGCATATTAGTGCACCCGTATTGTAAAGTGTTACCGAAATTACTAATGTAGTAATTCAATATTTGTTAAGTTCTCACCAAAGCTCGTTTTATTTTGCTGTAGATCATTAAACTGTTACACTGCCTTAGAAGTCTGTCCGAAATTAGTTTCACAAGGTGCCTTCATGCACAAACGCTGCCTTACAAGTCATTGTCTGATAAGGCAACGAGTCAGCTGCCTAGGTTTTCGGACGCAGCCTTTTTTTTATTCTTTTTTTTCTTCCATCATAAATGACTTGCGCCTCAGAGTGAGCAGACAAAACTATTTTAAACCCCATCATTCTGATGACAGATCTGGTTCAGGCATTTTAATATGATAAAACCAACATTTGAGATGCTGTGCATTATCCAATCGCATCCACTGTTGAGGCAAGGTCACATGACTCGGATCTTTGAGTCTCGTTCAGCAAAATTAATGAATCTTTTTTCAAATCATTTAATTCATTTCAGCAGAATATAATTGAAATGTGCCAAATTGTCCAAGCATGCTAATAGCCAAATTCCCCAACTCACACTTGTTTGTAAGGAAGGTTGGGAATGTACTAATTTCTGTATCCAATACGGCTGTCATGTCACATGACAAAAGAACGAACGACTCAGACCCGAAGACTTGATAGGTGAACTAAACATTTCTGTTTGCTTTACAAAACCTATGGGATGCTGCACATGTGTGGTCAACACAAAATGAACGAATCACTCTCTGAGTTATAAAGATTCATTTAAAATGAACGAATCGTTCCTGATCGAACTAATTAATTCAGTTAATGTATTTTCATTGTAGTTTATGTGCATGTTTTCTTATTTATCGGCCTCAATTAAGTGCATACGTTTTCTATGTGCATATTTTGAATTTATGTGCATCTTGGCATTTCCATAGAAATTTTTTTAATGCAATATCATACCAGGAAATGACATGCAAGGGACATGCTGTAACTGTCTATTCATCCCGGAATAGACCCTTAAGAATTAAAATTTTAGTTTCCCCAAAAAAATATGTAATGTAAAAAAAAGTTAGATTTTATGTATTTTGTGTGTTATGTATTGCTTTAGCTGGGTCAGCACATGTGATTTGATATTTCATGAGGAACACAGGTGGTCTACTGAGAGTATGATCGTCACAACAGAACGTACATCAAATCTCTCTCTTACTACACAGTCTGCCTTCAATACATTTCTACCCCTGTGCAAGCGAATGGATATTCAGAGAAATGGAGCCTAAATTCTGTGTATAATTGGATTGTGTGTGTCAGGTGCTCCTCCTCAGATCCTGCAGTTTCCTGATGATATGAAGATCTTGGCAGGCCAAGAGGTCAGTCTGCTGTGTAATTTCACTGGAGCGCTGCCCATCAGCTGCACCTGGCTCAAGTTCCGCAAACCAGTAAGAAACATTTCACATTTTAACGTGTAGAAACGAGAGAGAGACTCGTAAAGTCTTTTAGTCTCACTCACAGATGGCACATTAATTCACTAACCAGTCCCTTTAAATGCTTTAAAACATAAAGTTGTTTTTGCTATTTAATGTGGCTTTTGGATTGGGAGTTTTCATGATGGCCAAACTGCATTCTATGTCGGAAGCTCACAGCTTTTCCAAAACAGCCATCATCCTCAATGACCAAACACTGCAAGCACTGGCATACCCCTCTGTACACATGGCTCAAAAACACACAAAAATGTTTTTTATTACTCCCATTTATTTGAGTTAGTTGGCTTTCCAATTGAAATAGTTTGAACTGAACACTTGAAGTAGCCTACGCCTGAAACAAGCACCCGTGTTCATGTTGGTTATCCACATCCTCTGCTTCTTTAGATTCAGGAAGGTCAGGGCATCTCAGTATTAAGCACAGACAACAGCAGTCAGCTGACCATCACAGAAGGACAGCAGGAACACTGCGGCTGCTACACCATCGAGATCAGGAACAGCTATGGCATGAGACAGGCTGCACTCAACCTCACTATAGTCGGTAAGTGTGAACACTTGAACATCTGGACATATGCACATGGGAGTCATTACATGAAAGGAGTTTCACAACATGTGATGAAGCCCAAAAATGTACCTTAACCCCTTAACTGTCACCCCCTTTTGATAATAGACATTAAAATGTACTATCCAGACTTAAATGGCTGTAATTCAAGAATGCATTGGAATATAAACATTTGGTCTTGTTTTAAAGAAAACACTTGACAGATTATTGCCGAAGTGAAAGCAATTCAAAATATGAAAGTATGAAAAAGTTATGGAAGTTTAAATTAACTGTAAATGAAAAATACTGTACTAAATATTTTTTATTTTATATAAAACATATATTTTACCAAAAAAACCCATGTCTAACCAAGTTGTGTTCCAAATTTGAAGTTGATATCACAACTTTGATTTGTTTAGGCGCTGTACCAAAAATAGCCACCGGGTGTCATCCACATTCCATTGATTGTTTTTTTGATGCATTTTCCTGTACATTTCTGTCCAAATATCACTTCCATCACAAAACAGTCACCAAATATGGAACCTTGAGACTCTGACCTTTCCGACGATATGTTTTGTCAAGATTAGAAAAGATTTTGATTATAAAGTAGTTAAAATACATTTTGTAATATGAAACATGACACCACCCACTAGGGGAGGAGCCTGCTAGAAGAAATTTGAGTACCGATTCCATGGTAACGCAATGTCGGATTTCAAAACGGTTTTCACAGGATGAATTTTGAGTTCGTAAGCTTTCGAATGATACCTAATTTATGATGATTACTAAAATATAGGATACGAAAAAAATGTTGGGTCATTTTTGAAGTCCATAAAAATGTCCGTCTGTCCATCATATAACTGCTCCACACGGCTCCGGGGGGATAATAAAGGCCTTCTGAAGCAAACTGATGTGTTTTTTGTAAGAAAAATATCCATATTTAAAACTTTATAAAGTAAATGATCTAGCTTCCAGCGAATCTCCTTCCGTATTCAACTCACGGAAAAAGTGTAGCGCCTCTCGCAGTTGAAAATGCTTACTATACGTCAGACGAGCGTAACTGGTGTGCAGACGTGGCGTAAGCATTTTCAACTGTGAGAGGCGCTATACTCGCCAGAAGCTAGATCATTTATTTGATAAAGTTTTAAATATGGATATTTTTCTTCCACAAACGTGCCACTTCGCCTTCAGAAGTCTTTTATTAACCCCCCGGAGCCGTGTGGAGCAGTATGATGGATAGATGCACTTTTATGGACTTCAAAAATGACCCAACAGTCACTGCCAATATAAAGCTTGGAAGAGCCAGGACTTTTTAATATAACTCTGATTGTATTCGTCTGAAAGAATGTCATATACACCTAGGATGGCTTGAGGGGGAGTAAATCATGGGCTCATTTTCATTTTTGTGTGAACTATCCCTTTAATATCAGGGCTCCTACATGGTTTGGAAAAGTATGGAATTTGATTTGATTCATTTCCAGGTCTGGATAAGTATGGAAAAATTTCTAAGCGCTTGTTATCAACTCGAGAAAACCATTGGGAAAAAGAGAGATGACTGTATTTTTTATATACCAAATATAAAGCTAAAAAAAGAATGCTGTATAAACCAATTATTTGAAAAGGTCTGAAAAATCTACAGCTAGGTTTGGAAATTTGAGTTTGGAAAAGAAGGGAATTTTGAAATGGAAACTGTGTAGGAACCCGGTAAAATGCTAACTATTTAAAAGCTGAGCACAAGAATGTGTTCCACCCAGGACAGGGTTTCTGCAGGTTTAATGAAGGTAAATTTAAGACCTTTTTAAGATCATTTAAAGAAAATTTAAGGAATAAATTGAAGAGAACGTACTGTCAATATGTTGTCTAAATGTAAATGTCTAAGCACACAATGAGTTGTATTTACAACACTTCAAAGTTTGAAAATACAATTTCCATTCAACAAAAAAATAGCTTAAAAGTCTGAGATAAGAAATCTTGTGAAAGTGATTTTATGATTAAAAAGAACAACAAATATCTGCCAATGGGTTCAGAAAAATCTGCTTAATTTAAATGCAAGTTTTCATACCCACTGACAGATATTTGTTCTTGTTTTAAGCATAAACTCAATTAATTTTGTTAAAATTCTCAGAAAACAAGACTTATTTTCTTAATTTTGCTCTCAGGTAAATGTATCTTGATTTAAGGATGTTTAGATATTTGTACTGGAAAACACAAATCCTAGATATACATTTTTTTGCTGTGCATGCAATTAAATTTAGGGCCCTATGAAAATGTTTTATTAATTTATTTTTATAGTTTATTCTGTTTTAATTAAATTTTCTGGGCTCTGTTTAATGGTTAAATTACATTTTATTAATCAAAAAGCATGTCTAATTAATTGAAATTTAACTGCAATTTATTAAAAGTTTAACAAAAAATTTAATTTTAGGGCCCTATGAAATACGCTTTTATGAATGGATTCTGCCTTGCGGACCGCCCATTACCCTGACCTGCAGCTGTTTCTCAGAGCGCACTCTTGCAGTGTTGCCATGTCCACTTATTATAACCGTCTTTGGGCTTATTAAGTTTGGCTCAAAAAGCGATCGAGCTTATGGAGTTATGTTATTTTGGTATTTTTTCAGCATAAAGCATTTGGGTTTATTTTGGTTTGTGTTCTTGTTCACTGTTTTTTTAGCAAGATCTTGCAACACAACTAAGTCCAGGCTCACACCATTTTCCCTGTGGTTTTCTTGCATCGCACACATACAGAAGAGAGAAATCTCTCTGATGCACATTACAATACATCAACAACTAGTTAGTCGGTTCCGTACACACTGCATAGAATTTTTGTAAATTCAGCTCGGGAGTTAATTTCGGTTGTAGATTGCTGTTGTCACTCCCATAAATTACTGAACTGTGTGTACAGAACAGGATTAAGCACTAAAAGGTGAATTTACAACTGAATTTAACTGCACTGTGTAATGCACTCTGCACCTGAGATAAGCTGTTAAACAAACATATCATTTTTTATTTTACCTAAAATAGCCTACATCGTACAGACAGTGACACACAAATGTGGACATGTCCACATTCAAGCATATTAATGGGCTTAAACTATTTACTTTTTGTGCACACACTCAAGCTTCGATATCCAGGTTCTTGGCTCTTCTTAAGTTGTTAATTCTAGAACAGCTGTAATCAGATCCTTAATTTGTGTTCAGTGCGATTTGTGAACTGATTCAGTAGGTTCATTGAAAGAAAAAAGCTCTTCACGAATCGGACATTGCTCTTGCGTTTCAGAGAGGGTGCCGATTTCTTCAAGTCCCCCTGCAGCGAAAATCAAGGTTTTAATGTTGTTCACATGACAAACCATGTGCAAAGTCACCACCATTGCAGACTATTTTCTCTTTAAAACTGCAGTGAAATAAAGAAATCGCTGGTGTTTATGACGTCACAAACTATCTTGCAACCAATCATGTCAACGTGTGATCATAAACGAGTGGATCTCTGAACTGGTGCGAGTGAGTGGAGGCAGGGCTAATTTGCATATTCATAGAACCGTGTATACTGAATGAGGCAAGAGTGTAGCTTTATATTCAAGCTATTTTAAGGCATCATTTTTATTTATTTTTTTTCAAGGAAAGAAAAGAACTTGTTTGCTGAAAGAAAACAATCTCATGAAAGAGTGACAGTACAGTGCATTGTACTGACTATAGATAATCCCACCTCATGTCGAGGATGGCAGTGGCTGGTAAAACTGTTGGCTGGCCACTATGCTATCGGAAATCCTACTTCCCACTTCTGAAGTCATAATTCCAAGTACTTCATGTTCAAGTGATTTGTTTTCAGAAAAAAAATAAGCCCAGGTTTACTGTAGCATACACTATACTGCCAAAAGTTTTGGGATGCCTGCCTTTACATGTACATGAACTTTAATGACATCCCATTCTTAATCTGTAGGGTTTAATATGGAGTTGGCCCACCCTTTGCAGCTATAACAGCTTCAACTCTTCTGGGAAGGCTGTCCACAAGGTTTAGGAGTGTGTTTATGGGAATTTTTGACCATTCTTCTAGAAGTGCATTTGTGAGGTCAGGCACTGATGTTGGATGTCACTCATCCATGTCTTTATGGACCTCGCTTTGTGCACTGGTGCACAGTCATGTTGGAACAGGAAGGAGCCATCCCCAAACTGTTTCCACAAAGTTGGGAGCATGAAATTGTCCAAAATGTGTTGGCATGTTGAAGCATTAAGAGTTCCTTTCACTGGAACTAAGGGGCTAAGCCCAACCCCTGAAAAACAACCCCACACCATAAAATCTCCTCCACCAAACTTTACACTTGGCACAATGCAGTCAGGCAAGTATCGTTATCCTGGCAACTGCCAAACCCAGACTCATCCATCGGAATACCAGACAGAGAAGCGTGATTCGTCACTCCAGAGAACACGTCTCCACTGCTCTAGAGTCCAGTGGTGGCGTGCTTTACACCGCTGCATCCAACGCTTTGCATTGCACTTGGTGATGTAAGGCTTGTATGAGCTGCTCGGCCATGGAAACCCATTCCAGAAGTTCTCTATGCACTGTTCTTGAGCTAATCTGAAGGCCACATGAAGTTTGGACGTCTGTAGCTATTGACTGCAAAATGTTTGGCAACTTCTGTGCTGCGCACTATAAGCCTCAGCATGCACTGACCCTGCTCTGTGATTTTACGTGGCCTACCACTCCATGGCTGAGCTGCTGTTGTTCCCAATTGCTTCTACTTTGTTATAATACCACTAACAGTTGACCGTGGAATATTTATTAGTGAGGAAATTTCATGAATGGACTTACTGCACAGTTGGCAACCTATCACAGTACCACGCTTGAATTCACTGAGCTCCTGAGAGCGACCCATTCTTTCACAAATGTTTGTAGAAGCGTCTGCATGCCTAGGTGCTTGATTTTATACACATGTGGCCATGGAAGTGATTGGAACACCTGAATTCAATGATTTAGAGGGGTGTCCCAATACTTTTGGCAATATAGTGTATTTCAAATTCAAATACCTGCTTTTATCATGTAAAAAAGGTACAGTATGCATAATATGGTCATAGATATTCCTTAAATGTACATGACTGAAATGACAAGTGCTAGCAAGTTGGCTGTATTTGGAAAAAAGAATAACACCTACAACTGACTACAGAAACGTCTTCTCTGCCATGCTGAAAATGTTTGGTTCCCTTCCTATCAAAATGATCTGTGAGTTTCCCAGGCATGATTGTGAGTTTCCTACTCGGAAGCTGCACATGAATGCCCCCTGAAGTCATATTTACGGTAATTCCACTTGAAGGCAGAATTAGGTGCATCTTAAAGAGTAAAAAGACAATATAATCATAGAACATTGTCTGTTTTCTGTTACAAAAACACATTGCTTGGCTGCAATGCTGGCTGTCATTTTGCCAGTTAAGTAATGTACTTGTAATTAATCTGACCTCTTTGGTGAATTTTAGGATGCCAATGTCTCTCCAGCTTTAATCTTGATCTGTTTTTGCAGATAAGCCTGACCCCCCTGCCCGCGTCCCAGCAGCCTCAGACATCCGTAAGTCCAGCCTCACACTGTCCTGGTATGGGCCGACATACGATGGGGGCTGTGCTGTTCATTCCTACAACCTGGAGATATGGAACTCTGTGGACATGAAGTGGACAGATCTGGCGTCCTGTAACAGCACCTCTTATAACGTACAGAACCTGCTTCCAGACAGACAGTACAAGTTTCGAGTGAGAGCTGTAAATATTTATGGTGTCGGGGAGCCTAGTGCTGAGTGTGAGCCGGTGCAGGTGGGACTGAAGGCCGAAGAGGGTGAGCGCCACCTAGTGGACATCAGTAGTATTATATTAGGAACAAAGCATGGATTACGCTGTTAACTTTAGTTATTTTAGTTTAAAATGTGTTGAAAAAACAGTCTGTTGATTTTACAGAAAATAAGGAAGATGAAGTCGAGCCCTCAGATGATGGTATGTATCATGCTTGTGAAATTTTAATATTGTAATCCTCAGGTTTCTGATGTATATTTGAAAAGATGATTCTCTCATGCTATTCAGAGAGGTAGAGACTGTAAAATACACATGCTTCTCAGTTTTTGCATAGACGATTTACCTTATACTTCAACTGCATTTACTGATCATTTCTGATTATATCAGCTAAAGTGTCACTGAATTATTACAGTTCTTCTCAATAGCTGTAGAATCGCTTAAATCTCAAATGAGATTTTTCTTTTCTTCCTGAAAACAATACATTTAGATCTCTGAACAATTAGTTTCTTGTTCACATCAGATTTTAATTTCTTATTGATTCAAGCAATTGCATTTGTTTTGGCATGTGTGCAAAAGAGTAAGTACAATTGTCTACAATTTGCACAATAACTAAATGCACATAGTTGACCAAAACTGATGAGTTGATTCTCAGTGAATCTGTCAAGCTCTTCACAACTTCTAAACATTCTTTCATCGTGTGAGCCATCACATGCAAACGTATTCATTCAGTTATTTAAATCTGTCAGACATGCATGTATAGTCCATGCATATCTGACATGGAATGTTTGTAATGTCTGTTAAATTGTATTGTATTGTATTGTATTAAACTAATAATCACAATCTTAATAATCAACCAGTCAAGTTTGGAAGTATATGGAGTTTGTTCAGCACAATCACTACTATTTTTGAACATGGAGGAACCATAACATACATTTGTATTCATACAGTACATTTATTTTTTTGTAGGAATGTGTTACGTTTAAACTGAAAATTCACAGTTGCTTGCCATGGAAGAGCAATAGGAGGATATATAAGAATGTTTGGTGGTGTTAGGGGAAGGCATAATAGGGCGTAAAAATGAGCAAGCAACTGTGAATTTTCCAAAAATGTACTGTGTGAATACAAATGTAGACCATTTGGTTTTTGTGTACTACATTATTAACTTTGTAAAATGTTACCTGTTGTTGAAATTTGTATCTAAAAGCTCAGTGTGATACACAAGAGCATTCAGCAAGACAAAACTGACATTCTTGTATAGTATAGAAAGCAGTCAGTGTCAACAAAAAAGTAAAAAAAAGAAAGAAAAGAAACACATAACACTTGTATATAACAGATATTTCCTTGGTGAAAAAACATCTAAACATTTTGCCCAGTATGGCTCACACGATGACAAAAACACAACTTGTACAGTTGTACAGCACTTACAGTTTAGATCATTTTAAGACAAATATGCCAAAGCAACTGAGAACAACTGTAAAGGAAAGTTTTTAAAAAGCATTTCTACTGAGGTTTTTCAAACTGTTGACTGATTATAGACAATCCAGAATAATAGGGCTCTATTTCCTCTCTTTTCACAACAGAAACAGAAAAGGTACAGGACTACAGAGATGTAACGATCAAGACAGATGTAAAAGTAAAGGACCTTTATGATGTGGAAGAACGACTGGGCACGTGAGTATGACAGCAGATCAATAAAATGGTGTAAATAATTTGATATTATTGTACAATAAAGGAACCTGCAACAACATAAAAGATGATCAGAAACATAAACGGTCTTTATTTTTTTCTTTCTTTTTCTTTTCAGAGGGAAATTCGGGACTGTTTTCAAACTGATAGAAAAGTCCACTAAAAAGGTTTGGGCTGGGAAATTCATAAAAGCATATTCTGCCAAAGAAAAAGAAAACGTCAGACAGGAAATTGCAATCATGAATGACCTGCATCACTCAAAGCTTGTGCAGTGTGTCGATGCTTTTGAGGCAAAGACAGACATCGTAATGGTGCTGGAAATGTAAGTGTTTTATGAGCTTTAATCTTCTAATGGTTCTCAGATTAGAGCATGTAAATGGGACTGTTTTTATAGTTCTTACAACGACTGTTAATTACTTTGAAAATGTCTGACTAAACTAAACAATATTCATCAATTGATATTAATTTCACTCACAAATACAGACATACACTATCTTACTAAACTAATGGATTGAGACATGGTCCACACTAACCAATCTTTCTCAAGAATAGTTGTAATAGCCTAATTTTTCTGGTAAATGCTGTCCACCACTGTCTGCTTGCAGTGCTGAAAGAAAACAATCTCATGAAAGAGTGACAGTACAGTGCATTGTACTGACTATAGATAATCCCACCTCATGTCGAGGATGGCAGTGGCTGGTAAAACTGTTGGCTGGCCACTATGCTATCGGAAATCCTACTTCCCACTTCTGAAGTCATAATTCCAAGTACTTCATGTTCAAGTGATTTGTTTTCAGAAAAAAAATAAGCCCAGGTTTACTGTAGCATACACTATACTGCCAAAAGTTTTGGGATGTCTGCCTTTACATGTACATTAACTTTAATGACATCCCATTCTTAATCTGTAGGGTTTAATATGGAGTTGGCCCACCCTTTGCAGCTATAACAGCTTCAACTCTTCTGGGAAGTCTGTCCACAAGGTTTAGGAGTGTGTTTATGGGAATTTTTGACCATTCTTCTAGAAGCGCATTCGTGAGGTCAGGCACTGACCCACACCCATAGGTTCTCAGTGACTGCTCATGATTCCAAATAGCTGCATGCAATCCTCACACCACCAAGTACAATGCCAAGAGGTCCAACATCAGTAGCTACACTATATTGCCAAAAGTATTTGGACACCCCTCCAAATCATTGAATTCAGGTGTTTCAATTACTTCCATGGCCACAGGTGTAAAGCATGCCACCATTTTACTCTAGAGCAGTGGAGACGTGTTCTCCGGAGTGACGAATCACGCTTCTCTGGTCTAGCAATCTGATGGACGAGTCTGGGTTTGGCAGTTGCCAGGAGAATGGTACTTGCCTAACTGCATTGTGCCAAGTGTAAAGTTTGGTGGAGGGGGGATTATGGTGTGGGGTTGTTTTTCAGGGGTTGGGCTTAGCCCCTTAGTTCCAGTGAAAGGAACTCTTAATGCTTCAGCATACCAAGACATTTTGGGCAATTTCATGCTCCCAACTTTGTGGAAACAGTTTGGGGATGGCCCCTTCCTGTTCCAACATGACTGTGCACCAGTGCACAAAGCGAGGTCCATAAAGACATGGATGAGTGACATCCAACATCAGTG
Organism: Paracanthobrama guichenoti; assembly: GCA_018749465.1. Classification (NCBI taxonomy): domain Eukaryota; kingdom Metazoa; phylum Chordata; class Actinopteri; order Cypriniformes; family Gobionidae; genus Paracanthobrama; species Paracanthobrama guichenoti. The sequence continues at coordinate 1,660,505 of CM031951.1, read as the reverse complement.
CCTGACCTCACAAATGCACTTCTAGAAGAATGGTCAAAAATTCCCATAAACACACTCCCAAACCTTGTGGAAAGCCTTTCCAAAAGAGCTGAAGCTGTTATAGCTGCAAAGGGTGGACCAACTCTTAAACCCTACGGATTAAGAATGGGATGTCATTAAAGTGCATGTAAAGGCAGGTGTCCCAAAACTTTTGGTAATATAGTGTATGTGTCTATCCAAAGTTGTGAATTTAACTTGTGTGCATTGGAATATCACATAAAACATTTGTGAATAAAGCACAGTTTCCATCCAGGGAGCCGAAGAAAAAAAAATTGTCACTTCCTGATAAACTGTCGCTAAATATCACTAAGAAAAATGGATGTTGGCGCAGTATGAGAAGCCACTGTATATAATAAATTAACAGACGAAACGCCAATTAAGTTACTTGCTTTCGGAGACGGATAACTGCTGTTTGGTCATAGGTAGTTATACTCAACTCAACACAAAGTGTGCACATCTAACAGGTAAAAAACTCAATGAGGGTGCTCAACCACATAAAAATATTTAAAAAGGAAGGAAAAATTGACACACAATAGCTCCAAAAATAGAAAAAATATTTATATCGAACCCAATAGCTTTTCATTAGACAATAGTTTAGACCTTCCTTTTTTAGGTAATTATACTGAACCACTTTGACATCAGACTTTGCTCAGCCATTTCAGAACAACCAAAATAGCATTTCAGATGCTGTACAATGAGATCGGTCTGCTGGCTGGTCCAGTTATGTTGTCCCATCGTGAAGTCACATCTTTCGAGGAATTTATTCGGTAAATGTATTCCCATCGTAGTTTGTGTGCATGTTTTCTTATCGGATAAATGGTTTATCCGACTCAGTTGAGCACATATGTTTTTAATGCGCATTTTTAGAATTTATGCACATTTTGCCGTTTCCATCCGTTAATTTATTATGTGATATTCCAAAATGCCCATAAAAATAGGTTGATGGAAATATCTAGTGTCTGACCTCACAAATGCACTACTGGATGAATGGGCAAACATTCCCCTCAGAAACTCTTCAAAATCATGTAGAAAGCCTTCCCAGAAGAGTGAAAGCTGTTGTAACTCATTCATGCCACTGTATGTCAGACTATAATGTAATATATTTTTGCCATAATTCCATATGCCAAAAATGTGTCCATTTTGTTTTAACTCGCTTTTAGTAGAAGTTCATCCTAAAATGAAAGTTCCGTCATCATTTACTCGCCCTCGAGTTGTTCTAAAGCTGTATGAATTTCTTTCTTGTGCTGAACACAAAAGAAGATAGTTTGAAGAATGTTTCTGGTCCCCATTGACTTCTATAGTATTTTTTTTCTTCTATACTATGGAAGTCAATGGGGACCAGCAACTGGCTGGTTACCAACATTGTTCAAAATATTTCCATTTATGTTCAACAGAAGAAAGAACTTAAATGCAGCTTTAGAACAACTTGAGGGCGAGTAAATGATGACAGAATTGAAATTTTTTTTAACTATCCCTTTAAGTGTCTTGAAGAAGGACAGTTCATAGATCAACTGTTACAGAGACTGAACCTTTTAGTTGAACTCTGTTGTCTGTGTATTGGCTGAACTTTGATGTTCTTCAGGATTTCTGGAGGGGAGCTGTTTGAGCGGATAATAGATGAGGACTTTGAGCTGACAGAGAGAGAGGTGATCAAATACATGCTTCAGATTGTGGATGGAGTAAATTTCATCCATAAGAAAGGCATCGTCCACCTGGACCTCAAACCTGAGAACATCATGTGTGTCAATAAAACCGGCAGCAAAATCAAACTAATTGACTTTGGACTGGCACGCAGACTGGGTAAATGCTTTTTTTTTTTTTTTTTTTTTCACAGAACTTACATTTATATTTAGACTTTAATTTATTTAAGCTTTACTAATCCACGGTCAGTATAGAATTTTGACATTTTACAATGCTTTTCATTTATAATTTCAACTGAAGCAATTTAAGTCATTTGTTTATTTAAAATATCATATATTGTTTTAAAATGGTATCCTGAATTGGTTTGTGTCTCATGTTTGGCTGTAGAGAATGCTGGGTCTCTGAAAGTCCTTTTTGGGACTCCAGAGTTTGTGGCTCCGGAGGTGATTAATTACGAGGCCATCAGTTACACTACAGACATGTGGAGTATAGGAGTTATCTGCTACATCCTGTGAGTACACAAGTCATGTCACTCTTGTTTATATACTGATTTATACAATACAGACTGTTTAAAGGCAGCTTTATGATAATAAACAGGACATTACCTTTATGGCCAATGTTTTTTTTCCCCCATTTTCTATGCTGATCTTGGTGTAAAATCTGCGGAATTATATGGAATGTATGTAACATGCGCTAAGAATACTACACTCATTGGGTGCTGGCAGCCTAAATTATCCAAGAAAATTAATAAATAATTGTATATGGTGGCCCTTCGATTCATCCAGGGTGTTTCTTTGCCTATGATCTAAATTTGTAGAGCTTCATAATTGACAGTAATGTTCCAATTTTGTGGAGATCAAGTATGCTTTATCATTCTTTAAAAAGGACTATTATAGAAATACACTTATAATTAATATACCTAAGTACTAACTCAATGTAATGCTTTCAGACACTTAATTGGATGTAAATTACAACTATTGTAAATAAAAATGTATTATAGTTTACATTTTAAATATTAAATGCAATTAGCTGAACTTTAGAGTGCTTTTATGACCCATTTACGTAGTTAAGTAGTTACTTTAGTAGACTTTGAAAAGTACGTCTTTATAGGCAATTTCATAATTACTTCTGTTGTCTTTGAAATGTGTTAAAAGTGTATTGTCAAATGTACTGACAAGCATTTATGGTAAACTAAAATAAACATTGATGCAATTTCTATAAAAACTTGTATGTCTTGTATTTAAATATATTTGTAAATACACTTTTGAGTAATGATGAGGTTGCAATTTAGTACACTATATTATATTATATTATATTATATTATTATATTATATTATATTATATTATATTAATGTATCATCATATATTAACTTTAAATGGTGTCAATCGCCAGCTGGCTTGCTGGTAAAATTTTTAGAAATTCTAACAATGCAAAATTGTAAGAACATGAACAAACGTGAATAACGCTGGGGACAGTTGACAGGCCAGCGCTGCACCATCACGAAAGTTTAAGCCTGGCCAATTCAAATATTCAAGCTCAATAGGATGCGAAAAGTCACACTCGCGCACTGTGTGGGAAATTTTCTGTGTGCAAACATCAGGTGCCTGCACCCAGAAATCCACATCTCAGACAGCGTGTGAAGACTGAATTGAGCTCTCCGTCACATCTTCTTGCGCATGGACAGACATATTCAAACAAAATGATGTCAAAATGCCCGTCTTGGCAAGTATCCTTGTAAACAGTCGGTTATGTCTTAACTGAACGTAAACTGTTGAGAAATAAAACGCATGTGTAACAGTATATTGCATCCGTGCATTAGCTCTTAAAGTGATGTGACTGTGTTTTTAATGTTAATCAAACAACAAAAGATAAAGAACAATCACTCATTGCTATCGACTGAATAATGTTTGTAACTTTAATAAGGATTAATCCGTTTCATGGCTGGTAAAAAATATTTCTGGCTGGTAAATTTTCACCGGCTATTGGCAAGTGTGACAAAAATCATGCGTAGCGTCAGTTCTGGCAGGTCACGTTAGTATTAGTCTCACGTAACCAGACCTTCAGACTGACAGCAGAAGTTCTAGACTCCATCGTAGATTTCATTGGTCAAGGACCACCCAAGAGGACGTTTGACTGACATGTAACGCAACCAATCACAGTTCATTTTGCGTCATGTTTAGGGGTGTGAAAATGTCGAGTCCCTGCAATAACAGACTACAAATTATTCATTCATGAACGTTTTTCAAGTTTACTGCAACAATGGAGCCGCGAACGTCACATAATCCAGCATTTAGTTGATCCTGATAAGCGCTCATTGTCACAGTTGTAAACACAATGGAGTGTTTGGAGTTGCGCCATTTGTTTCCAGGCAGACCTTCAGTTAAAGAAAGCAACACGCACATCTTGCGGACATCCTGTAGAATTCAACCAATCAGACTACGACTTCAAAACTCCTTAAGTGTTTCCAGATAAGTGTACCATATGCATCAGATGTTCAGCCAATGGTCAATGGGCATGACATCTGATGCTGAGACTACGTTAGTCAAGCTCGCATCACCTGGCTGTCAGCTGATCACGTCTGATCACGTCCTATAGGAATACGTCTATCGCAGCATACATATATAAGCTCCTTCAGTATTATCAGCTGCTATCGCGTCTTTTGAAGATGATTAAATGTTGTTCTAGCTTAAATGTTATCTTTTTGTTGCTGGTTGTCTGAAGGAAGCTGAATTTGGTCTATTGTTCACGTGTTGTTGCTGAGGCCCCGCGTTATAAGCAAACGTTTCAATGGTTCACTGTTCGTTTTTTCATTCCACACATTTCATGACGGCTATTTTAGAGGCGTGTCTAGATCCATTCCACAGACTCTTTTGAATGTGTTTCAGAACTTTTCAAATTAAAAGCTCTCAATTCATCCCAAAATAAAACATTGCTGCAAAAACATTCTCATACTTTTTTTGAAGGCAAAATCACTAAAGACAAATTGATTGTGAGTAACTGTTGTTGTAATCTCTCCACTTCACACCGCCCTCTTCCAAGCAGTGCTCGAACTCCCCGCATGGGAGTCGGATGCTCTAACAAGGGGGCTAAAGGCTGCAACCTCTAGTGTAAGCCATTAGAGTGTCTCTTGACATGAGGGGAGTTTACCTGCATAGCTCTCACTAGCTGGCCTCCGTTACACTACCATGACAGAACTATTTCAGAACCAGCTGCTATCAAAATAATCTGGTTGGAGTTTGGCTGGCCGCCAGTTGCCGACCACTGGTATACAGTATCTGTGGTAACAGAAAGATGGATCTGTAGATCTCTTGGGTTTCTCTGTGATCTCAGTTCTCCAGTGTTAATCTGGGCATAAAGAAGCAAGTAAAAGGCCTTTTAGTATAATTGTAAAAATGTCCACCTTCACGTCATGGCACACATTAATTTGCTGTGAAATCTTTACTAATTTTTAAGTAAATGTAAGAATAACTTTTATATCATTAGTAATGTTTCACTTCAACTTCACTTTATTGTGATATAGCTCTATTTATTTTCTTTCATTGTTTCTTGTTGTCTTTAGCGTCAGTGGTTTGTCTCCCTTCATGGGGGACAATGATAATGAGACACTTTCTAATGTGACCTCAGCGACGTGGGACTTTGAAGACGATGCATTTGATGAGATCTCAGTCGAAGCCAAAGACTTTATCAGTAGCCTGCTGAAGAAAGACATGAAGTGAGTGCACATCTCTGCTTCACTTTCACAATGCCAAAGTCCTTCAGAACAGACTTGAAAGTATATTTGTTGCCTTTTAAATGTCTGATTCACTTGATTTCCTTGCATCATGCATCAGTGCTGTCTGTTCTTTGTCGGAGATACAGTTAATGTTTTTTCTCAAAGCTCTTTCTCTCAGCAGTTACAGATCAGTGTGTGTGTGTTTTGTCTGTAGAGCTCGTCTGACCTGCGATCAGTGTTTCCAGCACCCATGGCTAAAACAGGACACCACCAACATGGAGGCCAAGAAGCTTTCTAAAGAGAGGATGAAGAAGTATATTCTGAGAAGAAAGTGGCAGGTGATGATCTAGAATGATAATAATGTGACATAAGAAGTTGGTTTTCTCCTTGTTTCTTGTATTATTGAAGGTCTGGTTAAAATGGCCTCAAGATCTTCTCGCAGTGTGTTTGTTATCATATAGTTATTTTGCTGATGTGTTGATGAATAACGTGATAACTGGTAGTTTTGCACTCTCTTCTCCAGAAAACAGGACACGCGGTACGAGCTATTGGTCGACTGTCTAACATGGCATTGATGGCAGGCGTTCATGCCAAAAAGGGTTCCCCCACTGAAGGTACAACTTTTCTTTGTGACCAACTCTTAAAGGTTACTATGGTAATCCAGGTTGAATGTTCAATGAAAAAGTCGTCCCTTACATCCCAAAAACACAAACACAGTTCTCATGAACAACTCGATAGCACGAGCACGTCAGTCCAACTAACGAATATATTACAATTATGACAAAATTAGAGGGTTATATCGATCACTAAAAGAGGAACCAAAGGAAACAAACATATTTTAGGAGTTTATTATCTTACTGTTCGGACACACTGCGAGCTGACGCTTGAAACAGACAGTGGTTTCTAGGATGTGGAAATGAATGGGTCTATCATCACTGAAGTGAACGACAATATGAATGCAAATGGACAAACAAGCGAAAATGACACATGAGAATATTCACGTAAAAGCTAGCATATATTTGTTCTGTGAAACAAAACAAAACAAAACCAATGTTACTCGCCTATCGAGTAGAAATAAAGCAACCTCGGCGTCCGCTCCTTGAGTTCTCTCCAACACTGGAAAGTGATACTTCTTGCCTAATCGTAAGCCTTCTTTTGTTCCAGACATTTTCCACTTTTGTTTTTTTTATCTGCCATCTCTCTCTTTCTGTCGTCGCTCGGCTAATGTCCATCCTGTAGGCTACGTTGTGTCTTGAATAATGACGTGCACTGAGCGCTCTCTTCTCCCCATCATTAGTAGACATGCCCCTTACTGATGATTGGCTACATCTTGGTACTCGGCCTGAGACACTTTTCTAAAGCATTTTTTAAATATAGCTTACCCCACCTTTAAATAATTGACTAGTAGTGACTCAGCTAGTGAATTGTTTTTACATGTTACTTTTTTTGGTGTGTAATGTTGCTGTTTGAGCATGAAAGTGTTCTGCAAGGTTACATAGATCAAAGTCACTCCAAAGCGGTATGATGCATTGCTGGAGAAACTAACCAACTAGTTTCAAATGTTTCCCTGAAACCGTAGTAACATGGTTGCACCTCTTTTCGTTTGAACCACATTGGTTCAACAATATAGGACTGTTGTTAATGACGTCACACTGAGGTAGAGGAGTAATAACTTCTGCTAATTAATCTATTTGAGATCTCTGAGATGCTGCTGTAACGAACATGGCACCTAACGACTACTTCACTGTTTTTGTTCCATGTCATTTTGATTTATGATCTTATACACCATACTCCGGAGTTCTCTTGTGCATTTTATGCACATGCACACTCTTTAAAAACAGCACTGATCGTTGACATGCTAAAATAAATAATTAAAATGAATATATATTTAAATAGAATGAAAGATATAGAATGTACTGAATGTTTATTGCTTAAGCAATAAATAAAGCTTGCTTTATGATCTATTTAAGTCCACATGTCATTTAACAAGGCACTATGCTTCTGACCTCAGCTCGAGGAAGTTTGTGATGCTGTTTGCGAATGCTTGTTGGAACTATGGCTTCGAGAAACAGCAAATCGTTGAACTATGTTGATAATGACCGAAGTTGTGACCCTAGCTAACGGTGCTTTCCAGAAACACATCCCAGAATGTTACTGACAGATTTGCAAGAGAAGTGCTTCCACACATGTAAAATATGTGACAATGTTTTTATTTTTTTTGGTTCATTTTTCAACATTCAAGCATTAAAACCTATTCTAGTAGACCCCAAAAACAAAATTTTGTAAAAGCATATAGGTCCTCTTTAATAGTCAGCTGAAAAGTTTAAAGTTAAAGTTTAATAGTTGTGATAAAGTGTGCTTATTGAAAATGTGTACATTGTCTTTGTATATCTTCTTTAAATTACTATTGTTTTTTTTTGGTTTTTTACATGTGAGGTTGTCTTTGAGAAGCGTCTTCAAGTGATGTTAGCCTACTGTACTACTGTAAAAATGTGTCATTATTACCAAATTCATACAAGTGAGTTAGTAAATCTTCCTGTTTATCTGTCACAGAGGATAAACAGTTTTCTGTTGAACTGGAGCAGAAGACTCTAATGAAACCCACGTTCAGCACTGTTATTAAAGACGTCGAGGTGGTGGAGGGCAGCGCTGCTCGATTCGACTGCATAATTGAAGGTAAAATGATATGGTTACATACTGCTGAAACTAAAATATGGTGCACATGATTAAATCTGGTGTAAAGTAAAATTACAGTTTTAAAGATGACTTTATTATGTGTGCCCAATGTGTTGACATGTTTACCAACAACCCACAACCACTTCAGAAATTATTCTAATATGCTGATTTGGTGCACAAAATTCTTATTATTATCAATGTTGAAAACAGTTGTGCTTAATATTTTTGTGGAAACTGGTAGTTTTTCAGGATTCTTTGATGAATAAATTGAAAATTAAAAAAAAAGTCTTTACTGTCATTGATTAATTTAAAGGGATCGCTCACCCAAAAAATGAAAATTAGCCAAGTCAAGTCACCTTTATTTATATAGCGCTTTTTACAATAAAGATTGTTTCAAAGCAGCTTCACGGTGGTAACAGGAAAATATTGCAACAGAATTTAAGAGAAAGTAATATATTTAGTGTTTTTTAATATTTAGTAGCCCATGATATATGACATGTATATGACATTCTTCTTTCAGATGAATACAATCTGAGTTATATTAAAAAATGTCCTGGCTCTTCCAAGCTTTATAATGGCAGTGAATGGTTGTTTCTGTTTTGAAGTCCATAAAAGTGCATATATCCATCATAAAAGTGCTCTACACGGCTCCGGGGGGGTCAATAAAGGCTAACTGTGGTAAAAAGCTCTGGTGAGAATATGCTAGTTTTGTTTTGCTCTATCCTCTGCGCTTCCGCGTTCGTCACCGGAACTTACGCTACGCCTGTGTCATACGCTGGAACGCCAGTCTCTTGTGAACACCCGTACAACAGTTAGCGGAAGTTAGAGATTACAGCTTGTAAAGTTTTAAATATGGATATTTTTCTTACACAAACGATTCACTTGGAGCCGTGTAGAGCACTTTTATGATGGATATATGCACTTTTATGGACTTCAAAACAGAAACAATCATTCACTGCCATTATAAAGCTTGGAAGAGACAGGACATTTTTTAATATAACTCTGATTGTATTTGTCTGAAAGAATGTCATATACACCTAGAATGAGGGGGAGTTCATGGGCTAATTTTCATTTTTGAGTGAACTATCCCTTTAATGCATACTTGCTTAAGAAAAAAAAGAAAAAAAAAAAAAATGACCTCAAACTTTTAACAGTAGTAGTAAGGCAGTAATTGGGCTCTTTTAGTGTTCATGCATTGTGTCAAGTTTTCTTTCTTTTTTTGTACGTAGGTTATCCTGACCCAGAGGTGGTGTGGTATAAGGACGACCAGCCGATAAAAGAGACGCGCCATTTTCAGATCGATTATGATGAAGACGGAAACTGCAGTCTGGTCATTTCTGAGGTCAATGGTGATGATGACGCAAAGTACACCTGCAAGGCCATGAACAGTGTCGGTGAGGCCATCTGCACCGCCGAACTCATCGTAGAGGTGATGGGAGGAGAGGAGGAGGAGGAGGAAGAATAGAAAACATCACATTTTGCCATGGTTTATTTTCTTTTTCACTTGGTGCCTTTATTCTCACTCTTTTGGACTTCCAGATGATGACAATGATGATGAGGATAATGAAGACCTCAGATCACCTTTTGCTGCATTTCTTTTATTGCACTTTTGATTTGTTCTTTTTATATTTATGCTACAGCTAAAGTCAGATATCAGATTGGTTTATCACATGGCTTTAATGTTACTCACATTCCATTGGTTGCGTGTTCTTCATTGTCATATTTTACACTAAGTAGGGTTTATTTCTTCTTCAACCAAACCAACCTAAACTCACATGTGTGTTTGTGTTATCGCGCGAGACTGTTTGAATTAAGCAGCACTTCCTGTCTGTTAGGACAGCTTTATTTAAGCACAGTAAACTCATGTAAGGGTGCGTTTTCATTTGGAGATTCATTTTCCTCTTCCTCTTTTTCACCTGTCACAGTAGCAGAACTCAACAGATAATTGGAGACACATTTTAAATGTATGTTTATTTTATTAGGAATGTCTATAGATTATATTTCTTTAATGTGTTTACATGTATACGCGTTTGATAAAGTGCAGATTGCATTGTAATGAGAACACTACAAATGTAGTTATTCACTTTTAAAGAATAAATTTTAAATCACAAACAAATTGTATATTTGTGTTCTCAAAAAACAACTTGACTAGTCACTGAAAGTTATTAAAGGCATTGATGGTTACTGTGGGCCCTATTTTAACGATCTGAGCGCATGGTCTGAAGCGAATGGCGCTGGTACACTTAGGGCAAATCCATTTTTGCTAGTTTAACAACAGGAAAAATGGTCAGCGTGCCAGACGCATGGTCCAAAAGGGTTGTACATAGTCTCTTAATGAGTCATGGGTGTGTTTTGGGCGTAACGTGCAATAAACCAATCAGAGTCTCATCTCCCATTCCCTTTAAAAGCCAGTTACGCTCTCACCATGGCGGATTCGCTATTTACATGGTGGAATACAGACACCCTTAAATACACGTGTATTGCCAACTTTGGTCAAATAATTAGCCAATTTTATCCATCATTACTGCAAATAGGTCATTCTGATACACGCAATGACTATCCATTATGACATGTAGGCATTGTTATATTTATGTACACAATAATAATAATTGTGATACATTTGAATCCATAATAATTGTTTACATTTGAATCCTTTAATTTTTCATATTTAAAAATGTTTCATTACGCGTTGTGCACCCGCCTATATGTGCATATTACTAACGTGCCCTTTAAATAACACAAAAAATACTGAGCTATTGACTTTAGAGCAGGTTTTTGTTGGTCAATGGCACCTCAAAATAGCAACGCGCCAACAATGCACCTGAACACACCACGATTTCAGACCATGGGCGAACAGATGGGTGCGAGTGCATTTGCTATTTAAACAACGTGGCACTGGACGTGAAAATGATAACTGCATCGGGCTGAAACTAAGTTTGTAATCCCACAGCGCATACACCCAAAGTGCGCGCAGAGAGCTGCGTCTGGACAGTTCTCTTTTACTTATCATTTTCACTCGTCATTTCTTGAGAGTGATCGTTTCTGTGACTTTTTCCACTAAACTATGTGATCTGAAGGGTCTCTCCCGTCTCACTGCCATAACGTGGCAGAAATGTCACCAGAATGTGTGAAAAAAATCGATTTAATGAGTTTTTGTTATTTATATTTATAACAAATCTATGATATACGACACACAGTTCAAAAAATAGAAACATTCTGTTTTTGCTCTATCAAAGAAAACAGAACAAACGGCAGAACCGTTGTGACTCCGAGCAACACTGTGTTTTATTCCTCGAAGGATCAGCGAATCAGATCAGTCAATTATTTATATATTATAGATCGAGAGACTTTCGAGACTTTCTGCAGATATTGACAGATATTGACGACAAATATTGAATTCACTTGCAGCATTCATTGTCCATAATGGCGCTGTTTAGCAGTGTATTTAGACAACTGTTTGAGTGTTTTGCTCACTTCTTGCTCAGAAGGGAGACACCTCAGAGAGTGCAGCAGTGTGCAGCGCAAGAATTAGCGGCAGAGAAACTTCCAGATCAGTGTGAGGCCTTCGACTACACTGCCAATGACAGAAAGTGCAGGAAGAGACGCTGCAAGGTACCTGAGAAGTGCCCACTTGGAGAGAGAGAGGAGGAAAGAGAGGTGAAGATCAATAAGGGAGGCAGTCATAAAGATGAGGCTGAAATAACACCCAGCCTTGAAAAGACAAAGAAGAGAAGACGTGTACACCAGAAAAAAAGAGAGCTGCACAGTCTGGAAAAGTTGATGGAGGGAGGAAGTGAGCTTAGAGAAGCTGGAGAAAAGAAAAGGAAGGAGAGAAAATCGAAGGGGCGGAAGATCACAGAGCCAACGCCACTTCTTGTGGAGGTCAAACCTCTGCAAACTACAGTCAGATCTTCCTTCTTAAAGCCAATAGAGGGAGAACTACCAATGCTTCCAAGTGTCTCCGGACACCTCGCTCTACCAGCCGCTCACTTCAAACCCCTGCCGCCAGTGACAAAACGACGCTCTTCATCCCAAGTGCGCCATCCCAAACGACTTCCTCCATGCCCCACTCCTGCACCTGATGAAGTTGTTGCTCTGCAACGTCCTCCCAGCCGGAAGCCTCAGCCATTCACTTCTTCCCTGTTTGAGCCATCTCCACAACTCATGCTGATTGATATAGAGGATGAGAAGAATGAGTATGTGGAGTACACAGGGAAGACCATCCGGGCCAGTGACTTACTCAAGTCTGAACGCCCCCAAACGCCTGAGGGCGAAATCAAACCAAGAAAGATGGTTGCTTGGTTGGAGAAGGACAGCGAGGTGCAGGAGGAAGCGTGGGTGAGTGAAGTGGTAGAGGTCCAGGCATTTGAGGAAGAGGAAGGTGACCCCAGTGAAATGGGAGACTCCAAGGCCATACAAGGCCATTCGGATGATGCCTCTCAGATCGATGAGCCTGTGATGAAGTTCTTCTGTGTAGCCTCTCCTGACGGTCCCAAGAACGAGACCCAGCACAATGTGAACGTCCAGACAAAGTGCAAAAGAAAAGTGCCACTTATTCTGTTCACCTGGGCAGAGGAGAAGGTCAAGAAAAAGGAGGAGAAGAAATTAATCAAGGAGAAGGAGCGAAGAGAAAATGAGTTGCTGCTTGAACGCTACATGAATGATCCGAAACTGAAGCACCTGTGGATCAACAAGCACAACCGCAACTATAACTCCTAATGCAGATCATCATCCCTCTTCACCTTTAACCTGTGTAAATAAAAAAGTCTGCATACTAAAAGCTGAAAGATTCATAACTCTTCCTGACTATTAAAACATGAAACGTGTATATGAAATGAATAAAGTTGAGCTAATTTGAATAACTGTTTACCTAGAGCAGCAGCAGAAAGTGAATCATTCAATGCAGTTCAAAAGAGTGAAGTTCACAGATCAAGATTTTCTCTGATGTGGATTCTTCCAATCCATCACCTTTTTCAAACCGAAAGGAAGGCAAAGCATTAATTTAACTCTGTGCAGTGAAGAAAGGATGAGAGTAATATTTAGATGCAGAGTATAAAGCTTTAAAATAAGAACACAATTAAAATTCATTAAAATTTGAGTGTTTTTGTTTTACAGTGGTTGACATGTTCCTCTTATTCAATTTTTGTTAGCCTTGTAGTTGCATGTGTTATAGTCACATGTTTAAAATGTTGTAGAATTCATTTTCATTCATCAATATTCTGATTTCATCAAATTGTCAAAACAACATGTTCTATCAGTTGTTTGTTGAAACATGCATTGGGTGATTCATTTTACTCATATAAGGCTACAAGTTTTTGGGTTTGTTAAATATGTTGATGAATATGTTTCTTTGATAATATGTGTTAATAAATGATGTGTTTTTAATTAAGATGCAGGATCAATTTTGATAAATCGGGGATGGCCTTCCTGAAAAGGAAATTTGTCTGGAGTGCATGATCTAAAATGTTCTATTGGTATATACCTTGCAAATAACACATTATATGAACTGTATTCAAATTGAAATATTATAGCTGGACTTTAAAGTTAACAAAAAAATAAATAAAAAATAAATCTAGATATCTAAATTACACGTTTAACAAAAAGTGGCCCACTTTACCTACAATCACCTAGTTAAAAGTATAAGTTTACGATTTTGCAAAAACATAGCATGTTTGAATTCTATTCGAAAACCTATTTTTCCAGATTTTTCCTATTTTCCAAAACTAAACATCTATATCCTTCACAAAATCTGCTGCTGAAGAAGAAAGAAAACCTAAGGTTTTGCTGTCTTTGGTGGTTGTTTTCCCTTCTAGACCAGTTGATACCAGAACACTCTTAGGCTGGCTCAAGATGCATTTTCTTTTCAGCAGGGAAAAGCGGTATGAAAAATAATGCATTTTCTCCCGCATATGCTATACTTCTCTAGGTGGGTGAAACATGAAGCAGTTTGGGAACCCCTGACAAAATCCATCAATAGAGAGCAGCAGACTTACTCTCTTTATAAAAAAAAAAAAGTACATATTATACACAAAAATGCTCAAATCATGTACATATCTACCATTCATTAGTCAAAAACGCTGTGTTAATGACAAAAATTGACTATGTTCTTCAAACAGCAGTCCTTGGCAGGCCTGGCTCCAGCTTTGATATTTAAGGTGGGCCCCCACTCTGTCACCTGTCACTTCTGCACTACACTTCCCAGCATCCTCCTGGGCTCTCATCTGCATGCGCTTCACAATCACCTGCACCTGTTTGTCATCACCTCACCCTTTATCTGCCTCCATTCCCTGCTCTTCAGGGTCTGGTCTTGTCATTATATTGGCTCACCTGAGGGCCTTACCCATGATCCTGCGCTGTCTTTTAATCATCACTGACCAGCCAGCCTCACCATTCTCCACCTACAAGAGGAAAGACTGTGTCACTTCCAGATAAGCCTTCAGACATTGATATACCTTTTCTTCATTAACCTCTTTGCATCCCCGCTCTGCTCCAGTCCTGCTGTAAATAAAGACTTGTTTACTGACTTGCCTCGTCTGTCCTCTTCTGTATGTGACAGGCCCAGACTTTTAACATTATTTATTTTCCCCCATAAAAAAAACTTTATAACAAAAGAGGCAGGTCTTGAAAGGGAATCTCTATATTTACAGCATTCAATGCTAAGGACCCTTTCTACAGGTTCATTCTGGTTCAGATTTTTATTTGACCTGCAAATTTTTTCACTGACAACAATTACTGTAAGCTGTATAACCAGTATTGTCTAAGCGATTAATTACTAATTATATCTTTCAATAGCCAGCAGGTATATCCCCTTTAAGTAAATATTGTCAGACTAGGCCATAACGTGGGTAATTAACCAAAACATGGTTGTTACTTACTTGGAAATACGTTAGTTAGAAGTAATGGGGTCCTCTTGTGTTACAAGTAACGTTAACCCCTTATGGGCTGTTGCAACATTTGACTTTGTCTATTCAAGTATAAATTGTATGTATATTATCATATGTACGCATGTTACAGCGGTGTGGGTGGGTAACTTAGATGACAGATTTGGGTTTAATGTGTTAAAATGTTGGCTTTCCAATAAAAACGGTCTCTGAGAAACTGAAGAAAATGCAAAAAGTGTTGCAACCGTCCCCACTCTCCTACATTATCCCGCTTATTACACAGCCATTTGCCGCATAAGTAAATAATTATACACGAAATATTGATTTAAGTTGAAATATTTTATTAGGTCTTTAAACACACACACTTCCGCAAAGAAACGGTTGCTAGCAAGCGGCAAGTTCAAGCTAAACGGACATTTAAGGGATGCGGTAAGTTACAGTCATAAAACTTGTATACAAGACATTTTGCCACAAATAATTATGGGGATAAGAGATATTGAGATTAAACTATTTTAAAATGTTACCTGTTTCCTTGTCCATTACAGTGTAGCCTACAAAACATTTGTTGCAAAATGCCAGCAGCTGCGTCTGTATGAAAGAGAGCGAGTCAGTGTTACCCGGATGATATAATTAACTGCTATATTGATTTGAGTTTTAACGTTTTATAAGCTTACCAAATGCAAAACTTCCACGAAGAAATGAGCCTGTGTTTTTCATTTTTAGCAGTTGTTATCAGGGGATAACTGGAATAAGCGTAATTGACCAATCAGAACCAAGAATTCCAAAGAGCCGTTTAAAAATAAAACAAATTAAAAATCTTATTTTACAATAAATTTCATATTTCTTAATAGGATTGGTGACATCCTGAAATATATTAGGGGCTTTAAGTTGATTCAACTCTGCGTCGAATCTCTTCTCTTGGTGGAAAACAAGTAAAAACTGTCCCATCCTTTGAGGCAGCTGAAATGTTCACTAGATGGCGCTTTGGTGTCACCACTAATAAATTCAAGGTCTATTTTAACAAACATCAATTCTGCAACAGTAATGTAAAACATTAGGGTGTACATTTTATAAAAAACTAAATGAGACTTTGTTAAAACATTTATCACATGTCTTGGATTAAAGATCTAATTATGGCCTTGGTAATGTGTGCTTGCTAATAACATTTTCCATGTTGTATTAATATTATCAAACATAATATCATATATAATAAACACAGTCTCAGATAATGATGTAAAAATATTTCTTATCACATTGTCCAGCTATTCTTATGTTGTCCTGGCATGACCCTTCTCATTTCCATCATAGCAAAATATAACTTTCTTCAGAACTCAGTTGTAGTGTAAAATTTTTGGTATGATTTGGTATGAATTTTTGGTATGACATCAGTATTGGGACATCGAAAATGAATGAATAAATGTTTTTTCCCAGACACTTTATATATATAAAAAATTTTTTTTTTTTCATTTAAAAAGTAAAAATATGTTTCAACAATTAAACAATCCACCATCCACCCTTATGTACTTATCTATGTTCCTTTTATATCATTCTAGAAGGGCAGAAAAGTTTCCTAATTGACAAAACACGTATAAACCCAGTATTATCACAACATATGATCATAAACAGTTGGGTCCTGTCTGGGTCACAGCAAATCATGATTTGAAGCGTGTGGCATCACTCTGCCACTCAGAACAATGTCATCTCTGTGTTCAGTCCCTGTATGGAGTATATGGAGTTTAAGAACATTGCTTCCTTCATCTGGCTCACAGACAAATTTAGCTACATCTGTCCTGCAACAGAGATTTTATTCTTCCTCCTTTATTTTTGGCATTTTATAAGTCCTTGTAGTGCACTCGGGCCTCTGAGGGTCTCTCTCAGCGTCTTAGGTTTCAGCAGCTGTGGACTGCCTGGGTCTCTTTTCTCTTTTGTATGAAGTCTGGTCTATCCTCACGCATTTGGAGTTCACAAGAATTCATTTACACTCATGTCGTAAAGTACAGAAAGTATTTAATGCATGGATGTGGCTGATGATGCAGATTTCCCAGCATTTAACCATACAGGATGACATACAGTACTGAGATGGAGATGACTGTAATGATGAAAGGATCATTGTAAAGACTGATGTTAGTAGATGGCAAACGGTGTAGCCGTCTATGAATACTAGTGTTGACCAAGTTCACTTTTAACAGATGTATGCATATACAGGCATTCAAAGGGTATTTAACGTTACAAAATAAAGGCGCAACTGTGAGATATAAAGACATAACTATGAAAAATAAAGCAGCAATTGCCTTTCATTTATTTAATTCATTTCAGTTCAATTAAAATAAAATTTTTACATTGTTTTACTTTTTTATTATTTATTTTATTTTTTATTATAATTTTTATTTTATTATATATATATATATATATATATATATAATATTTAAAATTTAAACGAGTCAAAGTAAAACTACCAAAGACGATGCCGTAAAATCAAATAAAAATCAAATAAAAATAAAGTTGCGTGATTTTTTCTATTATTTATGTAACTTTTCAATTTGGTTTTGTTTGTGCATTTTTCATTATGTTTCTTGTTTGTTAGCTATCAAACCTATTCTATAATGTTATTGTTCGCTGAAGAATGTAAAGTGAGCAAAGATAACTTAATGTTTTATTGAATTGTATTAATTTTATTTGTGAATGTTATAAATTATAAAATAAATGATTTTAATTCAAAGAATTGTTGCCTGCTTTTAGGAGCAGCAGCGTATCAAGCAGCCGCGCCTACCAAACGAACCTCATGTTTAATTCTTGAGCAAAGCCCTCGCCTTAGTAGGATTGGTAAATCCGCTCGCGGGGCGGAGTTGAAGCGACAGCGCCTGTAGTTGTCCGCTGAAGTGCGTTTTAGAGACTGAATCATGAAGAACAGAAGGTCCCACTGGGAGTGGTGCGGACATTGTGCAACATGCGAATAGGACACGTTATGTGCGCTGTTGTTGCCTGTGTGAAGTTATAATGCAGCTGCTCACAGACCCTGCCGCTGACCTCCATGAAGTGTTTCAAGCTCAGATAAAGTCGGACAGGCAGTGAAAACGGATACTGGACACATACAGGACAAACCCGCAGAATAAGAGTGTGATTCTAATACTGGAGGAGAGATGGGGAACGCTGGGAGTATGAACCAACACACTGACCCCCGAGGACACCACATGCCCCTCAAACTGCCCATGCCCGAGCCCGCGGAGCTGGAGGAGAGATTTGCGCTCGTTCTGGTCTGTAGTAATGATCTTAACCTTTATCAGCAAACAACCAGAAAGAAATGCGCACTTTCCGTTTGTTTACTTTCCTTGATTCTATTCCATTCTATTCTATTCTAAACTTGGTAGTAGTTGTTCTTTTATTTATTTATTTTAAATGTTTATGGATCCGTTTTGAAGACACAAGAGATGCTTTGCAGTTTTACTTTTGCTGCGATTTTATTCTATTCTATTCTAAACTTGGAAGTAGTTCTTTTATTTATTTACTTTTAAATTGATATGGATCCATTTTGTAGACATAAGAGATGCTTGCTTTGCCGTTTTACTTTTGCTTCTATTCTATTCTATTCTAAACATGTTTGTAGATGTTCTTTTAGTTATCAAAAGTATGGGTCCGTTTTGTAGACATATAAGAGATGCTTTGCCATTCTACTTTTGTTGTGATTCTATTCTGTTCTAAACTTGGTAATAGTTGATCTTTATTTACTTTCAAATGGATCCGTTTTGTAGAGATGCTATTCCATTCTATTCTATTCTGTTCTATTAACTGGTTGTAGTTGTTCTTTTTTTTTTATCAAAGTATAGGGATCCCTTTTGTAAATAAGTTTTGTTTGACGTTTATAAGGCATATAACTGGCCAGGGACAGTTCCATGGTAGAGTGACTGTATCAGATGGTAATACAATAGTATTTGAATTTCATTATCATATTCATATGCCATAGTACTTTTACTGGCACTTCAAAGACTACCATGGTACTACACTGATAAAGTTTCCCAAAAAGCTGTGGTACTTTTTGTTAACTTTTTGTTTGTTTGTGTGGTAATGTTTGAGATTCAGATGTGTCTGTATGGGTTACTTTGAAAAATGTTCAGTATATTTTAGATAACTTCATCTGAGATGATAACTGCGTTTATTATTATTTCATGGAACTGAAAGTGCTGCTAAGGGACCTTGCCCTGAGAGGTATAGATGGTTTGTCCCTCTTCTGTCTTGAGAAGGTTTGCTTATCGCACACTTTCCACCACTGCTTTCCAGAGAATCAAATATCCAAATGTATAATACACATTAGCTTGTTATTTAATATTAAGGATTAAATGGCCATTGTCAAGATAGATTACACCTTCATGTCATGATTTGTTTAAACTCATCTAGAACAGCTTTTTCCAAACATTCCCTATTCACCCAGTTCTTTTTAGCTTGATGCTGACTTAAATATGGCACAGGAAATGATGTTGGAATGAAGTTGGAATCTACAGTCCTTTGACTGAAGAATGCAAGGAATGTATTAGATTAGTATTCAGCTACCTGAAGTGTGCTGTGCGTAGAGTTCTGGCCGTCTGCTAGGCCTGGTTTTATGGGGACATATAAATGTAGGTCAGACCTAATGCTTCACTAAACACTAGACGACCCCTTTCAATTAACGCACACTCACACTCACCATTCAGAGAGCTGGAGGTTTCTTCAAGGAAAGGAGCTAGTGGCAGAATGGGGGAGTTAAGAAAATGGAGTTGGTTTGGTCTCTTTCTTTCACAGACCCTCAGGCTGTGGTTATTTTACCAATTGAAGAGGCTAAACGTTAGTTTCCATTCAATATTCCCAAGGAGAAAACTCTCTCTTAGTCTCAGTTCGTTTGGCCACCTCCTTCTCTCTCTCGGAGTCTGTAACTTGCTGTCTTCATTTGTGGTCGTTTAATAGCAGTCACATTGTTCTTGTTGTGATAATTGCTTCGAGTCACAGGCAGATGAATCCTGGTCTGTCGTGGCTGACGTCACTGTCTGCTTACAACAGATTGGAAGCTCTTATTCCTAATCTTTGTATTTTAGGATCACCTGCCACTCATGGTCTTGATACATATCACACAGAGCAAACGCCATTGGTTTGACTAGCTATCATGATCTGTCTCTTATAAAAAATTATTGTTATTAATTTTTTTTTTTTTTTTTTTTTTTTTTTTTTTGTGAAACTACATTGGTAACAGTACAATACAAAGTTATAGTACTAATAGCATGGAAGCCTGTTTCCACCACAGAATAAAACAAGTTAAAAGATAATTGTGACTTTTTATCTCACAATTGTGTTTACATCTCACAATTCTGACTTTTTTTTCTCAGAATTGCGAGATATAAACTTGCAATTGCGAGTTATAAAATCAGAATTGCGATTTATAAAGTCAGAATTACGTGATATAAAATCAAAATTGCGAGTTATAAAGTCAGAATTGTGAGTTATAAAGTCAGAATTGAGAGACATAAAGTCAGAATTGCGAGATATAAACATCTTTTTTTACATCTTTATATGCAAAGTTGGATATAAATATATCCATCTTTTTCCACATACACTATATTGCCAAAAGTTTTGGGACGCCTGCCTTTACATGCACATGAACTTTAATGACATCCCATTCTTAATCCGTAGGGTTTAATATGGAGTTGGTCCACCCTTTGCAGCTATAACAGCTTCAACTCTTCTGGGAAGGCTTTCCACAAGGTTTAGGAGTGTGTTTATGGGAATTTTTGACCATTCTTCTAGAAGCGCATTTGTGAGGTCAGGCACTGATGTTGGGCGAGAAGGCCTGGCTTGCAGTCTCCACTCTAATTCATCCCAAAGGTGTTCTATCGGGTTGAGGTCAGGACTCTGTGTAGGAAAACAACCCCACACCATAACCCCCCTCCACCAAACTTTACACTTGGCACAATGCAGTCAGGCAAGTACCGTTCTCCTGGCAACCGCCAAACCCAGACTAGTCCATTGATTTGCCAGACAGAGAAGCGTGATTCATCACTCCAGAGAACACGTCTCCACTGCTATAGAGTCCAGTGTTGGCGTGCTTTACACCACTGCATCCAACACTTTGCATTGCACTTGGTGATGTAAGGCTTGGATGCAGCTGCTCGGCCATGGAAACCCATTCCATGAAGCTCTCTACTCACTGTTCTTGAGCTAATCTGAAGGCCACATGAAGTTTGGAGGTCTGTAGCTATTGACTCTGCAGAAAGTTGACTTCTGCACACAGTGCACCTCAACATGCGCTGACCCCGCTCTGTGATTTTACATGGCCTACCACTTCATGGCTGAGTTGCTGTTATTCCCAATTGCTTCCACTTTGTTATAATTCCACTAACAGTTGACCGTGGAATATTTAGTAGTGAGGAAATTTCATGAATGGACTTACTGCACAGTTGGCAACCTATCACAGTACCACGCTTGAATTCACTGAGCTCCTGAGAGCGACCCATTCTTTCACAAATGTTTGTAGAAGCGTCTGCATGCCTAGGTGCTTGATTTTATACACCTGTGATTGGAACACCTGAATTCAATGATTTGGAGGGGTGTCACAATATTTTTGACAATATAGTGTGTATACAGTATACTCACATAGGGTTTTAACTGATAGTTCCTAGAAGTTAATTTCTTTCTCCAACATAGCTATTTACTCCTAGACCTTTTTGTCAATAAAAAGTGAAAAATACACAGTATGGTTGGTTTATGGGCTTTTGTTATATGAATGTAGGTAAAATGCATGCAGAAATACAAACAACGACTAACATTTTCTAGTTGACATCAGTTCATATGAAGTTATGAAGAATTATATGGGCATTTCATGTTTTTATGCTTAACTGACTGTAAAACAGCCTTTTAAAAGCCCTAATGTAGAGTCAAACTATCAGCAATATTGAGCACACGTCTCCCTGGGAAAAGTGTCCTGTCAGAGACTGGCGGGCGCACATAGGGATGATGTCTTTTTTCTTGGCTCAGGCATTAGGAACACTTTAGCACTGTAATCGCAGCTTTGAGTGGTATTTATTGCTATTAAAGCCCTGGTGCATGCCAATCCACAGACCCTTCCAGTAGTTGCCTTACTGAGTGAGAAAGATTCTTTTAACGACTGACTTCTGCTTGAGTGCTGCTTTCATCCACAGGTCATTCTGAGAGGAAAATATGATGATTAGTAGATAGAACAATAGGATCTGATCTTTAAATTCTGGGGGCCACAAGCCAGATATTGCTATCTCCACTGGGTTCAAGTTGATCAATTACAACAAATACAACTCTGAATTACAACTATTTGTGCAGTTACTGTATATAGATAGAGTACATGTTTTAGTCCTGCAATATGCCAAGCGGACAAATATATAGGCCTATACAATAAGCTACTATTTAGCAATATTTTAAGTGCAAGTAAGTGCATGCTTGTTTGGGCAGTGCATATTTCTTAAACTACTTTTATGATGCCTCTTACAAGCTCTCAGACTGTTTGCTGTGTTCTTAGCTTGCTTTATGGTGATGGAAAGATGTTTTGGGTCCAACTGGGTCAGAATGATTTTCAGCTCATAATATTTTGTGGTGTTGGCACTTTTTTGTTCCAATAGTTAGTTCCTGACATTAGTCAGAGATTCGGTGTATATTTAAGGTTCTTTTAGGTCAAACTTTGATCTTGGCTGAAAGTTTGTAGAAAATGTTAATTGTTCAACCCAAGGAGGTCAAAAAACTTGATATATTTATTTTATGTTTGCACGTTTTTCAACTTGTCTAATTCTGTCTAAAATACAACCAAAATATTTGTGCTAGAAATAGACAATAAACATCAGAATGATTCAATATGGAAGGTGCCCCAATACTTGTAAAATTATTCATCTACTACTGACTCTTAGA
Source organism: Paracanthobrama guichenoti (assembly GCA_018749465.1). Classification (NCBI taxonomy): domain Eukaryota; kingdom Metazoa; phylum Chordata; class Actinopteri; order Cypriniformes; family Gobionidae; genus Paracanthobrama; species Paracanthobrama guichenoti. The sequence goes on along the minus strand of CM031951.1, from coordinate 1,637,662 downwards.
AAGAATATGGTATAAAAGCTGTCACTGGGATGGTACCCTGTCAAATGTTCTAATATGTACTTTTGGTGTACCTTTGAGGTACTAATACGTACTCGTTTGGTTCGAAGGTGTTCCTTTTGATAGGGCACTGCCCCAGTGACAGCTTTTGACAGCAGAGGTCTTTAACCCTGCTCCTGGAGACTCACTGTCCTGAGTCTATTTCCAACCTGCTTCAACACACTGATTTTCAAGTGGTTATGAAGACTTGATTTGCTGGTTTAGGTGTGTTTAAGCTAAACTCTGCAGGACAGTGGGGCTGCAATCGAAACTTAAAAATGCTATTTTCAGAGGGACCATTCCAAATTAGGAAGGCATCAAGGCACGTACAAATCCAATGTTAGCTTCACTTCCTGTCTCCTGAGATACCTTCATCTGATCGATTTTTGAAGCCAACATATATGTATCCTTCGCTGCCTTTGATATCCCACAATCCTAAACGTTATATTCTGTGACAGTTGAGCTGGAAAAATAAAGATAGCATCTGAAAGTTGCGGTTGGTGGTCAGTTTATGTGTAAATGTAAATTCCACTTTTGATGTAATTTCTAGTGAGAAATTGCTATTGTAGTTATTACATATTTGATTAGTTTTCACCAAAGCTCGCTCTATTTTGCTGTAGATCATTAAACGTTACGCTGCCATCAGTTTCGTGAGATACATTCGTGCTCAAACAAGAGGCAACAAGTCAGCTGCCTAAGATTTGGGACGCAGCCTGGGTCTCCAGTAGCAGGGTTAAAGACTTTTGTAATACAGTGAAGGCAGTTTCTAACTAATGTCCACTAAGAAAACGTATTTATTCTTGTTGCATGGTTCATGCTGCAATACTGTTCTGAAATCAGATATCACGAGAACACAATATGTGACCTTGGCCATGAAAATGAGGCTGTTTGCCTTTGGTTTTGTTCTGAAAGTTGTGTCTTATGTATGTGTAATGTTTTTTATGTCAAAATGTTTTCTCTTATTCTAGTTTATCATGTGCAGAGGTCTATACAACAAGTAAGTCATTCACAGGTCTGGTGGAGCAAAATGACACACTTCACATTTAAAGGGGCCTAGTGTTTTTGATTGGGATGAAAAGGTATAGTCCCTCACTAAGCTCACAGTATTAGTCAAATTTGCTGCGTTGGGCTGGTTTGGATGTTTTGATAGTGCCACAGTGTTCACACTTTTCTGGGGGAATAAAACTATGGCTTAATTATTCAGTAGTTGCACATTACATGGGATAGGAGAAAATATGGTATAAACATGGTAAAACTGCGCACTTTACTTTTTATCCACTCAAATAATCCAATGTCCAGTCAGTTACAGTGTATTATTAACAGATATTCAGTTGGTATCTTGCTGTTTGTTGAATCCTTGGTATCAGTTTAAAATTTTATCTAAAGGTCTTTTTTCTTTGAGAATAGTTTGCCAATAATTAAGCTTGCTTCTGGCTGGGATAGATTCAGCTAGATGGTGTATGTCTCTATTTGAATGTAAAACCTAGTCACAGCCATGTTTGCAATTGAGTAACAGCTCCCAGACTCAAATGTGCAGCCGGGCATTGGTGTGGTTTCCATAGCAGTCACACTCAGCTGTTCACCATTTCTACACGGTAAAGATGGGTTTCACTATGGCTTTAAAGAGGAATGTGTCTCACAATGCAAGTTTATTGCTTGTAAAAAAAGATAGCCTGGTTTGCCATGAGTAAATAATCTGAGAAACAACAGGATAACGTTGTTCCAAAACATTTTGTTTTAAAGGAGGAAAATTCTAGAATAAAAAGAGAAGATAATAATATGACAATCACTTTCACACTTTCAAAATGACCTCATGAGTTTGACTAAACCCATGCACAGATGGCTCTGTTTATAAGTGAATCGTGGTGTTTGTCTACCTCATCTTACACACACTTTATGCAATGTGTCCCTGAATATACCATTGTAAAGTCAGACATTAGATTTTCGATCAGCTGGAAAAATCTAGACCACCAAGCCCCCTAATATGAGTCACATGTTGGCTTACCGTCTAACGTTTCTCATTGGGCTGCAGGAAGGTGACTTATATCTGTAAAAATGCAGTAGTTTTTCCATGAATCCCTCAATGGAAACGTGGTGGTAACAACCTCTCTGCATTACTTCCTCTTAAAGGATTCTGGTTGAGCGAATCAGATTTTATTACTGATTTTCCCAGATCAAGTCCTTGTTTTAATCAGTGGGTTAGCATTTGTTCTTCTTTATTATGCCTTGAGTGTTATTTGAGCCTGGTATTTGTGTTGTGTATGAATATTACAGGGTTAAACATTCAAATCAAAACATTCAAATCAAATTTAGTTGAATTAAGTATTTAGTTTGTTGCACTGCGTGTTTCAGAGTGAAGTGTGGCACTGTGTAATCTTTTTCTAATTTTTGATCAAAATTTTTAAATGTACTTCCCCTCTGAAATGGCCCTCTTAGGTAGACCATCCCTTTAACCTTTGACAGCGAGCTGAATGGAACACCCACTTTTCTATATCCAATCAATTCCCAGCGGGGGAAAACAAGCCACGCCCTCTATTTTTCTCATTTAATATTCTGTTTCACTCAGAAAATACATCACAATACTAAAGTAAAGTCAGTTGCAACTTCCAGTTCACAGCGACTTTAAACTTTTCCAGGGGTACTTTAAGTAAATACACTGATCAGGCATAACATCATGACCACTGACAGGTGAAGTGAATAACTGATTATCTCTTCATCACGGCACCTGTTAATGGATGGGATATATTAGGCAGCAAGTGAAAATTTTTCCCTCAAAGTTGATGTGTTAGAAGGAGGAAAAATGGGCAAGCGTAAGGACTTAAAGTCAGGGTGCCCATGCTGACCCCTGTCCACCACCGAAAGTGCCAAACAGTGGGCACGTGAGCATCAGAACTTGATCACAGAGCAATGGAAGAAGGTAGCCTGGTCTGATGAATCACGTTTTCTTTTACATCACGTGGATGGCCGGGTGCATGAGCGTCACTTACCTGGGGAACACATGGCACCAGGATGCACTATGGGAAGCAGGCAAGCTGGCGGAGGCAGTGTGATGCTTTGGGCAATGTTCTGCTGGGAAACCTTGGGTCCTGCCATCCATGTGGATGTTACTTTTACACGTACCACCTACCCAAGCATTGTTGCAGAACGTGCACCTTTTCATGGAAACAATATTCTCTGGTGGCTGTGGCCTCTTCAGCAGGATAATGTGCCCTGCCACAAAGCAAAAATGCTTCAGGAATGGTTTAACGAGCACAACGAGTCTGAGGTGTTGACTTGGCCTCTAAATTCCCCAGATCTCAATCCAATCCAGCATCTGTGGATTGTGCTGAACAAACAAGTCAGATCCATAAAGGCCCCATCTCGCAACTTACAGGACTTAAAGGATCTGCCGCTAACGTCTTGGTGCCAGATACCACAGCACACCTTCAGTCTAGTGGAGTCCATGCCTTGACGGGTCAGGGCTGTTTTGGCAGCAAAAGTGGGACCATCACAATATTATAATGTTATGCCTGATCGGTGTATGTCTAAGGGAAAAAAAGTTTGGGAACCCCTGAGCCAGACTGACATAGACTGGTTAAAGTGTTTAATTCACCAAGAGAATATTTTGCCTTCCCAGAAAAAAAGACAGTAGAACTCCCAGTTACATTTTATTTAATTATTATTTTTGTTTTATTTCATATACTTTGCCTCAGATGTTGCTACTAAGGACAAATAAAAATAGACACAAATGAGACACTGTTGATACAGTAAGGCTATTTTTACACATGGTTCAATTGCATATATTATATTTTAGGTTAGAACCGTGGTGTGTTTTCATCATCAACATAAGCACTAGTGGGACCATTACATGCACATAATGACCCTTGCATTTGTCTGGATGCTTTGAAAGAGATGCAAAGAATGCATTCCTGAAAGAACTTAATTTTCTGTGCTGTTGTAGTTAAAGTTGTGGGGTGACTCTAGCCTAGAAATCTAGACGCTCCCTAGCGGCAGCAAATATAATTTGCAGCCAGGGTCATCTAGCAACTCTCCGTTGGCTTTGGACCAGTCTGGAAGCTTTTCTTTGAGAAAAGAACAAAGAACGGCACTGAAGTCATTCTTAAAAAAAGGAAGATGTGTTCTGAGTTTTGCCGACTGGATACGGTAACAATGTAATCTATCAACTAGCTCCGCTTCACCTTCTTCATTGCTCTGGTTGGTTGTAGCGCTATCCTATTGCGTGCAGAGGGAATTTGAAAGACAACCGTTTATCCCGCCCCTTGGATTGAGCCCTGCCAATGGTGTGTTCCCAGACCCAACATCTTGATGTCGGTCTGGCTTGTCAGGCTAGGGTGACCCTGGTATTCTTATAGAATAAGAATGGGTTATTAAATTATACATTTTTATTAAAAATAGATTTGTTATTCAGGTTATAGATTATTAAAACTGTACAGTTATATTTATCATCCTTGGTGTGAATGAGCCTGTACTTCCACAATTTAGGATGTAATACTCATACAAACTGCAAACTGTAAAGCTGAGCACAGTTTTGAGAGCTCTTGAGAAACCATGTGAGATTACTGAGGTCTTTTTCTCCATTTGCTCTCAAATTAATCTCATTATTGTCCAGGAGAAACAATTGAGGTATTAAAAGAGATCTAGTTTGCGACTGTGTTCTTTTCCAGAGTACATGTTGTACTGATTTTCATACATACTGATTGTTCAACTGTGATTGTGGTTAATGCAAAAAGGAGCCTCATTTGATCTCTCAGTTTGATTGTCTTGATGTTTAATCATCTGAAGAGAAGGGAAGGCCGTTCTTTCGAGCGGTGTGCGGGCCACACAGAGTGAGCCGAGTCTTGAGCCCGGTATTAAAGGATCAGTCAGCGTGCTTTTGTTAGCCAGATGCTGTGAATTAAACACTGAGGCTGTTTTTTCCTGTTAAGAGGGGCAGTTTCCCCCCTATACGGGCTTTATAGAATCCCTTCAGAGAATTTAGCTCTGGTTAAAAATAGAGAGAATGATCCTAATGAACAAAGAAACATCACAGTTTAAATTGTGTTCACTGGGTTATAAAGAAAGAGAGAAGATTTTCAGAAAATATCTCTGTTTGCTTAAGTAACAAATAAGGATGTATAAGCACATACAGTAGCTTAAAGTCTTAAAGTAAAAAGCTATTGGACATTTCCACCTTGCCATTTTCTGCAACATATCAGTGTAATAATGCATTACATGCTATTTAGTAGTTTCTCAGCTTGTACGGTAATGAAGGTAACACAAAAATATCGTTTTGACCAACACATTTTTTTAATAATCAGTTAACATATAAAACACACAGACCTGACCATTGTTTAACCTTGTCCGGAGGACACAGTTCGACCTTTCAGTTAAAATGTACCTTAAGTACTGTACACTGCTCACGCTTGGCTGAATGAAGGTCATTGTAAACTGTATTATGTTTACTTGCTATCCAACAGCTTCCCAAAAATCTTATTTTCCTATTATATTGTAATTTTAGTTTGGAGGACAGAATTCATAAACATTATATTGGACATTTGACAACTAACATTCTCCATTGTGTATTTAATGTGTCTACTGTATTTGCTTTTAAATGTCAATTGTTCATTGGAAGAGTAAGGCCATTATTTGTCATACATGCTGGTAAGCAACAATGGAGACAGGGAACTTGTGTACGTAGAACGTCAAGAGTGACCGCTGGTGCCAGACAATATGTAGAAAACAGTAGATGTAATCAGCGACATTAGCGTGACATCATAGTGAGCTCATAACTATGTCATAATAGTGTAATATCTGTCTTTTAATAGGGCCTGTTATACTTCAAACATTTAGATATTATGCATTTAACCATTCATATTTATACAGACAACAGAAGACAAGATATGTACTGGGAGTCAAAACATGATGCAGCATTTCAGTTAAACAGCACAAAGCAAAACTGTGCAGTTCTTAGCAGCTTAATTAACATCTACCTCATCTGACCCTTAGAAATGCACAATATAGTAGATTCAGTCATTAAAGGGGGTGGGGGTCTAATGCTATTTCATGCATTCTGACTTATTTACACTGTTAAAGAGTTGGATTCTCATGCTAAACATGGCCAAAATTAAAGTAAAATTGCCCCAATTTTTTAAGTATGGCTCTGTTTGACATCATAAAGGGCGGAATTTCTCCAGGAGGAGCACGTGCACACATGAATCAGAGCGAGAGCAAGAGCGCGGCCATAAACGAGCTTCGTTCGGTTACGGGAGCCTTTGGCACCGCTGCCATTTTGTTTTTAGACCACAAAATCAACAATGTCACCAAAGAAGTGCGTTTCTGGTTGTGAGGGAAAGATAACCTTGTTCAGCTTTCCAAATAACCCAGCGTTAAGGAAAGAGCAATGGAAAGAGAGCTTTCCGGAGCAGCAACAGAGTTCTGCAAGTGTGTTTGTTTGTTCCCAGTCACGAGTCAAAACTGCATCAAATGTCTGTGTTTGGTTGGCAATCGGCGCGTAAGTGCATATCATGTAAACAACACAAATGTATAGTGAACTGAAAGTTATCCAGGGATAATGCCATGATGTATTGTGTGTTTGTGGGTGTGTGTGCTCGTGACTCTTTAGCCCCGCCCATTGCATGCCTCCACAAGCTTGGCTGTTTTCGGAAAGAATCGGTACAGTGTATCTGTCTTTTATAAATATGCTAAAACTAAAGACTCTTCGGAGATATGAAGGATGCAATACTACTCTATAGGTACTCAAGATTAACACGAGACTGACAGAAACTGTGTGTGTTGTGTACCCTTTAATATTTTGACTTGAATAGAACCAGTTGATTTAGATGCTTCCACACGTAGCTCATTATACTTGATAAAATATACTACTCTTTAAAAGTTTGGGGGAGTTTTAAAGAAATGTATATTTGTATTCAGCAGTTACACATTAAATTGATCATAAGACTTTCACAATCTTACAAAATATTTATATCTCAAATTCTGTTCTTTTGAACTTTCATCAACGAATTCTGAATAAATGTTTTCCACAAAAATATTTCCTATTGGTAATAATAATAATGTTTCTTGAGCAGAAAATCAGTATATTAGAATGATTTCTGAATGATCACTGAAGACTGGAGTAATGATGCTGAAAATCCAGCTTTACATCACAGGAATAAATAACATTTTTAAATATATTAAAATAGACCACTTGAAAAGTGTAATAATATTTCTCAGTAGTATTTCTTATAAATAAACGGCAGTGTATTTAGTATAAACTAACACTTTCATAAACATATCTTTTTGCTCTCTCAGGTCAGTAAGGTATAAAAATCCATCACTCAATATGTTTTAGTGTTTTCTGCTGTATAAGCATGTTTGTCTGCGTTGTGCGTGTGATCAGTATTGTGGTCACAGACCTGTTCTCCGTCTGACTCTTAATGAATCTAAATGAACAATAGCTGCTTACCCTTCGGCAGACGCTTGAAAACAGCTGTGGCTTCTGTGCAGCAGCACACACACACACACACACACACACACACACACACACACACACACACACACACACACACACACACACACACACACACACACACACACTTTATTCACTCTCAGAGCAGAGCCTGGCACGAGCCTACAGTACCTTCCACTACTCTCTTCTGTCTGTCCATCCATCCATGGTCCCACAGGGTCGTTTAGGGTCTTTAAGGTCTTTGTGGCAGGCTGTTGTCTGAGCTAATTAGCCGTAGCGGGGAAGAGTATAAACTCTAGCTGGAGGGGAGAGAGGAAGGCCAGCGATCTGTGTGGAGTCTGACACTAGTGCTACATGATCAGTTAAAGCTAGCATGGCTGTTTTGGGGGTGCTGATTTTGCATGTTGAAAAAAAAAAAAAAAAAACGTGCCTGTGGCAACATTTCTGCAAACCGATATTAAGCTGCTTCTTGCATGTTTCCTGACACTTTCATGAAGTGAAATGTCCAGTAAGATGCATTAAAAGTGCATTTGGTTTTATCCAAAACAGATGAACATGAATCTGGCAATGTTTAATTAAGTTGGTTGTTGTATGTATCACAGCAGTTTGGAAATGAAATGTATGGTGAGTGGTGTCATATGAGTTAATGCTCTATCGCATTTGAAAAAAAACATACCACCTACAACTAAACTCTACACTAAACCTAACCGTAGTGTTTTACATGAGAAAATGTGAGATAAAAATCAAGAAAACCTTTTAGCTTGCTTCTATAAGTCTTTGAGCTCTTTTATTGTGACTTGTGTTTCACCGCAAGTGCTGTACCAGGGGCCGGTTGCACCAGCTGAGCTTAAGTTACAACTTGATGTAAATGGGCACTAAGTTACAACTTACACACTACTAAGTATTTTTGCGATGCACCATTATACTTAGTTGAAGCATAACTCTACGTCAGGAGTAACGGTTGAAATAAAGTAATAAGCTCTTGTTTTACCTGACAGACTTCTATCCTATATGATAATGCTGACATGTACACACTTTGTGTTATTCATGATTAAGTAGTAACTGTAGCTCTAATGCACATGCTGCGCCAAGAGCTATATCTATTTCACAATCTATTTTGTTACAATAATTCACATAATGTTCCAAGGATGTGCTTTTATTTATTTATTTATTTTTCAGAAAATATGTGGATTACTGTAAAGTGCTGTTAATGACATTGTAGCATTATTAAGCTGTTCTCCTCGCCAGACATTAGATAAAAGACTGAAAATGGGTGTTTGCAGGCCAACAACATGTTTGATAGCACCTCCTCTAAAAACTCACATCACTTGGTCTTAGTTCATAGTTTTGGACATAACAGCCTCAGATTTGAAACGAAGCATGACCACACTTGTGGCTTCACTTTAGTTGTGGTTATAAGTTGTTATACTGCATTCACATAATATTTTTATACATTAAAAATTTATTCTTACTAAATAAAAATGTATTATACTAAAACTATAAATGATATTAAACATTATAAATGGTTTACCAGATTGTCTTACAATATTCCATGGAAGTAAAGAAATTGTGACTCAAATACATTACTAAAGCCTTGTTTATACTTTCGCCTGGCTCCACGCAGCTCGCCGATGTACTATTCTTTGAAATGACAGGGGGCGACTCGGAGTAATTGTTCTATAAACCATTAGGAAACAGTGGTGAGAAGTAAGGTACACATGTGACAATGTTTACAGTTTAGTAAACCATACCAAAACCACACTACAAAAGAATCGTGTAAAACCCAGAAAACCTTGAGATTATTATTCGTGACATTAGAACAAAATCTATGGAGAACATATTTACAAAATTTACGATCTCTTAAATATTTTCTAAACATTTTAATTTAGTTTCGTGAAAATTTGTATTAAACATGGACCTTTATTTTCATTAAAAGGGCCTATTTCTGGCTCATTTTGTATATAAGCAAATATAAGCAACTTATTTAGACGCGCATACTAGATGCTGGTGTGAGGACATCGCCTCGAACTCGTGCATCTTCGGATGCGGAGCCGTGCGGAAAGTTACAAAATTTGCCGTGCACACCGCCAAGCGAAATGGGGCCTCGTGCTCTCTCAACGCACACGACTGCCCACGCCGCGATGATGTCATTTTTGCCAGGTGCACCTTCGGGCTCGTGCGGACGCGGCGAGTATAAACCAAGCTTAATGTATAATAATATTGTGATATTAAATGTAATAATAATGATGATAATAATAAGAAGGGTAGCACTTTATTCCCCATGTACATACTATGTACTTATTATATTAATTACAATAACTGAGTAATAACTAGGTACTAACCCTGAACCTATAAATCTAACCTTAACCCATGTAGTTACCTTATATTACCCTACACTGTAAGTACACCTACTGTAAAATAAAGTGCAACCATAAGAAGAATTTATATTATAATTAATAGGTGTATATAGTGTTTGGGTTCTAGTGTGGATGGTAAGTGGGCTGAGATTCAATGGCAACTAACCAAAATGAGATCTGAGTTCAGTTTCCAATGTCAGCTTAAATGAAAGTGAAAGTTCTTTTGCAGTCGGGTCACATTTTAGGACTCAAAATGTATTTCAGTTTGTTTGTTTTAAACGCAAGTGTGAGCTTATGATTTAGTTGCCGCCTTGATCAAAGTGACAAGACGAGACTTTTGCCCTAAATTTATGACATTTATCTCTTGTCCATTAAGTGTACTATTTTGGCCCTGACACTGAATATGCCTGAGAAAACAAAACAAAACAAACAGTTGTACACCTGCCACTCTGAAAAAATGGTAACCTACAAATGGCAGCATCAAAAACATTTAACATCACAGAATCAACCGAGCGTTTCTGTTTCTGCTGCCCACCGCAGACAGTTTCTTGTTTTGGTGGATCAATTAAAGTGCATCATGTGATTTCTAATAGTAATAATAGTAGTAGTACTTATTCAGCAGTACAGCATAGTCACCTTCTGATAAAAACACTCTCTGAAGCAAGCGGGACACCCAAGAGCCCCTCATAAAAGCTAAGAGTCCAATTCACCTTGTTTTATAGACGTTTTATAGCCTCGAAAGACCTGCACGATCAGTAGATGTGACGAGTATCTGTGTACTGATTAACTCAGAGTGCCACACATTGTTGATTAACTCTTTTGTCTCATGCATTGTGTGACAGACTCCACAGCATCAGTCTGTGTGGCTGTATTGAGCATGAAGAGATGATGTCACAGGCCAGTCTGGTGTCTTCATCAGCGAACAGTGACTGCTGAGACTGGATGCTGGGCTCTCTGCCCTCATCATTGTCATGCAGTGCATTATGGGAGCTCTCAGGACCACGACGGCGGCCAAGGGGACAGCTGAGAAACTCCAGCGTGGCCTGAGCTCCGTGCACAGATGGTTTGGAAGTGTGTGTGGGTGTTTTCTTTGGCCGAGCGATGTGTTTGTGAATCCAGATGTTATTCTGACTGTACAAAAGCATCAGAGTACTTAATTACTCAAAGAAAGAGAGATGAAGAAAATAATATTAGCATAAGGGGAAAAAATCGATACAGCATATTATTGCAATATTTTGCATGGGGATAATGTATCGATACATGGACGGCAAGTATTGATCTTTTCAGGGCCTGAATTTTTCATGGCTTTACATTAACACCCGAAAACCCGGCAACGCAGTGACTCCTACTAGCCACTTTGGCGGGTTGAATTTTATATATAACATATACATTTTTCGGTTGTAGTATTTTAAAAATACATCTGAAATAATAAATTAACTGCATTGTAGTGCTGTCAAAAATATAAATTTTTCGATACATATCGATACTGAAATATCTGAAATGCTCATTTTCCACAAAATAGATACCATACCAGCTGCACTTTCTCTCTCTCTCCGACAGCGAGTTCGCCTCCCCTCACTTGCTCATTTAATTTGCTCCAGATGAATATCGTTGGTGTTACAGGGCTTAGGATTGCGTATATTGTGCATAATTTTACTCATTCCTACAGATCTTGTGCTCACACTCAAAGTGCACGCACATAAGCCTCCTCTCAGAACTAAATTGAGTTCTTTTTCGCTGCTTATTGCTCTCAAACAGTCAAATACACGGAATAATGTCGAAATGCTGGTCTTTTTGAGTATTCACATAAACAATGTCAGTTATGTTTTAAGTCAAGTCAAGTCACCTTTATTTATATAGCGCTTTTACAAGTCCACAAGTCCAATTGTTTCAAAGCAGCTTCACATTGTTAACAGGAAAATAATGCAACAGAATTTGTACAGCCGTTCTGGTGGAACGGTGATGTTACCCAGCTAATTTCAAGTATCATATAGTGTCAATGCGGGCAGATCGGTAATATAGATGAAATTTAGGTGTCCCCAACTGAGCAAGCCAAAAGCCAGAGGCAACGGTGGCAAGGAACCAAAACTCCTTCAGGGTCAGAATGGAGAAAAAAACCTTGGGAGAAACCAGGCTCAGTCGGGGTGCCAGTTCTCCTCTGGCCGACGAACAAACAGTGTATGATTATAATTCTGGCAACGTTGCAGGTCTTAATTCATATTAGGTAAATAGATATTCGTAAGATTGTTTGAAAGAGTTGTCACGCCGAAGACGGGTTCAATGAGGATGTCGTGTCGATGCGGCATTTACGGGGGGAGTTTATTTGACACGCTCTCTGCAGACATTTCAGGGATGCGTTGGTCATGTCCAGGTGAATGTAAACAGTTGAGAAAGAAAATGTGTAACAGTAAAATGGATCCGTGTGTCAGGTCTTAAAGTGACAGCAGCCTAATATACCTGCTTATGAGATTATGAGATAATATTAAAAATATCTACCTGGCATTTTTCCCCATGGTACCGATGTCAAAATTGTGGCTAGTGAAAAATGCTGATTGGCTAGTAACTACCACTATCCACAGTGGCTGGTGAGCAAAAAAGTTAATGTCAAGCCCTGATTATTTTGCAGGAAATGATAAATAATAATTTGAAATATTTCTTCAGACTGTAATTTCACAATCAGCGCTAATACATCTCTCTCTCTCTCTCTCTCTCTCTCTCTCTCTCTCTCTCTCTCTCTCTCTCTCTCTCTCTCTCTCTCTCTCTCTCTCCCTCTCCCTCTCCCTCTCTCTCTCTCTCTCTCTCTCTCTCTCTCTCTCGGATGTGCATAGTGAGCTGCAATACTCAGCATGTCACAATAATGTGGTATCCTGGCTTAAGAATGGTGATAGTATTGTATCATGGGGCCTTTGGTGATTCCCATCCCTAGAGAATACGATTGTTATATAACTGGATTGTATAGACACAGCTTGACAAATGCAAGTTCCTGTCATTTGATCTTAGGGAGTGTTTTGGTTCGTGCTGTTTCAGTATTCAGATATTTGGTGTCCTTGTGCTTACAAGTCCCTGTTTCAACAGAAAGAAACAAGGTTTATTTAAGTTCAAGTCTCTGTTTCTTATTTCTATCTGCATATAGCCCACATTGCATGTATTTCTGGTCAAGAACCACCCAGGAAGAAACTGACTGATGTAAATCAACCAACAGTAGTTTGCTTAAATAGTCACATGACATTTAGGGGTGATTAAATGTGAAATTATTAAATATAACTTATTTTGTCTTAAAATTAAAAAGAATATATATGTGTACTCAAAGGTATCTTAAAGGATGCTAATGAAACAAAATGGAAACATAATCTCATGTATTCATAACTACACCGATCAGGCATAACATTATGACATTATGACCAGGTGAAGTGAATAACACTGATTATCTCTTCATCACGGCACCTGTTAGTCGGTGGGATAAATTAGGCATCAAGTGAACATTTTGTCCTTAAAGTTGATGTGTTAGAAGCAGGAAAAATGGGCATGCGTAAGAATTTGAGCGAGTTTGACAAGGGTCAAATTGTGATGGCTAGACGACTGGGTCAGAGCATCTCCAAAACTGCAGCTCCTGTGGGGTGTTCCCGGGCTGCAGTGGTCAGTATCTATCAAAAGTGCTCCAAGGAAGGAACAGTGGTGAACCGGCAACAGGGTCATGGGCAGCCAAGGCTCACTGATGGAGCGAAGGCTGGCCCGTGTGGTCCAATCCAACAGACGAGCTACTGTAGTTCAAACTGCTCAAGAAGTTAATGCTGGTTCTGAAAGAAAGGTTTCAGAATACACAGTGAATCACAGTTTGTTGCGTATGGGCCAGCATAGCCGCAGACCAGTCAGGGTGCCCATGCTGACCCCTGTCCACTGCTGAAAGAGCCAACAGTGGGCATGTGAGCATCAGAACTGGACCACTGAGCAATAAAAGAAGGTGGCCTGGTCTGATGAATCACGTTTTCTTTTACATCTCGTGGATGGCCGGGTGCGTGTGCGTCACTTACTTGGGGAACACATGGCACCATGATGCACTATGGGAAGAAGGCAAGCCCGGCGGAGGCATTGTGGGTCCATTGTGAGAAACCTTGGGTCCTGCCATCCATGTGGATGTTACTTTGACACGTACCACCTACCTAAGCATTGTTACAGACCATGTGCACCCTATCATGGAAACGGTATTCCCTGGTGGCTGTGGCCTCTTTCATCAGGATAATGCGCCCTGCCACAAAGCAAAAATGGTTCAGGAATGGTTTGAGGAGCAGAACAAGAAGTTTGAGTTGTTGACTTGTCCTCCAAATTCCCCAGATCTCAATTCAATCGAGCATCTGTGGGAGGTGCTGAACAAACAAATCCGATCCATGGAAGCCTCTTGGTGCCAGATACCACAGCACACCTTCAGGGGTCTAGTGGAGTCCATACCTTGATAGATCATAATGTCAATTTGGCATAATATGAGATCAGGTTGAAATTACTGACTTTGACTTTATGTATTTAATTAAACCATAGGCTTTGCAATGTGATAATTGCACTAAGCCAAATTGCAATTTATTATTTTGCTAATTTTTATTTTGCTATATCATGCAGCCCTATTACAAATATTAACAAGAATTTTGGAACCTGATAAGCTGTGGACCAAAAAGTCAGTCAGTGGGTGTGGAACTAGTGATTTTAGCCAGCTCTTGTCATTTTGTCCACAATATTGATCAGGCTATCCATGAACAGTCCATGCTCATGAGGCTGAGACTAGCTGATGCACCTCTCACTGGAAGAAGACACTGGAATAAGATTTTACTTTTTTTTTTCTTCTCATTTGCTTTAATGGTTTGGCTTTCTAGACTCATAAGATCTAATGACCCGTGTCTGCACTACAGAGAGTCATTTCACTTCTTATTCTTGTGATCTGCTCTGTCTGTCTGTCGTCTTGCTCAAGTGAGTTTAGCCCGTGGCCGTTTCCGCCCCATGTTGTGACCCAGCAGGGGAGCAGTCGTTTCTGTGATGCATGCAAGTGAACTTGCTGTCTTGACTGTTTGTACTTAATCTTCTGTGATGCTTAGACTTGGACCCAACCCAAAATCCCCTTTCCAAGTGTTTCTCTAACATTAGTTATTGCATTAGGTATCATGAATAACAATTAACAATACGTTTACACTTACAGCACTTATACATCTACACTACTATTCAAAGTTTATTTATATTTTTTAAAGAATCATTTTATTCAGCAAGGATGCAAAAGTGATCAAAAGTGACAATAAAGACTTATAAATGCTTTATATGTTTCATATAAATGCAGTTCTTTTGAACTTTCTATTCATCAAATAATCCCAGGAAAAAATATTAAGCAGCACAACTGTTATTAAATAACTATTATTAAATGCATTAATAATATATTATCAACTCCAAACTTTTGAACTGTAGTGTAACTTAATACTAATTTATAAATATAAACTTTTCAACTTTAAAGCTGCAATCTTTAAAAAACTTTTTGCGCTCTAGCGGTTAATAAACAGAACTGCATGCGTCTTGCGGAAGAACATTGTAGCCGAATCTACTTTTTTTGTCTATGGCGAGTCACGCAGGGACTGTGCTCCTCCGGAGCGGTTCCTACCAGACCGGTCTGAAATAGTCCCAATATAAACACTTATTATAAGTGTACCATAATGATTCAGGGTAAGACAAAGACACAGTTTGGAAAATGGATTCATGTTGTACATTCTCATTATATATTTGTTTGTAAATTTTGAACACAGAAAAAGTTACGGACAGCAGCTTTAACTTAAATTAATATTACAATTAGTTAATATATCATGAGCAAACATTTGTAACATTTTACTAATGTTAACCAATTAAACCCTATATAGTAATTTGTAATTGTTAAGTGATATATCAGCTATGATATTCCTGCTTGCTATTATTTCCGCTGATTCTCTCTCTCTCCATTTGGTCCAGATGTTTTTGTATAGCCTTCTGCATGTGTAACAGTTTAGTTGGCTGTGACGTGTCATGTGACCGGGTTAATGGGTCCTGAGTGTGTATTAGCAGCGTGTTTGGCTCTGTCAGTGTCAACCCTGTGTGTGGCGGTCAGATCTCAACTCTATAGAGCTCTGTGATATGGGCAGCATGTGACAGCATTGAAAACATCACAGCTGGTGAAGAGCCTTAGGCAGAGTGTGTTTAAAAGAATAAAGGTGGAGGATCTTTGTAAAATCCTCTTCAATACACACAAAATGATATTTGTTTCAGCAAGCACAAAGAAGTGTTGACATGTTCTCACCAAATGCTTATTATGTTGACTTGAGAAAGCCAACACACTGAATTGTTCTGGCAATTTTGAGCTCTGAAATTTTGGGGTAACATTCCTGTAGTTTTGTTGTGCTCTTACAGTGAGAAACAACCCAAACATCATCACAATTACCACAAGAGTGACAAAAAACGAGCTAATATTTACTTTTTATAGCCTGACCAAAAAGGCAGTTGATGTCGCACATTCTGCCGTAAGCATTACTCAAGATCAAGGTCATGTGGTTCAATCTGACAAACAGCAACTGTAATGGACAGCTCAAATCACATGTGTACAGCTGACTCGGGCCAGAAGCACTAGTCATTAAGCAAAGTATAGTGAAGTAGTAACATGATGGGTTATATAACACTGAAATCAGTTTATGTTTTCCTCAGCTGTGTTGCTATTGAAGAGTTTGTTGATTTGTAGTGTTTATGTGTGTGGTTGCTGTTAGTAATTGTGATGCTTTAGCTTTTCATATTAGTGTGAGACAGAAGAGACTATGGGCCAGATTTACTAACAGCATGTGTCACCGCAAACTAGACTGGATAAACCCAGCCTGATCTGCCGGCGATTTGATTTCGCCCTGCAACTCAGTCTGGAAACCTGTACATTCATTTCTACTGCTTCTGTTACACTTTTTGCAGGAACCAATCACAGACTGGCTTATCCACCTGGCGTGCTATTGGCGGGTTTAACACAATGACAGATAGAGAAGCGATGGATCGATGCCCGTTGATCATGCCTCTTCTGGTCTGATTGGTTGAAGGACTATCAAATTGCGTACAGAGTCATTTGAACTATGCTCGTTGATCACGCCTCTTGTGCAGTAGAAAATACAGAGCAGACTCCCCAGACCAATGTTCAATCTTAAATTGAGCTTGGTCTGGTGATAGCCAGACAAAGCACAAACCCTATTTTGGCGTTAAAAAATACTATCAGGATTTAATAAAAACACGCAGTGAAAAATTAGCGCTAAAAAGGCGTGGACAGTGTTATTTTTGAGGCTGATCTTATTGCATATGCATTTGTAGGAGTTTCCCTTTCAGACACAAAATTTATGGGAGGAGAGTATTTAAATGAATCACGCAAGGTGATTTACTGAGGTTTGTGCTCGTCAATTTACTGGTGTTTGCGCCATTATTTACCGCCCCAAAAAAGCATGTTTTAAACCAGATGCTAACTGGTAGATTATGTTGGTCATTATGGAAATGATCCGGCAGCATCTGTGTGCTTTAATTTACTTGTCGTCAGTAGATCACGTGTAGAACTTTCCACTCCCATCTGCACTTTTTTGGAATTCTTTCTTTCAGCCTTGTAATCTGAACATAAGCATTTAATGCATGCCCGTTTCAGCTCAAGGACTGTTTCTCTTTTGGAGAAATGTGGCTTGGAGCTAACACTTATGTCAGAGGACGATGTGCTTGTGTGAGAGATATGTTTCTTGAAAGTTTGATCTCTCTCTCTCTCTCTCTCCCTCTCTCTCGCTCTTTGATGAACCACTAATTTTCATCCAGGCTAAACCAGGCCTAGACATTCACACTTGTCCTGAACAACCATAAAAACCACATTATGCGACCGGATACCTCTTTATATTGCAAATGCAGCACAGTGAATTTGCGTTGACACAGACTTTTTAAATGAGGCACAGAAACATAACTGTATTTAGGAATCACAGTTACAACACTGACTGTCAAGCAAATTAAATGCTAATTCTCATTGTCAACAGTGGTTGGCTGCAAAATGTGTGGCTGTTCTGAATCCAGTCGTGTTTCATGTGTTGTTTTTATGTGTGTTGCCTTGGTTGTTGTTTTCTTTCTACAGTATGTCCCCTTGTTTTGTCATGTTGGGTGTGAGCACATGGCTCGTGTCATGTTTGTTTGTGCTTTCCTGACTCATGTCTTTGCTTCGCCCCCTTGTTGTCTTATGTTAGTTAATTTGCCCCATCTGCTCTCCTTTCTTACCCTCATTTCCTTCCATATATGATACCCTTTTCCTGGTTTGTTTTGTGATAAAACTCTTGTTCCTGTTGGTTGGTTGGTTGGTTAGTTAGTTAGTCAGTCAGTCTAGTTTGTTAAAGGGATACTCCACCATTTTTTCATATTAAACTATGTTATTCCCTTAACTAAGACGAGTTGATACATACCTCTCTTGTCTCAGTGCGTGCACTTAATCGCTCTGACGCGTGGTGACATTTTGATAGCACTTAGCTTAGCCCACTAAGCCCAGTTCATTCATTAGGTACCAAACAGAGATCAAGTTAGAAGCGACCAAACACCTCCACGTTTTCCCTATTCCCATCGTTTAAATGCCACGGCCTACCTGAGCATTGTTTCTGACCATGTCCATCCCTTTATGACCACCATGTACCCATTCTCTGATGGCTACTTCCAGCAGGATAATGCACCATGTCACAAAGCTCCAATCATTTCAAATTGGTTTCTTGAACATGACAATTAGTTCACTGTACTAAAATGGCCCCCACAGTCACCAGATCTCAACCCAATAGAGCATCTTTGGGATGTGGTGGAACGGGAGCTTCATGCCCTGGATGTGCATCCCACAAATCTCCATCAACTGCAAGATGCTATCCTATCAATATGGGCCAACATTTCTAAAGAATGCTTTCAGCACCTTGTTGAATCAATGGCACGTAGAATTAAGGCAGTTCTGAAGGCTAAAGGGGTTCAAACACAGTATTAGTATGGTGTTCCTAATAATCCTTTAGGTGAGTGTACTACTATACTATAACTACTAGCCTATAGTGATATAAAAGACATTAAATTAGCACAGGTTTGTAAGAAATTGCTTTTCTGTGACAAAAGTTAATTATACAATTTGACTGCAGAATGACCAATCAGAAGCACATATTTCAGAGAGATGTGTGATCTGGAAAGAGAGTAAGAGAGATAAACAAGTGGGCTGCTCACTACCACAGTCCTGTAGTTTTGGGTGAAAAAGACAATAAATCAGCTTAAGTGTACAGTATTTAAAGGATTACACTCTGATAACCCATCACAGATCGGCCACTGTTTTAAAAAGAATCTTCTGTAATCTTCTTAGAGGTTAGTTGACACTGAGCACAAGATTCTCAAAATGCATATTAATAAGGACCATCAGGTTTTATGTGATTATTTATTATTTGTATCCAGTAACTCAAAATTTTGGCAGGAAGAATTTTCAGCATTATCACCTTTATCACTATTACTCCCACTATTTCTTTGGACTCAACTTTAAAAAAGTTGAAGGGATATTTCACCCTAAAATTAAAATTCTGTCACCATTTACTCTCTGCCCTCACGTCATTTCAAAACCTTATACTTTCTTTCTTATCTTTCTAAATTTCTCAGGGTTTTTGGTCCTTACAATGGAAGTCAATGGGCTCCAAATGTTTTTGATTTTGGGTGAACGCAAATTTTTCTAAAACCTGTAAAGAATGACATATACCATAATACACATACAGTCAGGAAATGTTTTTTTTTTTTTTTTTTTTTGTATCATATTTGAAACATCAGGTTTTTATAGCTCATATAGTGATAATATAGCCTGACAAGCCAGACCCACATCAAGATGTTGGGTCTGGGAACACACCGTTGGCGGGGCTCAATCCGAGGGTTGGGATAAACGGTTGTCTTTCAAATCCCCTCTGCACGTAAGAGGATAGCACTACAACCAACCAAAGCAAAGAAAAAGGTGAAGCGGAGGAGCTAGTTGATAGATTAAATTTTTGCCGTATCCGTTCGGCAAAACTCCGAACACATCTTCCTTTAAGAATAACTTCAGTGCCGTTCTTTGTTCTTTTCTCAAAGAAAAAACTTAACTCCAAGTCTTCCAGAGTCGCAGCCAAAGCCGATTCAAAAGACCGCTGTTTGCCAGCTTCTTTGTTTCCAAGAAGCACGCGGAACCATCGCAACTCTGCCATCATTATGTTAAGCCCACCCATCGACTCTATACACGATGTGATTGGCCTGATCAGAGTTTGGTTTTTCCAGTTCGCAGTGGAGAGTTGCAAGAGGCCCTGGCTGCAAATTAGATTTGCTGCTGCGAGGGAGCGTCTAGATTTCTAGGCTAGAGATAAGGAGCTCATACTCGAGGAGGAAAAAAACGCCTTGATTTTATTCCCAAATTAAGCAATTCACTTTGATTAAGTTTTGATCATATTGATAATTTAGAGCAGAGGTCTTCAACCCTGCTCCTGGGGACATACTGTCCTGCAGAGTTTAGCTCCAACCCTAATAAAGACAGCTGAAGCTAATCAAGGTCTTCAGGATCACTTGTTGAAAACACAGGCAGGTGGGCTGAAGCAGGTTGGAAATAAACTTTTCAGAACAGTGGGTCCCCAGGAGCAGGGTTGAAGACCTCTGATTTAGAGTTTGTGTCTCAAATATGGTACAGTAGTCTTTTTATGACAACTGTACACTTCTCACATACAACGTGATCACGAGGACATGTAATGAGCATGCTTGCAAAGAAAAATGGCAAAAACTAGTGTGCAGTATTCAGTTGTAAGCTAGATTTCCGTTGTCTGTGTTTGGGGTGCAGTGGACAGTGGGGGGCTGAGATTACACTACTAATCCGCTAGCAGACGGAGGACACCTGCGTAGCCCCCGCAGAATCATCCGGATTACGGAAACATGTTGCACTAATTAGGGGATGACACTTGCCACCTGGCTAAATCTATGAGGAGCCGTTTGGTGGGGGACAGACTGAAAGACAAAGAGGGAGAAGACAGAGAAGAGTTTCCAGTGTGAGGTCTCACCTGTTTTCAATCACTGACTTCCCTGCTGACGGATTCTGAGTTTGCTCTCTTATAGATGTTACTGATACATGCAGTTGACTACGGTTGACTAGTTTGTGTCTTTGCACTAGACTGAAACATTCAAAAACATTGATGAGAAATAATCACGTGTTAATGCAGGAATGAGCAGCTCTTTGCTGTTAGCCATTAATCTGTAAGTAGGGATATCGTGTATTTAAGCCTGTAAAGAGCTTTTTCGTACCAGACAGCAACTTTCTGTGGCGAATTCTTGATACACTGACCAATTTCTTCCAAAAATACAAACAAAAATAGCAACACCCTTGCTTAATTTAGTATACGCGGATTCATAAATATGCAAACGAGCCCCGCCCCACTCACTCGTACAAGCTCAGAAATACAGCTGGCCAACGTACCTGAGGTAAATGCTGCACAGTGCCGCTCTTTACAACGTCAGACACATAACAGTAATTAATATGATTAGCCTTTTTCTTGACTACGTTATCAAACAGCTAATAATGTGTTGCTAATGTTACATAAACCATGTTCCCATTTGCCATCTCAGTCTCATCATCAGTCAGTATCCTTAGAAACGCTTTGAACAACTGAACAACGTCAGTGGAGAAAGGTATATAGTTCATCATAACATCATAATATACATTATATCCATAATTCACCCACTATATTGCTAAATCTACCCGATTTTTACCTGAACAGAAAAATTTACTGGGATAACCTGGCTTCTCTTGAGACTCCACTGCTTCAGAGCGGTGATAGTTAATGATATGTTAAAGCCCGCCCATATGTTGACGTGATTGGTTACAAGGTAGTTTGTGACGTCAGAAACCAGTGATTTCAAACTGCATTTTTGAGACTGTATTTGGTTCACTGCAGTTTTAAAGAGAAAATACTCAACAATGTATTTTGACATGAATTTGCACATAGTTTGTCTAAAAGGTGCACTATGTAACTTTTCCGTCCGCTAGAGGTCGCCTATTCAAAACAAAGGCTTAGTTTGACACCAAGTTTGAGCGCAGAATCTTGGGACATGTGGTCTTCACCTCACAGCCAGTGGAAAAGAATCGGGATAGGACTCGGCCAGAAATCATGTTCATGGATGGGATTATTAACGTTACTGTAGAATGAAGCAGAGCAGGACCGAGTGTTGTGGGAGCTGAGCAAGGCCGCTGGAGCGATTGTTAATAAAAGATGAACACAACACGCGCCTCGCCAGCTGCGGGACTTTTATTATGCCACAGTCGACGGCGCCATTTCCACTTTTCAGGTCATGAGTATGAGGTAACGCAGCTCTGTTTATCATATTAGATACATCTGAGTGTGTTGAAAATGATTGTGACGAGGTAGACGAGCGAGAGACGTGGGAGGAGCGAGCAAGACCAGTGCGTGATTGAGAATGAACTCGAGCTCAGAGGCATATAAGGACGAGCGACACCAGTGAAGGATGAGAGAGGACCAGGCCTGGACTTTACGTTGTGTTTTGTTTATGTTTTATTATGTGTATGTGTGGCAGTCGTCTGTGAGGGGCTGCCCGTGATACGTTTTGTTCATTTATTTATTAAAGTCTTTTAAATGTTCGCCGGTTCCTGCCTCCTTCCTTCCCATATCTACGAACGTTTGTTACAATGATGTTATGACGCTACTCTGTGCGTTCACTCGGCGGCTGCTATGACACATGTTGCACACTGCAGTAGGAGTAAACCTGAAACGCAGATATGACGGCATTGACAGGCGACTCCCTCACACGTCCCGGTTCATTTGTTAAAATAGCAATTTTCTAATGATTTACAAATAGTTGAAAACATTGGGATATTGTAAGTACTCAGCTGAGCAAAATATATAACACTGGCCTAATGGTATTTGGATATTTTACAGATTTTTTTTTGTACATAGTGCACCTTTAAAGCATATTAAAAACACCACATAGACACAAACAACATTAAATAAATAGATTTTCTTTTTTTTTTTTTTACCACAGGGTGACTTTAATTATATTTTAGCATTTGCTACTTTTTTTTGCTAGACTGATATAAACCTGTGGACACACTGTAACTTTTTTGGACAGCTTTTTCCATTTTTGTATGCTTATGCTTATTTCTATTATAATTTCCTCCTTGTGTTTTTAACTGTGAATTTGCACTGTCCATAGAGCGGACCTGTTTCCATTTCACTGCCGGTTGTATACTCTGTATATAACTGTGTATGTGACAAATAAAACTCTTGAATCTTGAATCTTGTTTCTCTAATTAATAATTCTTATACAGCTTAAGTGCAAGCTATACTTTGAAGGCATGTTTACAGTAGGTGATAATTTCTTACTGTCAGAAACATTTTCTCTGTCACTTTTAGTCTGCAGGCCAGACTCATGCTGTATTTGGTCCAGTGGAAGAGAGAGTCTGAACGCCACCAGACACAGGAAAATATGAGAAGGAGTGATCACATGCCTTACTGAGAGGAAAGAGCAGAGATATTTGAGTCTGTCTGAGAGAACTGCTGCCTTCCCCTTTTGTGCTGTGATGAGAACTCTTCAAATCCAGTTTATGGTTTACAAATCCAATCTGACAAGAAATGGAAATTTAAACTACTGTTTAGATGTGATGACACATATTCAGACATTCTCACACACACACACACACACACACACACACACACACACACACACACACACACACACACACACACACACACACACACACACACACACACACACACACACACACACAGACAGAGACACACAGACACACAGACAGAGTGTGTTTTATGGGGACATTCCATAAAACATCACATCACTTAATATGATTTACAAGCTGTTTTCCTCATGGGGACCAAAAACCCATGGTCTCATGGGGACCAAAAAAGTTTACTAATTTACACTTAAAATGTCTAAATGTCATTGCGTTATCAACGTATCTCAAATGAAGTGCCATTTATTTGAAAGAAAGCACAATTTTAAAGACAACATTGTTATCCAAACATTAGTTTTGAGATCATTAAAATACATTGAACAGAAATTGTGAAGTATAAAGTGAAGTTGGTATTTTGAATGTAACATTCAGACTTTCCAAATCTAAGTTTCCAAATAAATCATTGAAGCATAAACTAGGGCAGTGTTATAAAGTAATATATAAGGTGCTGTTTATGTTCAACAACATTTATCATAATTTTGAAACCTGATGTGGAAACCTGATATGTAAGGTCTGGTGATTGTGGATTAGTAAAATTGTGATTCATTAGTGTACTACAAATAGACCAAACTGTGACTAAGAATAGCAGTAATTCTTATTTAGAAAACTTCATGCTGTGCTATAAGGCTTATTTATCCTTTTTGTCTATCCTATTATGACTCATATAATGACAAGCTAGAAAGTCAGTCCCCTTTCTTCAGGAAAAGCACATGTGGTTCATTCTAGCAAGTCAAATACTTTACAAATGACAGGTACTCCATCTCATTTAATTATCTTCTCTATATTTTAAACCTGATGGGTACAAACCAAAAGATATGATGATCATTCAAGACAAATCAAGGCATACATCAGTGCAAAGACAGCTTCACATTCAATCCGCGCGGCAGTGAACGCACGCACTGCTGCTTACAACGCCGGTCTCCATTCAGGGAATATGACTGAATACAAATCATCCTGTTATGCTCTGCGGCGTGCAATTAAAGCCGCAAAGCTCCGATATAAAGACCGAGTGGAGTCTCATTTCCAACTCAACAACTCGCGGCGCATGTGGCAAGGTCTGAGGTCCATCTGCTCGTTTGGATCTAAATCCTCTGCAGAGGTGAGCGCTGATCCGTCACTTGTGAATTAGTTAAACTCTTTCTACGCTCGCTTTGACTGTAACCGCGGCAACGCGACTCCACCAAGTGGCGCGTTAGAGGAAATTACTCAGAGCAGCAACAACCACGTGATCTCTGTCTCGGAGGATGAAGTTCGGAGAGCACTCAAGCGTGTGGACGTCAGGAAAGCTGCCAGGCCGGATGGTATTTCAGGTCGTGTTCTGCGGTCCTGTGCTGATCAGCTCGCCGGGTTGTTAAATTATTTTAAAAATTAGTTAAACTAATTGAAAAACAGATGTATGTGGTCATGACTTTGATTTTTTGCATTTCTTTATGCCAGTCCTGCCCACTGATAGTTGCACAGATATCTACCATGGTATTTAACTGCATAGCAAAATGACACATTGTCTACAGTTGCATGGTACATTACTTCATTTTAACTTGTTTCATTCTGCCTATGTCTTTTAGAGCAAGTCTTACATACCATCAAGAGAACCATGAAGTGATGATGATGATGATGATATCACCCTCTTTTATTCATGCTCATGCTGTGGCAGTTTTGAGAGAGCTGTGTTTAGTGGTGTTTGGGTCAGGGCGGGGTGGATGTGTAGGTGCTTATTTGGATTTTCGAGCGGTCAGGATGTTTAAGATCGACCCAGAGGAGCCATTCAAACACAGGTGATCAAAGTACTGCCTGAACTCCGCTGCCAGGGTCAAACTGACCATTACTAGAAGAAGATGTCAGTGTCCTAACCAAGAAGTAGTTCCTGGAAACTTCTTTCTCATATAAGTGGATTTTCCATCTTAGAGCCATATGCTTGGATGGTAAAGCACTATAAAGTCTGGTTCACATTGCGACTTGTTCTGTTCAAGACTGTCTTTTAAAATAACCAAATGTATTTTTATGTGACGTTTAGGGGCAGATCATTTCAAAATCACTGATATTCAGATGATGTACCAGTGAGCAAAATTTGTAGTCCTAATTCTACTAGTAATGGTGCACCAGTTTATCCAAATGTTTGTACAGACAACAGTAAAAAAAGAATGTAATAAATATGTTTAGACTTTGTAGTCAGAATTTCTATTTATTCAAATATACACTATATTTACAAAAGTTTTGGGACACCTGCCACATGAACTTTAAAGACATCACGTTCTTAATCTGTAGGGTTAACATGGATTTTGCAGCTATAACAGATTCAGATTCTTCTGGGAAGGATTTCCACAAGGTTTAGGAGTGTGTTTATGGGAATTTTTGACCATTCTTCTAGAAGTATATTTGTGAGGTCAGGCACTGATGTTGGACGAGAAGGCCTGGCTCACAGTCTCCGTTCTATCGGGTTGAGGTCAGGACTCTGTGCAGGCCAGTCAAGTTCCTCCACACCAAACTCACTCATCCATGTCTTTATGGACCTTGCTTTGTGCACTGGTGAGCAGTCATGTTGGAACAGGAAGGGGCCATCCCCAAACTGTTCCCACAAAGTTGGGAGCATGAAATTGTCCAAAATGTCTTGGTATGCTGAAGCATTAAGAATTCCTTTCACTGGAACTAAGGGGCCAAGCCCAACCCCTCGTCCATCGGTTTGCCAGACAGAGAAGCGTGATTCATCACTCCAGAGAACACGTCTACACTGCTCTAGAGTCCAGTGGCGGCATGCTTTACACCACTGCATCCAACGCTTTGCATTGCACTTGATGTAAGGCTTGGGTGCAGCTGCTCAGCCATGGAAACCCATTCCATGAAGCTCTCTACTCACTGTTCTTGAGCTAATATGAAGGCCACATGAAGTTTGGAGGTCTGTAGCTTTTGACTCTGCAGAAAGTTGGCAACTTCTGCACACAGTGCACCTCAACATGCGCTGACCCCGCTCTGTGATTTTATGTGGCCTACCACTCCATGGCTGAGTTGCTGTTATTCCCAATTGCTTCCCCTTTGTTATAATACCACTAACAGTTGACCGTGGAATATTTAGTAGTGAGGAAATTTCACGAATGGACTTACTGCACAGTTGGCAACCTATCATGGTACCACGCTTGAATTCACTGAGCTCCTGAGAGCGACCCATTTTTTCGCAAATGATTGTAGAAGCAGTCTGCATGCCTAGGTGCTTGATTTTATACACCTGCGGCCATGGAAGTGATTGGAACACCTGAATTCAGTGATTTAGAGGGGTGTCACAATACTTTTGGCAATATAGTATATCAAATAGTTTTAGTTTCACAGAACTAAAAAAAATACTTAACCTGACTTCTGAAAGATTGGATTTGGTGGTTTGAGCCCAGCTCTTGTTTTATACATCAGACGGTCAGTGAGCGGTCTGTGGGTGGTTTGTCTGAGACTATCTCTGCCTGGCTCTACTTCTCTAATTATCCTCCAGACCTTAGAGGCTTCTACATTTGGAAATATAATTAGCCAGATCAAATATAACAAATAATCTAGCCTGTCTGGATATGTTTTTTCACCAAGAATTCTAGAGAATTTTACATTGTGTGTCTCTAAAACATTAAATAGATCAAGGTGTTACTCCCATGTGGGTTGGGTTGGTTGTTTTGTATCTAAAACTTGAACTGGCATGACTGATCAGTTCTGAGCACACATGTATTTATTCAGCATATTGCTTTGTCCATCAAATATTGGTCTTTAGATCCTTATTTCATTTGTCAGACATCTGGTCTTGCAGATTAGATTTAGGTTTCTCTATTGTCATGACAATATCATAGTACACAGCTTTCATCAAAGTGTCCGCATGTACATTGGCCCTGTCCCAAATGGCACACTTCATGTGCACAAAACCACAAAACCGTAGGGTGTCCCATTCGTCATTTAAGTTTAAAGAAGGCTGCGTAATATCATTGCTTCGCTGCCCCCATGGTACGGCAGCAAAGTTCCCTGATTATGCAGGAATGAGAGTATAGTCCCTAGCCATATCAGTCTAGAAAATCACAACTTTTAATCTTCCGTTGGTCTTAGAATATGATGTAACTACAGAAGAGTCCAGTTTTAAATAGGAAAAATATTGAAAGTCTTTGGTCATTTTTGAGCGCGATGCTAATGGTCTAATCCGATTCAATAATGTATGCTAAGCTATGCTAAAAGTGCTACCGCCAGATACAGAGATCGGCTGAATGGATTCAAAACCGGTAAAACTCAACTGTTTAACTGTAAGGGAACTGGAAAATAAGCCTTTTTTTTTTTTCTTTAATTGTATTGAACTTTCCACTCCCATCTGTGCTTTTATGGGATTGCGCCCTCACGCTAATTTCACCTGTTTAGTAAATCCGGCCCTAAAAATGTTCAGTAATTTTACCCAATTTATGACACTGTTAGCTTAGTAATATGCTAATGACAAACTCTATTGCAATTAATCGTTAGTTAAATTGCTTGCATATTTATGTAGGATTGGGCAATGTCTACCAAATTGGCATCAGACAATGTCTACAGTAAAACATCATGATGGACAATGGGCTTGTGTTTTAGTGTTAAGCTCCGTTAATGTGACGCGCCTGAAGAAAGAGAGAGTGCGCACTGAGCTGAAAGTACTTGAATGAAGTGTGTTTGGCTTTAGATAAAACTACTAGAGGATATCACAAATATCACACGGGGAAATCACGATGCCGGCTCAACATCGTGATGTCTGTCAGCAATCAGTGATGGAGGATGGCATCGTCTATTGGCCCAACCCTAGATTCCCGAGAGGAGTACTGTTTGTGTGATGCACTGATAATAATAATAGTAAATTAAGTAATAAATATCAAGTTTAATATATCAATTTCAGTTAATATCTATAATGCTTACTAATGTTACGTAATATTTAATAGTAAGATTACTGTATTAATTATATATTAAAAAAAAGCAAACTTTTTTATATTTTTTACTGCAAACATGCTAAATACTATTATTCTCAACATGAAATTAATCTTCCATTTTAAGCTACGTAGACTTGTGCAATCGGTTTCCAATGTTTCTTTAAGTAAACTGAACTTGTTTTAGTACTAGTGCAGAAGGCAGTCAACATAAGTTTGACATTTCAGCACAAGAGTGTTTCAAATCAGTCATTTGTGAGGTTCTATTTCAGTTAGGATGCTGCCTTATTGAGATGCCAAGCGGTTCAATGTACATTTTAGAGAAACTTACTGAGAATCTCACATATCTGTCAGAGACTACGTCCGGATCTGATTCAGAATGATGATCAAAACATAGATGTAGTAGATTGAGTCCATCGACACCCCCAAAGCTTCACAGTCCTGTAGCTCATCCAGAGTTGACATTTCTTTCTGTAACGTAAGGCAGTTTTGATTTATATGCTGTTTAATATTTGATGAACATGTTATTTTACATGTGCATAAGCAATGCTTCTATCACTTGGTTTTGCTTCTTTTTCTCCTGTTTTGATCTGGAGATTCTGTACACTTTTGTGGCTCTACCATTGGAGAAAGCGTAATGGCTAACTTAATTCATGTGTGCCTTGGTAAACAATTACATTACAGCCTTGACGTCATTGAATTTCGTTCATAGTTGTGCGACACTGTTTGCGGGTACCATAGAAATTAATGAGAAGTGCTGTAAACGGTCATACTTGTCGTGCAATTGTCCATGACTTCTCTTATAAAACAGCATTTTTTACTCTAAAATAGATCAATCCAAAATGTATGTTTAAGAGCAAGTATGTTGAAGATTAGCTGATGGGCTGTGGATCCATTAAATTATAAGCTCTTTCCTCACAAAAGCAGTTTATTCAGCATAGTGAAGCCTCTGCTCCATTGACATACATTAAATAAAATGGCCTCTTGTCTCCTTCCTTGCGTACTGCAGCGTTAAGTTTTTTTTTGGCTAAGGTTGCAGGCTTGCCTTCAAGTAACTTTGTTCAGAAGATGCATAATAGCGCCTCATGCGTATAATAGTGAAAACATGGGCCGTTTCTCAGTATGTGTTCTTGTCTGTACTTGTGTTCTTGTGGACTTGAGAAACTTCATCAGTCACTGCCCAAGTACTGTTCCAATTCAAAGTTCACATCTAGCCAAGTACAGTTCAAATCCCCGGATGTGTCCTTGATCTGCCCCTTTTATCGAGGATGCATTGAGAGATAACTTATGCAGACTTGAGACAGCCAGGTATCCCAGAATGCATCTCGCACCAACCAGCAAGCATCAATAGTGGATGAGAAACCCAACGTAATTTTAAAAATACTACTGTTAATGTGTCTCAAAAATTAGTTTTAATTCGAGAATGTACTTGTTTAAAGCTCATATATGTGGTTTATTTATAAAGATAGTGCCTATTTGAAAATTTTATCTGCCGTTTTCGGAGTTATGAGATCCAGTTGATCAGCGCTCATTAACCCCGCTGTGAGCAGCCTTTCCTCGGCTAGTCCTTCTAACATTTGCTGCTAACTTTGATGTCTCTGTAGTGGTTTAAACATGAGATATAATTTGTCTTGTGTAGATCTAACGGGCGATCTTTGGTCTTATGAATCTATAATTTGTTCCCTGGCAAATCGTTTTGGCTGAGGGCAAAGCAAAGTTTTATAACTTTATATATTTATGCTATTTAACAATTTTACAGTGAAGATAATCAAATATATGCACACATATTGCCTGAACCACATATTAATGTTTAATATTTTTTAAATGTAAAGAAAAAGAGGCTGGGTTGTGTTTTATATTTCATTTTGTTATAAATATACATGCAATGAAGATAATCAGTGTACGCATTGCCTGAACCACATTTGTGTGGCTATTAATATGTTTAATGAAAATTAAAAGTGGCAGAGTGGTGTTTTATAACATATTTTATTTTATTGTAACTTAAAATATACATACAGACAGGGCTTGACATTAACAGGTAAGGCAGCCACTCCTACTAGCCACTTTGGCGGGTTGAATATAATTTCAGCCTACAGCCAAATGAAATGCCAAGACTGTCGTATCACAAAAGTACAATTCAATTACAATTCTTTATCGATTAACTTGCAGTTAGTGAAGGCGGGATAGGCGGAATCGCGCTGAATGACACACAACAGAAGCGCTCTCTCTCTCTGTCGCACGCGCGATCAGTTCTCCTTGCGCCTGAATAGTCAAATACATGCGCACACAGATGTCAAAATGTCCATTGTATGAGTATGGCTTAAGTGTACGTAAACAGGTGGGTAATAACTGGATATGTGTCAGAATATTACGTCCATGCATTCAGCAGCCCAATTAAATACCTGTCAGTCATTCATGTTAATCAAATGTATACATATTAAATAAACCTACTGTATCTGAAAAAAGATACAGATTTTATATTTACTATTGTTTTTGTAATTTACTTCTTTGTTCTTTTATATAGCAAAAATAATTCATATCATGTTAAATTTCTCATATTAGCCTATGCTCATATTGCCCACCCCTTGCCCACCTGCACATACCAGCTGATTGTAGTCTTGATTTGGGTGGTCACTCTGCATTTAAGCATGCCAAAGTCAACATTAATCATATAAAATGTAGTAATTTTTTTTGGACAACCACTAGCCACAGTGGCTGGTGAGCAAAAAAGTTAATGTCAAGCCCTGCATACAGAGATAACCGGAGTACCCAGAGTGAGCTGAGTGACGCTATCAAGAACGCAGCTGTTCCGTTTGCAGAATCACCGGACTTGGGTCCTCCCGTCCTCGGGAGTTCGTTCTCTTGAGCCGAACTTGGCAAGTCCGAACTACCAAGGAGGCAAATTCTGTCAATGGCGGGGGTGCGTTGTGTCATAAATGATGGAACATTCGGTCAATGGTGGGGAAAGAGTTAAAGTAGTAGACTACTGTTGAGAACATTTTTAAAAATCATTATGACGGATTGCCTTTGTGTCTCTAGATCACATTTTAAGTTTTGGGTTTCCCTCTGTCCAACAACTGCTGTGTTGAGGCTGGAAAACACAACATAGCCGTCCGCTTTAAAGAGGCTCCCTGTGTGAGTAGCACTGCTATGGAAATCTACAAGAAAAACAACAAGAGCAGCCCACGACTATACTCACAGATAAATAGCATGGCTCCTGTACCATAGGTTTTTCCAAATTAAGATGCAATTCAACAGCGCTGGATTTGTTTTCCCATCAGCACACAGTTGGAGAGGGAATCATCTGTTTGTGTTTGGGTGGGTGGTGTACAGTTCGCTCTGAAGGGTGGGGTACGGATGGGGCTCTGGTGACTGCAGTTTTTTGGGGGAGTTCCATGCAGCAGATGTGTGAAACTAGGGCAGACATAAAGGACAGCGCTTGTGTAAGAGGTGGAGGTCTGATCTCAGCACATGTTTGGAGTCTGAGCACACACATGTGCAGATGGTCTGTATGTTTGAGAATAAACATCTCCACGCAGACACGGACCGCATGGAAATGCAGTCCAGCACGCTATTGAAAAAGACAAAGCTAACAGCTCCTTAGTGAAACTATTTTAGTGAAAATTATTTTGGATTATCTTAGATATGATTATAGGCACCACCCATTTTTTAAAAGGCCTTGGTTCTGGAACTAAATACCCCTTTCATTTTCAGAAAACAGTAATATCAACCATCAACGAAACCAACCAGATACAAGTATTTTTAAAGGAAGTACAAGACTGCACATTTATGGTGATCAAATGAAAGAAGCAACAATTCTTCTTATGTATTGTGCTGTACATCCAAGCATACCGAAAAAGAGAAAATGTAGAACAGGGATTTGGTTCAATCTATCAGTTGTTGACTATTTTTGAGATGTGGGCGTTGCACTCAAAAATGGAGGCAGATAAACTTGAGCTTGCAGAGGCGGGTTTAAGTGAACTAAATGATTGAAATCCTGTCCTGCATATGTTGTTCACATTAAGATCAATAACATGCAATGTGAAAAAATTGGGTGAACTTTCATCTCATGCCAACTTTAACAATGAGTGAACTACTCATCTCATTGACATGGTTGAATCATGCTAGTATAACATTTTATATACAACTGCCTCTATGTATTTAAGCAGTATATAAAGTTTATTGCAAATTATTCAAACATAGCCTATGCAAATGCGTATATAAGCAGTCATGGGATTGGGCTCTGTTGAGCTCTGTTACCATGATTCTCATTTACTTGTGGTAACTCTCTGTGGTATATCTGTTCAAAATTATGGGTAGTGTAGTTCTTCACCAGGATTTTGGTTATTAAACACAATGATATGATATTAACAAAACAAAATAATATTAAATCACTGATTTGTGGCTTCAGAAGCATATATCATTGCTTAACAACTGACATTTAAAGGGGTGGTTGATTATAATTTCACTTTTTAAACTTCAGTTAGTGTGTAATGTTGATGTTTGAGCATAAACAACATCTGCAAAGTTACGACGCTCAAAGTTCAAAGTAAAGGGAGATATTTGCTTTTAAAGAAAATGCTTTTTAAGGACTACAACAAACAGCTTGTAGGGACTACACAAGCGTCCTCCCGGGTTAGTGACATCACTAACCTTGAAATTTACATAAACCCCACCACCAGGAACGCGCAACAAAGGGGGTGAGATTATCATGACAGAATATGCTAATCAATGACTTGAAGATAGTTAACGCCATATCAGCTACATAAATTCAACTAACCATTCAGGAACATCTTGTTGCTTTCTACATGTTGTCACTTCTTCTTGAGTCCCTCTATCATAGTCCGACTCCGGTTTGAACATAAAAGGCTGAACAGTTTCATTGCCTGTCTGCATGAGGTAATCAGAGCTGCTAAATGGAGTTATTCAAGCTCCGCCCCATAAGCAGCAGCTCATTTGCATTTAGAGGGACACACCTCAAAAAGTGATAATTTTAACATGCTATAAAAAATGATCTGTGGGGTATTTTGAGCTAAAACTTCACATACACACTCTGGGGACATCAGAGACTTATTTTACATCTTGTAAAAAGGGGCACTTAACCACCCCTTTAAAATTTACTGTCACAGTTACAGACTTTTTTTTTCTTAAATTCTCAATGGTAATATGTTAGAAATTAAAAATGTATTTTAAAACATGCAATATATAATACATATGTCTACTACAATGTTGTACTTCTATAATCTAGCCACAGCTGAAACACCACTTCCTATGTGCTCATCTCCCACTTTCCATCCTGACATACTGTAATCATCAAGCCTCCCAAGAAGAACTTTCTTCATTGCAATAGCTTGTTTCCTCAATGAGAACCTCCAACTCTTGTCCACTGAAGTTTCTTCATTTATTTTATTTTCCTCCATGTCACATTAACCAAATGGATTCCAGTGTTGTCTCTCAGCCTTTACATTTATGCATTTGGCAGACACTTTTATCCAAAGCAACTTACATTTCATTCAAGGTACACATTTTTACATTTTGTCAGTTCTTGCTTTCCCTGGGAATCGAACCCATGACCTTGGCGTTGCTAGCACCACGCTCTTATTGTTTGAGCTACAGGAAAGCTTTTGACAATCATGATAGCTCCCTAGTAATTTGAATGAACGAGAGGCTTGATAAAAAAAGGAGATTTTTCAGTATTGAATTTGTTGTAGTTCACCTTTTTTGTACTTTATTTATCATTCATTTTATTCTATGAATATTCTTAACTTTTTTCCTTAAGAATCACTGCACTAATGGCAGCATTTCTTCAGTCGATTGCTCTCGCTGTCTGTTGAGGAAGAAGATGCTGGCGCAGACATACAGTATAGCCCCATGTGTCTCCTCTTCCGCTGAACCAGCACATTTTACACACAGTCATTTTTTCTAATACAGACACACAGCCATGGAAGTTTGTTATGAATGGGGTGAATTTATTTGTAAGGGCTCAGATAAACACATATTCTTTAACTTCGGCTAAATAAATTCTTTAATTTTTAAAACTGCATTGCATGAAAAGCACTGTGTCTGTGAGATCTGCACCGCTTAAATTATTTTTCCCTCTTGTTTGTCTGATAGCTATGGAAGTTACAAGACTTCAATTAACTGAAGTCCCTCTGTGTGTCTTTATACAGAACTCAATGAACTTGCCTCCAGACAAAGCAAGATTACTACGGCAGTACGACAACGAGAAGAAATGGGAACTCATTTGTGACCAGGTACAGTACATTCTTTCTTTCTCTTACCCCCCCTCCATTCTCACAGTCACTCTAATGAAAGTTAATGGGGTCAGTCCAAAACAATAGACAATTTTTTTTTTTTTTTTTTTTTTTTTGTTCACAGAAGAAAAAAAAAGTTATACAGATTTGGAACAACATGAGTAAATGATTAAAGAATTTTCGGTAACACTTTAGAATACTGTTCCGTAATGAATAACTACACAGGAACAAGCGAGTAATGCATTATTAACACTCTAGTAACTAATATTAACTAACAAGAATCTCTGATTAATAAATTAGTAAGTAATAGTGCTTAGTCGAATGTGATAGCTAATCAGTAACTACCATTTTTTTCATACCTCACAGAGGACTACTAAGAACTACTATATGCAGTTTCATAATTAATGTGAATAATGTATAATGTATAATTCAGTCAGGTCCACTGAAGTCAAAAACACCATAGACAAACTTTTAGTCAATTAGCATATTTAGCAACAAATTACATTTGGCGATATGGCTCTGTTCTAATTCCCCATCCTTTTTATGAGCTTCATGAAAAGCCAAGACAGGGAACAGCAGCAGATTCTGGGGAGAACCTCTTATTTTTTAAACTGGGAGGGCAGCGAAACCCCCATTTAGAACAGAGTATGCATCAATGACAACAGAATGACACTGATTAAGTTAAACACAGTTTAAGGAGGAGCTGAGTTGCAAAGCAGCGTGCAGCAGATTGAACTGAAGCTACGCTTAAGGCGTCCTGTTTGAGAGCTGCCAATTGAGTGCATAGGAATCGGATCAGCTGATATGGGCAGGGTTGGAATTTTTCCAATCAGCTGATAGCGGAGCTTAATTACATGGCCTGCCTGAAGTAACGCATAATGCTTGATTTTATTCTAAAGTGAAGATCATGGTAACCCACTAGTGATGACTCAAGTGTTACTAAATCCTTCAGAAAAGGAATTACTAATTATTTGGATCAGTATTCTAAAAAGGGAAAAGCATGACAACTCTGTAGTTTTGACGTTTTTATAAGGTTTTGGATAGTTATGACTCAAGTGTTACTACATACTTCTATTGGAATTATTGGCCATTTGGAACAGTATTCTAAAGTGAAGATCATGATAACCTACTATTAATTATTATCCAAAACTTTACAAAAACCTCAAAAGCTTACAATGATTTCAGTAATTACTAGGAGCTATCATGATCTTCACTTTAGAATACTGATCCAAATAACTAGTAGTTCCATTAGAAGGATATAGTAACACTTGAGTCATTACTAGTGAGTTACCATTACCTCCACTTTTTATATTCATGTTAATTATGAACCTGTATATAGTAGTTCTTAGAAGTCCTCTGGGAGGTATGAAAAAAAATAGTAGTTATTGATTAGCTAATAGTGAACAACCACATTCAACTGAGCGCTATTACTTACTAATTCTGTAATCAGAGTTTCTTGTTAGTTAATGGTAGTTACTAGAATGTTAATATTGCATTACTCATTTGTCCCTGTGTAGTTATTCATTAATGATGGAACAGTATTATAAAGTGTTACCGAATTTTCATTTATGGGTGAACTTTAGGTGTCACACTCTGGTGACGTTGTTTACCATGGGAACAGTTCCATGGAATTCCACTGGTCCCGGTCATGTATTTTAGATTTTACCATGCATGTCAGTGAGACAAGTGTGGGCAATCTGTATTACAGTGAGTCATTGTTTGTTCATTAGGTGACCTTGTGTCCCTGCAGACATAACATATTGTCTTTATCTTGTCCTCATGAAGACAACACAACTTGTCTGGCTGTTGTTGTTGTTGTTTTGATACTCAGTTAATACTCATCA
The DNA here is from genome assembly GCA_018749465.1 of Paracanthobrama guichenoti. Taxonomy (NCBI): domain Eukaryota; kingdom Metazoa; phylum Chordata; class Actinopteri; order Cypriniformes; family Gobionidae; genus Paracanthobrama; species Paracanthobrama guichenoti. The sequence goes on along the minus strand of CM031951.1, from coordinate 1,601,064 downwards.
TACACTGTGTCTATACCATCCAACCAGTGATATTGACAAAGATTGTGAACTCTACAGGCCCATCATATGACCCCACTGATAATCTTTTATATCAGTAGACACTGCCTTGTTGAGATCGCATGAGCCACCATGTTAACCAAATCACTACTACTACTAATACTAGTAACAATACATTTTACCTTTTTAAAAAAACAAAAAAACAAAACATAATTCTGTATGATTTATAAGCTTATTCCTAAAAGAAATCCCCACAAGGACAAGGATTTTGGACATTTCCATCTTCGTGGGGACAAATGTCCCCATAATGTAGAGTTTACCTGAACCACCCACACATACACAAACACCGGCCACATATTAAATGTCAACGTGATATCTATGGCTGATGTGTTGTGTGTGTGTGTGTGTGTGTGTGTGTGCAGGGGGCTTGTTTTTTTTTAGCAGAACTATGTCTCTTTCCTGTTATGTACTGCTGTTGGTTGTCTGTTGCCAAGGACAACACCCAAATGAGTGAGAGACTAGTATACACATTTGATTTAGTATATAATCAAATTATTAGAATGAGTAAGCATCATATATACATAAATGATAAAGGTTACGCTTTATTTCGAGTTTGCTTTTGAACATTCTACTTACTATAAATAACTTTGCAACTACATGTCAACTAAATCTCATTCGTTTCAAATCAAATCAATTCACCTTTATTTATATAGCGCTTTTAACAAGTCCAATTGTTTCAAAGCAGCTTCACATTGTTAACAGTTGAAATAATGCAACTATAGTTGCAGTTTGCAACTATATGTCAACTAACTCTCATTAGAGAATTAGGAGACTGTTAGGTTAGGGTTAGGGTTCGGGTTAGTAGAATAAGTTGACATGTACTTGCAAAGTTACTTATAGTCAGTAGAATGTCTGTTGAGGAGCATCACAATAAAGAGTTTGAGCAGATATTGAGCAGACAGTCTAACACCGTGTCCTAACTAGAACCCGCCCACACACTGTTCTGATTGGCTGTGATTTTTGATTGATTTGTTTGTCGTGTTACGTCTGGTGTGGACAGACAAGTTGCTTGTCGCTGGAATCTTATCGCGTCGCGTTTAGTTAGGACACGGTGTAACACTCGAATGACTGGTAGTTGACATGCATATGCAAAGTTACTTATATAGTTAGTAGAATATCTAAAGTGGACTATCAAAATAAAGTGTCACCACAGTGTAATCACATTGTTATTATTTACATTCTCTAGCACTTTCTTTGTAAAGATTTTTAGAACTTAAATTGATGAAATTCATATCACTTGTACAGTCAAACCAAAATTTGTTCAGACACCTTCAACATTTTCTCACATTATCACAGTTTATACGTTATAGTTAAGAAAATAGTAATAAAATATGATAAGAACTCAAATTCATCTTGATAATGTCAGATAACTTTGATAGAAAGGTATGCAATGGATTACAATCAACCCAGTCAACTGTTACATTTAAGTACACAATTAGATAATACCAATTTAGGTCAACCAATGACCAAGCAATGCTTCAGTTTGTTCAGTCTGTGGTGTAAAAGGTCGCATTAGCAACATGGTCAGGTCAAAGATTTTACTGGTAGTCCACTGTATGAAGAATTTGTGGGTATAATATGTCACAGTTTACTTTATTTTGCTATCCTCACTTACATAAATTAACTACAGTGTCCAGCACCCGCTTAGACTGGGTAAACCATGCCCGATCTGCCAGCGATTTGATTTCGCCCTGCAGCTCAGGCTGGAAACCTGTACATATTTCTATCCTGCTTCTGTTACAATTTTGTGGGGACCAATCACAAACCGGCTTATCCACCTGGTGCGCTATTGGCGGGTTTAACACAATGACGGATAGAGAAGCGATGGATCGTTGGTCTGATTGGTTGAAGGACTATCACTTGCGAACAGAGTCATTTGAACTATGCCCGTTGATCACGCCTCTTGTAGTCTGATTGGTTGAAGGACTATCCAATTGTGTACAGAGTCATTTGAACTATGCTCGTTGATCACGCCTCTTGTGCAGTAGAAAATACAGAGCAGACTCCCCAGACCAGTGTTCAATCTTAAAAGATTGAGCTTGGTCTGGTGATAGCCAGACAAGCACCCGCAAGTAAAAAAATAAATAAAAAAATAAAAATAAAAATAAAAATATATATATATATATATATATATCTTTATATAATAATATAGTCATTTCTTTATATAATAATTTCTGGTTTGACTGTAGATATAAAAAAATGTGAGAGTTGTAATAACCTGTGGAGAAAACTACTTTTTGTAGTGATTATACACTCACCTAAAGGATTATTAGGAACACCTGTTCAATTTCTCATTAATGCAATTATCTAATCAACCAATCACATGGCAGTTGCTTCAATTCATTTAGGGGTGTGGTCTGGGTCAAGACAATCTCCTGAACTCCAAACTGAATGTCAGAATGGGAAAGAAAGGTGATTTAAGCAATTTTGAGCGTGGCATGGTTGTTGGTGCCAGACGGGCCGGTCTGAGTATTTCACAATCTGCTCAGTTACTGGGATTTTCACACACAACCATTTCTAGGGTTTACAAAGAATGGTGTGAAAAGGAAAAAAAACATCCAGTATGTGGCAGTCCTGTGGGCGAAAATGCCTTGTTGATGCTAGAGGTCAGAGGAGAATGGGCCGACTGATTCAAGCTGATAGAAGAGCAACTTTGACTGAAATAACCACTCGTTACAACTGAGGTATGCAGCAAAGCATTTGTGAAGCCACAACATGCACAACCTTGAGGCAGATGGGCTACAACAGCAGAAGACCCCACCGGGTTCCACTCATCTCCACTACAAATTTGCACAAGCTCACCAAAATTGGACAGTTGAAGACCGGAAAAATGTTGCCTGGTCTGATGAGTCTCGATTTCTGTTGAGACATTCAGATGGTAGAGTCAGAATTTGGCGTAAACAGAATAAAAACATGGATCCATCATGCCTTGTTACCACTGTGCAGGCTGGTGGTGGTGGTGGTGTAATGGTGTGGGGGATGTTTTCTTGGCAAACTTTAGGCCCCTTAGTGCCAATTGGGCATCGTTTAAATGCCACGGCCTACCTGAGCATTGTTTCTGACCATGTCCATCCCTTTATGACCACCATGTACCCATTCTCTGATGGCTATTTCCAGCAGGATAATGCACCATGTCACAAAGCTTGAACCATTTCAAATTGGTTTCTTGAACATGACAATGAGTTCACTGTACTAAAATGGCCCCCACAGTCACCAGATCTCAACACAATAGAGCATCTTTGGGATGTGGTGGAACGGGAGCTTCGGGCCCTGGATGTGCATCCCACAAATCTCCATCAACTGCAAGATGCTATCCTATCAATATGGGCCAACATTTCTAAAGAATGCTTTCAGCACCTTGTTGAATCAATGCCACGTAGAATTAAGGCAGTTCTGAAGGCGAAAGGGGGTCAAACACAGTATTAGTATGGTGTATTATATTATATTGTATAGAACATAATTTAATTTTTTACCTATCATTAACTAGCATTTTGAACTTTCATTAAACATATGCTGAGTTTAACACATCTGACAAGATTAAGGACACACGGCGAGACATGTGGACTAATATCACAATATTGGCCAGTTGAAAGTAGTTTAGTCTGAAAAATGACAAATCTCTCTTAGGAGAATTTAGAGCAGTGTGCTTGTGTTTGTGTAAAAACAATCTGTAATCTGTCATAGTCAATGGAAAAACTCTCCCACAAATGGAAAAACTCTCCCACAAATGGAATACTTTGTTTAGCCAGTTTGTTCATTGCAAAATTAGCAATTAGATTAAACCACTCCAGTCAGATGGATTACTTTTATGATGTCTTTATGACCTTTTTGAAGCTTGAAAGTTTTGATGAAATTGACTTTTAAGGGAGGGACAGAAATCAAAACATCATTAAAACATCTTAACAAAAGTAATGTGATTTTGAAAAAAACACAAGGGTGAGTAAATGATGACATTTTTGGGTGAGCTATCCCTTTAATAAATCATCAACGTTATCATCAATAGAATTGTTCAGCCAACTTTGTTAAGCTAGTTGGGACAACATTTTGGTGATGTGAAGATTCAAAGAAATGAACATGTATTAGTTTCTGTGACTGTGATTGGATAAACCCACTCCATATTCCTTATACAACTACAGTACTAGCACAAAACTAACATACAAAAACTTTTACTCAAAATCAGTAAAAGCATGAACACATCTTTTTTTCATCTCTCCTTTCCAGGAACGATTCCAGGTGAAGAATCCTCCTCACACATACATCCACAAGTTACAGAGTTATCTTGACCCGGCTGTGACCAGAAAGGTGAGTTCTGGTCTTATTCCCTCAGTGTGGAGTGGTGTGTGTGTGTTAAGGCTGGGATAGATGACCTCAGACACAAAATAGCTCCTGATAACTCGGTTATCTTGGCTACAGTGCTGCCCTTACAATAGTATGAAGAGGAACAGCAGGCATTCTACTTCCTACTGGGCTAAAACTTACTTCTTGCTTGGGCAAACTTGATTCCTGTGATAGGGATCAAATATTACACCTTGCTTTACAGCTTATTTCTAGTGCAGGGAAAGTGTCTAACCTTAAAGGGGTCATGAGGAATCAGAGGTCCAAACTTAAAACTTCCTCCAAAATAACTGTTTATTGAAAGTGAGCTGTTCTAAAACTTTACACCTTTCTGATGTCAGACAGATGTATGAACACATAATGGCCCAAATTGCATGTCAACAAGACTTGGCCCATTGACAGTAATGTAGTAAGGAGCAAAAAGGATATGCCTAAACATCAGACCAACTAAAGACTAGAGTAAAATGTAGTAGTCCACAACCTAGACTCACATAGCCTGACTTGTGACTTGCGCCTTAAAGATTGGTCAAGATTACAGTTTATTCTGGCCAAGAAATGCCCACTTAGTCAAGACGTATGTCTCACCAACATGTACATCGGAAATGCTCATAATATAAACCTGGTTCTTTCTAAGCACAACTTTCAACTTTCCAGTCTTAAATGAATATATATATATATATATATCAGACAGTCAGTAAATTGACAGAATCAGAGACCAACATTGGTTGGCTGTGCGTAGCACCTTCCACTCTGCATATTCTTCTGAAGAATCATAGCATAAGAAATGAGCGGAAAAGATATTTCAGTCTGAGCTATTTAAATCAAGTGGTTTGACTTAAGAGTTTCCCTGAGAGGACATCATTCTCTTAAACAATCGTCTTAACCGTCACCTTTAGGCTACCTAAGTGTTTATACAAAGCCTACCTGGCATGCATATTACAGCGTTATTAGTCGTTTTCCCAGATCCGTGTGAACAGGGATCATTTTGAAAACGTTGTCATCTGTACAAAGAAAAAACTTTTCCATTTTAAGTACATTGTTGTCATGCAAACGTAGGGGACCTAACGCTTGTTGACTGTCTCAGTTTGTGTAAATCCTCTTGTGTCTGAAATACTTCAGAGTATTTACTTTTTCCCACATTAATTTCACACGTCTAGTATAATTATGTGGTTTTGTTTCATTAATACAGTGTATACTTTTTTCTTGATTTACCCCGAAAGAATGGAAGTGAACTGTGACGACATGCCCCATAGGTGGGGTACATTGGTACACGTGAGGGGAACATTGTAACATCACCAAATGACAGCTTAAAATGTTATCTGATATAATCAAAAAATATACATGACAAACTAAAATATTTTGTCAATAAAATACAATTATTAACTTTTTAAAATAAAATAATGGCATTGTTTAATCATTAAAAATATACTCATTTTTGAGTTTGACAACAAACACATCGCTAAACACAGCTATACAGCATAGTTCAAAACATAATAATAATGAATCATTTCTGAACATCGACTCTCAGTCTTTATTCACCCTTTTCTCATGGTTTCTCAATAGAATTCATAAAAGTATAGAATATAATAGCGTAGTTCTAATAGGGGCTCACTGTAACGCAGTGTTACAACACACCCCACCTGATCAACTGGGATTTAAACCCGGCTCGTGTCTTCTGCTGTTAGATCAGCATTAAAGAACCATCTCAACTGTTAAATAACAGATAGAAGATTACAATAATATCAGATTTGTCTTATTTTAAAGCTGCTGTCTGTAACTATTTTTGTGTTCAAGATCTATAAAAATTATATAATGAGAATGTACAACATTAATCCATTTTCCAAAGCGTGTTTTTGTTTTTCTTTGAATCATTATGGTACACTTATAAGTGTTTATATTGGGACTATTTCAGACACGACTGGTAGGAACCGCTGTGGAGGAGCACAGTCCCTGCATGACTCGCCACAGACATAAACAGAGAAAAGTAGATCCGGCTGCAATGTTCTTCCGGAAGACGCATGCAGTTCTGTTTAATAACCTCTAGAGCACAAAAAGTTACGGACTGCAGCTTTAAATAAACACAAAAAACAAAGATGAAAAATAAGTACGAAATTTACTTTTGCTATGGTTAAATAAATGTTCAGTGATTTCTTCCAAAGACTTTTCAATTTTGGTGCAATTTTTTCTCTAAATAATGTTGATATGGCAACTAGTAAATACACTTATGGTGCTTTTCCACTACACAGTACCAGCTCGCCTCGACTTGACTCGACTCGCCTTTGTGTGGTTTTCCACTGTGTAAAAGTTGTACCTGTACCTGCTTCCAGATACTTTTTTTCGTATCACCTCCGGCGAGGTTCTGAGTGAGCTGAGGCGATACTAAAATGTGACGTGAAAACATGGCAGACTGCTGATTGGTCAGAGAGAATCATCACTATTCACTGCGTCATCATTGCACGCGCCAGACAGAGTATCCTGAATAACCCCGCCATTTTTAAATAGTTTGGCCAGAGATTGCGTGATATTTACTATTATGGTATCAAAAACAGCATACACTCGATTTCATCCATTGTCCTGTGTGTGTGGGTAGCGGGTGTGTCGTGTAGAAGATTACGTCACGGCAGTTTCCTGCGACGTCACTATGATGACCAGGTACTATTGTGGAGGTACTATCTCCAATGGAAAACCGAGCGAAAAGCGAGCCGAGCTGAGACGAGGAGTTGAGTTGAGTTGATTTGAGCTGGTACTGGTAATGGAAAAGCGCCATAAGTTTCATCATGCTGGCATGTTTGGAAAGTTTTAAACCATGCGTGTTAACTAACCCCGTGTTAGGTTGTGCCCCGCAATCCCCTACCCCTTTATTACAGTCCACATCCATCTAAACTTTACTAGTTAGACGCTGACTTGCTTTATCCAGACAAGAAACATAGTTTGTGTATCATCTGGCCAGCGGTGGGATGTTTTGATGTTCCGTTCAGTCTGTATTTCACACAGCGTGATGGCTCGTGCTCTAGAATCACATAATATGACAGAGCTCGTGTTTTAAAGCTAAACAGACACTGGAATAAATAATTCACTGAAAACTGGCCGCAGGTCACTGTTCTCTGATGTAATGAGCCTGGTTTTCTTTACATTAATGCTGTTTTGGACTGATTGTTTGAATGAATTCACTTACTGGAAAATTGGACTAAACCCTTCCCTTTAGTGGCTTGAAATTATCTGATCGCAAATACATTTTGAATACAAATTTCCACCTACCAGGGTTACAGGTGATTGCACCATTGTACATGCTCAGTGTGATAAACTCCCAACTTCTAAGATCATGTAACTGAGGGACGTAAATGGCGCTAATGGCACAATTTCACACTCTTCAGTAATTTATTTGCATTAAATTATTTTAACACATTAAGGATTAATTTTGAACTAATCACATGTGTTAACATTGACTGCACTAGATCAAGTATGAAACGGTGTGGACTCTGAAGGTGCTCTTGAGCTGATCTCATGGGCGTTACACGCCGGTGGCTGACATCATGTCCCTGAGCTCAGAGAAAGTACAGAACAAGAGAAAAAAATGGGATGGGATGGTGGATCAATTGAAGATGTGGTGAAAGAGAAAAGGAGGATGAAAGACTTGAGACACATAAAGTAATAGACAGTGGGAAATGGATATAAAGTCCCAGTGAAGGTAGATGACGAATACAATGACAGCGAAAAAGAGAAAGAGACTGAGAGAGTTATGGCCGTACATTCTGGCCACGGTTCTTTTCTGCAGACTTGAACAATTGTTACTTTGTGTGTGCTGAGAGCTTTACATACGGTGCATTCCACACGCGGCTCTCAGCCAATCAGATCGCAGCAGGAAGAGGGTCATTCCAGAGGGTCCTGAAGAATGTCTGTGCCATTGATTCCAATCCAGGATGACCTCTCTGGAGAACTGCTTTCTTTTTCCCATTCTCTTTCTCTCTCTCTCTCTCTCTCTCTCTCTCTCTCTCTCTCTCTCTCTCTCTCATTCCCTCCCTCCAGCCGCAGCTGGGAATGCTTAAAGTTGAGGTGGGAGCATGAGCTCTGCACACACACTGAAAACACACAGCACTCCACATGTGCCAAACACACCCACGCTGGGAACAACAGAGCACACACTCCCCTCTTTTTCTCTATACCCACTATTTCTGTTGTTTTTATGCGCCTGTCTCTTCACTTTGTCACTCTCTGTCCTAATTTGCATAATATCCATCCTACATATTATTTAAAGCTGCAGTCCGTAACTTTTTGGGGTGAAAAATGATCCAAAATATATTTTTGAGCAAGTACATAACCAGCCAGTGTTCAAAACTACCTGCTTACCTTAGCTCGATTTTCAACGGTAAGCTTGTAATAATGTTTTTAATTCCAGTGGTACTGGTGGATTTCCGTGGGAAATTCGAGCATATCTTTGCGTCATTACGTCACATCTGTACACATAAATAAGGTGTCCCGGCTAGTAGGCTATATTGCGTGTGAGGATGTTGGAAGTGGAGATTTATACACACAACACTTGATATAATTAAACTTAGCAATTTGATGGTGGATCCAGAAAGGTTCAAACTACAATCACCAGTGACAACTGGAGATTCACCCGTTGTAAAATGCAACTTCGGACTTCGGAGTGGCTACAGAAAAAAAAAGACTGCATCCGGGCCCATGCGGAAACCAGGATAAAAAGGGCATTTGAAAGGTGGCGTGAACTCCGTGTTTTGAAGAGTTTTTTTCAGCTTTTTTCTGCTGGACAGGTAACGTTAAGACATTTCAATGGTTCAGTTAGGCTATGTAACTGTAGGTCACTTGTTCGCTTAATTCATACAGTTACGGAGTTTTCTTTGTTGTGCCTTTCTCGTTTTGCTATGTGCATTATGGTAAATATAAATTATAAATATCAAAAGTTAGACTGCACAGAAATGGAAACTAAACTACAGGTAGCCCTAATACACATTAAATGTAGTCACGCAATGCTGATGTTGTTAACATTAACAATTTGAAAACAAAGTATAATTTGCACGGTTTGATGTTATATGATAAGCGATCGTTAGATTTAAGCATCATGATTTATTGCAATGCTTTATTTCTCCTTAGTTTGTCAGAACAAAAGTGGACGTTAGCTACTTGCTTGTTCAGATGACATTCTTATGTTGGTCATACTTTCAAACAGTAGAATCTGTGATTCCGAATGACAGTAACCACAGTAACCTGCGGTGACTGACAGCCCTTCTCTTGACAGCCGCACATTCTCCTCAAAACATCTGCGCTGTGCCGTGCCGAGGCACAACTCACGTAAAGTTGATAATTCCGCAAATAACTGCAATTGCACATTTCGAACAGAGATGCCGACAAAGAGGAAAAACTACGGACTGCAGCTTTAAGATTAGAATGAATGTGTACCAAATCATAGTATAGTAATAAAGTAAGCCAAAAGTGCCCAAGTTTTATACTTTTTCAAGTGGCGTTTTTTTTGAAGTGTGATAGTTTGTGGTGCTTGACTTTTGACTTTTTAATAATCAATCATCAAAAAGGATATTGTATGCACTCATAAAAGAAAGAATACCCAGTCTGTTCTCAGGTGCGTAGAACAAAAAAGTTATCAGCTAAATAGCCAAAATTGTCCACACACTGAAAAACATACAATTAGACCAAAACAAGGATCCATCAAAAATATATCTTTGATTGAACATTTCACTTTTTTCACTTGGCAAATGTTAAAATAAAGATATATTTGTGATAGATCCTTGTTTTGATCTAATTGTATGTTTTTAGTCTGTGGACAGTTTTGACTTTTTTTATATAAATATATGATTTTAAGTGAAATTATAAATATTATAATAAAACTTTAAAAGTCACTGTGAAATGGCATCTGCTACCCATTGTATTTCTGTAATCTGACATAGTCCTAAAAGAAACAGGGCTGCATTTCCCAAAACTGTAGTTGCTGTAGTCTTGCGTCACTTCAGAGATTTCAATAATATGAACCCAAACATTTCACCAAAAACCTCTACAGCTATACATCCTTACTGTTTTCAGCAATTGCTTTATTAGCATCTATATTTTTATTATTATTATTATTTTTTTAATATACTAATTTAAACATCTAAGATAAAAGGGATTCTTAAAAAAAAAAAAATCATATATATATAATTGGGTAAACGTAACAGAGATACAGACATATTCTTTGTAACATTCACCCAACTCAAAATTTGGCATAATAAAAAGGAAAAGATTGAAAGCACAGTAAATTACAAATTAGTTTAAGGTAATGGGCTTATTTGGTTGTTTTCTCCACTTAGTCTCATAATAGGGTTGAGTCCAAACTGTGGGCCCACTTTTGTTCTCCGTAGCCATGGTTACAGTGGCTTTGTGGCCAGCCCAATCACGTGTCAGGTGAAATGAATGTGAAAATGTCATCCAATGAGAGGGACACACTGCTTTTACCAGCTGAACGGGATATGCTGCCAAATCTTAACTCAAAACTGCTGCTGCAGTTCTGCAACACTAATTCGACAGCAGCCATGATGATGAGTGGCAGGCCAGGCATTAATAATCAATCTGATTCACTGATGTCAGACACTGAAATGATTGCATCAAAGGGAGAGGGAATGACAGTGAAAAAGAGCAAGGGTATGGAGACAGCAACAGAAGGAGAGAGACATGTATTAAAGGCTCACTGAAGTGCCTTAAAACACACAACATTATTCAATGTGTTGGTGTAATTTCCACTGAAACAGGAAGACAGGGCGGGACATATCCAACAGCTCCTCTCCTTTTTTAAATAGTAAATAGCGTTTTGTTTATTGCAGCTCAGCCAGAGCCATTGAGCTTGGTAAAGCGCAGTTTACTAGAAATAGAAATACAGAAATACAGTTGACTAGTAATTTCCTACTACTGAAAAAAACAGAGATTCTAATTATTGGACCAAAAACCTCTGCATGTAGTAACCTAGAATACTGTCTAACACTTGATGGATGTTCTGTCAATTCTTCGTAGTCATTTAGGAACCTCGATGTGCTCTTTGATACCAATCTTTCATTTGAATGCCACATTTCTAGCATCTGTAAAACTGCATTCTTCCATCTTAATGGAATGGAACAGTTAGTTCATGCATTCATGACCTCAAGGCTAGATTACTGTAATGCTTTACTGGGTGGTTGCCCTGCTCGCTTAATAAACAAACTCCAGCTGGTCCAAAACGCAGCAGCTCGAGTTCTTACTAGAACCAGGAAGTATGACCATATTAGCCCGGTTCTGTCAACACTGCACTGGCTCCCTATTAAACATTGTATAAATTTTAAAATCTTGCTTATTACTTACAAAGCACTAAATGGTTTAGCTCCCCAGTACTTGAGCGAACTCTTAACGCATTATACTCCATCACGTCTATTGCAGTCTCAAAACTCTGGCCAGTTGATAATACCTAGAATATCAAAATCAATTGCAGGTGGTCGATCCTTTTCCTATTTAGCGCCTAAACTCTGGAACAGTCTTCCTAGCATTGTTCGGGAAGCAGACACACTCTGTGAGTTTAACTCTAGACTAAAAACGCATCTCTTTACTATGGCTTACACATAAAACATTATCAATTTCTATTATTCAGATCAGTAAATGATTGTTAGGCTGCATTAACTAGGTCAGCCGGAACCGGAAACACTTACCATAACACCTGATGTACTCGTGTAAGTGACCCCAAAGTAAATAACTAATGATTATTTACAATGGAAATTAATCAATCAAAAACTTTAGCTGGACAATAACTTTTTTTCTAGAGCTGATATACAGCCTATTGTCACTGTAAAGTTGCTTTGAAACAATCTATATTGTGAAAAGTGCTATATAAATGAAGATGACATGACTTGACTCTATGCTATTGTGTCTGTGGACCGGCGCTGTGGTAGTTCACGTGACACTAACATTAAACCAGACTTCATTCACCCCAATGGAGAGCATATTTACACTGTCTGTGTAATTTAAAAAAAATTTTTTTTATTTTTTTGAGTAAGCAAAATAATATACCAATACTTGGACATGTTACCTTGGCATAAAATGTTGTCTTTATACCACCCATTTGTTGCATTTCCATTGTTTACAATTTAGCATTAGGCTAAATCAAATTAAAATCACTTTAGTTTTATCTTAATGTGAAATCTCTGCTTATATTATAGCTAATTTAGCTTTTATTTATGTAGAAATTAAGTTGTAAGAAGCCAAAAATATTATATTGACCTACATTAAGGAACATTTTGGCTTATGTCTGAAAGCATATTGATTAATGTTCTTTATAATATCTTAATATTATATATATATGTTTTTTGTCTTTAGGAAAATAAATATTTTTATTATTATTAAATCAAAATTCAAGATTTGACTTTAAACCAAACCATTTAAAAAAAAAAAAAAAAAAAAGATTTTACATTGGTCCAACGTCGTACAATGAGAGTTTAAAGACGGCCATTGTCACAGCCTTCATGATCATCTCGTCAGCATGATCATCTCACTGTGTGTTTGCTGTTACGACCTACGTCTACTGACTAAATATGCAACATACTAAACTAAAAATCAAAAAAACTAAAAACTACTCAACTCAAGCTCCATTTGCAAAATTGGCATGCCAAGTTGGCCTCTTTTCCCTAGCCATGACCGCGTCCATATTCTCCTCTTTCATTTCCTCCCCTTTTATTTCATCACACATTATGAACCACAATTGCCAAAGTGCGCTTCATCTTGCTCTCTTTGTTTACCACTAGCGCATTCAAATTACATTTTATTATTTCTTCTATAATACCATAGTGTCATCATCGAACAGATTGCAATACAGACTTTTTTTTTGTTCTGTCTTCCGCAGAAGTTCAGGAGGAGAGTGCAGGAGTCGACGCAGGTCCTGCGGGAGCTGGAAATCTCATTACGGACCAATCACATCGGGTGAGTTCATCTGCGTTCATTAAATACTGCTCACACTGGAGCTGTGATCACTGTTCCAACACAGACACACTCCTGAAGGAAAACTGTAGCACTACAAAAGCCCTCATGCAACTTGAATTGAAACTGAAATAATGGTCTTTTGTCTGAAGCAGCACATGCACCAGCCAAATATTCCTGACTGGACTTGTCATATTTGTGCCCAGTGGAATTTTGCAAGAATGCCAGTCGATAGGTTTTGTGGAAATCTCTACACAACATAATCAGGACTATTCTTGATCAGAATGTTCAGAATGTAATACTAGTGTAATGCTTACTGAATACTACACTGCATGTACGCTCACTGGCCACTTTAGGTACACCTGTTCAACTGCTTGTTGTAAATATCTAATCAGCCAATCACAGGGCAGCAACTCAATGCATTTAGGCATGTAGACATGAGGGCTGTGTCGGAAAACTGGAAAATGCTGCTTTCTGAGGACAAATTTCAACGTAGGAAGGCAACAAGGCATGTCCAAATCCAATGTTAGCTTCACTTCCTGTATCCTGAGATACCTTCATCTTATCGAATTTTGAAGGCAGCATAGATGTATCCTTCGCTGCCTTTGATATCCCACAATCCTATGCATTCCATTCTGTGACAGTTGAGCTAGAAAAGAAAGATGGTTTAAAGTTTTTGATCAAGCGAGAAATTACTACTGTAGTAAGTAAATGCTTGTTTAGCTCTCACCAAAGCTCACTTTATTTTGCTGTAGATCATTAAACTGTTACACTGCCTCAGAAGTCTGTCTGAAATAAGTTTTGTGAGGTACCTTTGTACGCTTACACTGCCTTACAAGTCACTACTTAATAAGGCAGTGAGGCAACTGCTGAGCAAGCTGCCTAGTTTTTCGGATGCAGCCGTGTGTTCGGCTTGAAGCAGCGCTGTGCAGACCGATCGGTGTTGCCCAATCATGAGTGGCTCACGTGAACAGTGTGCTTTGCTTGCCTATCTCTTTTCGTTTTGAATTGTTTTGTTTAAAAGTCCACATTTCAAGCTTTCTATACACCCACACGTTTCTCATGTCTGTGAGGTAAGTAGTCTATACGCTGCGTTTCGGTTCATTTATGCAATATGAAATTTTGGCTTTCTACAAAACAAAAACTTAATGAAGTCGTCAAAATCATTTCTGACCCACTCCATGTCTTCTGACATATTGCGCATCTTATGATGTGTCCTTTCTTACTCATGCTGTTACTTTTCATAATCAACATTGATGAAATAAAAAAAAAAATCACATTATAATATTTGACATATATGAAACAAAATACGTTTTTTAATGGCTACAAGTATAGTTCATGTCGGAGTGGGATTTGAGCAACGTCGTTTTACCGGTGAGCGGTTCATGAGTGGAGTGTTGGCATAGAGCGTCACACCGTTCCGCTTCACTCATTGCAGGCTCGTAACTCGTCAGAACCCAAAACGGAATGTAGCTTTAAGTAGCTAGCTACTGGAAAATCTCCACTGTTTTAAAAGTAACTGAGCTACTAACAAGCTACTGAAAAATTTAGTTAAGCTAGTAGTGTCGCTACTTGTATCTAGCTACTGCCTGACACTGTTCATAAGTCACTATAGAAAATAATAAACTGCAAAACTATTTGAGCTATAAACGAGTGTGATTACGATAATAAATTAAAAATAATTTTGCAATATCAAGCAGCATAACATACTCTAACTGGAAGTGGCAGAGCACTGGAAGCTTCGCACATATGAGGTAAAAGTGCCAGCGCCTGCTCTTACTTTAAAAGTAAGGTGGATATATTATTTTCTCAAAGGTATTAGATCCTAGGGGGCCGTTTACACAACATCGTTTTCAGCTAAAAACAGAAAACTTTTTATGTGTTTTGGCTGTTCATTTGCACGACAACAGAGTGTTTTGGGGGGCTGAAAACGGGTTTCAAAGTGAAGGTTTTTGAAAACGATACTGTTATTGTCTTTGTGTAAACTACAAAAACAAAAATGTATGAAAACGGTGACGGCATGGACATGCATGTAATGTGTTTAGTCTGTAGGCATGCGTGTTTGTTTTGTAAAAGAATGCGCATGTTTGCAGGCACGTAGTCTTACTTTACAAAGTGACATCGCCAACTACTGACTGGCATGCATAATATTGCATTTTTAGTAATTTTCACGGATCCATGTGAACAGGGATCGTTTTGACATCTTTGTCATCTGTACAAAGAAAAAACCTTTGCATTTTTTGTACATTGTCGTCATATAAACATAGGTCTTCAACCCTGTTCCTGGAGATCCAGGCTGAATCCGAAATCACCCCCTATACCCTCAAATAGGGCACTATTTGAGGGGACAGCCATGGTGTCCGAAACCATAATGGTCATTATCAAGTGCACTCATTCTGTCCCACATTGCACCGCAATGACTGTGATGACTGTGAGTGTACAGTTGATATACTGTCAATGGCTGTCCAAATTTGCTCGCTCGTTTTCATTCAGTTCTTCAAGTGAACTGTATTAGTGGACTAACATAGGGAATAGTGATTGAGGGTTTAGGGGGCAATTTTGGATTCAGCCCCACTGTCCTGCAGAGTTTAGCTCCAGCCCTAATCAAACACAGCTGAACCAGCTAATCAAGCTTTTCAGGATCATTTGAAAAGTGCTGCATTCACGCCGCGACATTATATTCAGAGCTGTTCATGTCCTGAGTCTGGGAATTATGCGTTTCTATGGCACCACTATCAATACCTAACTGAATCTGCAGTGGTCAGGTGGTACAGCAGTCATGTGGCACAAGTAGGAGCTCTCAAACAGTTCCCATCTTACAAGCTGTAATTACGAGCTCTACAAGGACGGACCGCTTTTTTTTTTTAAATCACGTAATTGAGGTAATTACGACATTGCTTGAACGCACCTTATCACATGCCAGTTGAGCTAAAGAAGGTTGTAAATGAACTTTGCAGGACAGTGGGTATCCAGGAGCATGTTTGAAGACCTAGGTAGTAGATCAAGGCTTCTCAAACCTATCCTGGAGGAATCCCATGATGATCCATCTGTGTTTTCAGAGTCACAGAGCGACTCGGTTCACAGTAAGGGGTGACTACATCTCTGCATCTGCTCTGAGTTTGGGTCATTTAACGTGCTTTTGGGAGCACAGCATGTGCCAACCATCTTTCCCAAATTGCGATGGGAAACACTTATCAACGAAAGAGAAGCTTTAAGGGCTCCCTGCGGTTTTCCTTCATAAAAGTTTGATTGGCTAATGTTTGAAAATTATTAAATTAACCCTTAAACAACAAGACTTCTTTTTATAAACTGGACTTAAGTAAAACATATCCAAATGAATTTTTTATATATTTGATATATTTTGGATTTTATTATTTGTATCTCCCAGGATATGTTGCCCTATTAAAGTATACAAAAAACCTCATTAATATTTCTATGATTTAATAGATGCAAAAAAAAAAAACAAATCAAACTCAAATTGAGTCCTCAAATCTATATTTCTTGTATTTTTACACTGCTAAACAGTCTCATCTTCTACCTCAGGGTTAGACACCCCTGTTCTACCATAAATGAGCTGTATAAAACCCTGCAAGAACATAGTTAAAATAGTTAAAAATGCAAAGATATAAAACTCAAAGGCAGTCAGAGAATTGCTGGGGGATTCTGAGATTCACTGAAAATCACACACCCAGTTGCATGCTGGGGACTAGGATTTACAGGAAGTGGAAAGGCTGACGGAACTCAGGGAGGTCAGGAAAATGTCACAACAGGAAAAGATGTGATATTCCAGTACCAAACAACACACACTCTTTCCTTGTCATCCCCTTAATGACTGTTATTATAGTTTCATTATTCCATGGGCAGTCCAGACCAGACAAACATACTCCCAGAAACCCAGAGCAGATAGACATACTGTACAGAGATTTAGCTACCATATGGTACTAAACTAGATTACATAAATGATCTAGCTAATCTAGATGAGATAAGAGTATTATCTGCCCACAGAGGGTTCGACAAACACAAAACAACAGAATGGTACGACAAATCCAGAGTTTCAGATCTGTTCCTTCTTTTACAAACAATGTTTCCACCAAGTTATATTTTAAGGGATAATGTACAGTCAGCTCCATTAAAAATAAAGAACAGAGTGCAATATTTGACTTGTCATACAATTGAATTATGTAATAAAAAGGTAAACAGACCTTAAATGTGAAGTATGTAGTTTTTGCAACACTAGTGGCACCTACCTGAAGTACAACAATGAAGCATTTTTTCAAACAACTTTGCAAATGCCATTTTGAGCGTTGCATCTCCCCCAACTCAAACACAAACAGCTTTTTCGGGTGCTTGCAAAGGCATGTCTTTAACACTTCAAAATAAGCTACTTTCAATGGAAGGTCCAACATATTCAGAATGCTTTTAGCATGGTTTTATAATAAACCCATCAAATATATTCTGCACCAGGTGCATTTTTGACATGATGTGTCACAATTTTTTGAGGCATTATACACTGGACTCATCAAAGTAAACATTTTAAACTGCAACCCTCTAAGCACACCGTGGCAATATAATCGCCATTGGCTAGTACATTTTTTTCGTTTACTCGACAGACTGATATACTATTTTATTTATATTAGTATATATTTATATTTTTATTAGTATAAAAATATATTTATATTTTATTTATATTATATATATATATATATATATATATATATATATATATATATATATATATATATATATATATATATATATATATATATATATATATATATATATATATATATATATATATATATGTAAAATATTTATATATAATATATAGATAAGCACCAGCCAATGAGATTGCCGTTTGCGCATTAGGTCCGCCCACTACCGTAGAAACTGCATATCTTCTGCTTATTCTTAAAAGCTGCATAATTCCAAATTAACTCCGTTGTTTTGGTTTACATGCGTTTGTCGATTATGTGTGGTATTTAAGAGTCTCTCTCTTTGCATGCGTGTGTATGAGTGTGTGTGAGAAACACAGCACTCTCAGCAAAGCGATGGCGAGTTGTGCGCCTTCACACTAGAGTTTACAGTATTTCAAATACAAGTACGCTGCACAACTGTTGAGCTGAACTGAAATAGACAGATCTTGACGGAGAGAGAAACTCTGTTTCTCTAAGTGTTCAGTGAGTGAAAATATATCTATGCTATTTGAACTTATTCTTCACCAGCATAAGGTATGTTTTGCACTATGAGACCAGCATAGGATACTGGTTGCTGGTTTGCTGTTCCCCAACATTGGATGCTGTTTTGCTGGTCTCCAACATGGGATGCTGGTTTGCTGGTCCCCAACATGGGATGCTTGTTTGCTGGTCCCCAACATGGGATGCTGATTGCTGGTTTACTGGTCCCCAACATGGAATGCTGGCTTGCTGGTCCCCAACATGGGATGCTGGTTTGCTGGTCCCCAACATGGGATGCAGGTTTGCTGGTCCCCAACATGGGATGCTGGTTTGCTGGTCCCCAACATGGGATGCTGATTTGCTGGTCCCCAACATGGGATGCTGGTTGCTGGTCCCCAACATTGGATGCTGGTTTGCTGGTCCCCAACATGGGATGCTGGTTTGCTGGTCCCCAACATGGGATGCTGGTTGCTGGTCCCCAAAATGGGATGCTTCTTTGCTGGTCCCCAACATTGGATGCTGGTTGCTGGTTTGCTGGTCCCCAACATGGGATGCTGGTTGCTGGTCCCCAACATGGGATGCTGGTTGCTGGTCCCCAACATGGGATGCTGGTTTGCTGGTCCCCAACATTGGATGCTGGTTGCTGGTTTGCTGGTCCCAACATGGGATGCTGATTGCTGGTTTGCTGGTCCCCAACATTGGATGCTGGTTGCTGGTTTGCTGGTCCCCAACATTGGATGCTGGCTTGCTGGTCCCCAACATGGGATGCTGGTTTGCTGGTCCCCAACATGGGATGCAGGTTTGCTGGTCCCCAACATGGGATGCTGGTTTGCTGGTCCCCAACATGGGATGCTGATTTGCTGGTCCCCAACATGGGATGCTGGTTGCTGGTCCCCAAAATGGGATGCTGGTTTGCTGGTCCCCAACATGGAATGCTGACTTGCTGGTCCCCAACATGGGATGCTGGTTGCTGGTCCCCAAAATGGGATGCTGGTTTTGCTGGTCCCCAACATTGGATGCTGGTTTGCTGGTCCCCAACATGGGATGCTGGTTTGCTGGTCCCCAACATTGGATGCTGGTTGCTGGTTTGCTGGTCCCCAACATGGGATGCTGGTTGCTGGTCCCCAACATGGGATGCTGGTTGCTGGTCCCCAAAATGGGATGCTGGTTTTGCTGGTCCCCAACATTGGATGCTGGTTTGCTGGTCCCCAACATGGGATGCTGGT
Organism: Paracanthobrama guichenoti; assembly: GCA_018749465.1. NCBI lineage: Eukaryota > Metazoa > Chordata > Actinopteri > Cypriniformes > Gobionidae > Paracanthobrama > Paracanthobrama guichenoti. The sequence continues at coordinate 1,581,332 of CM031951.1, read as the reverse complement.
TTGCTGGTCCCCAACATGGGATGCTGGTTGCTGGTCCCCAAAATGGGATGCTTCTTTGCTGGTCCCCAACATTGGATGCTGGTTGCTGGTTTGCTGGTCCCCAACATGGGATGCTGGTTGCTGGTCCCGAACATGGGATGCTGGTTTGCTGGTCCCCAACATTGGATGCTGGTTGCTGGTTTGCTGGTCCCAACATGGGATGCTGATTGCTGGTTTGCTGGTCCCCAACATTGGATGCTGGTTGCTGGTTTGCTGGTCCCCAACATTAGATGCTGGTTGCTGGTTTGCTGGTCCCCAACATGGGATGCTGGTTGCTGGTTTGCTGGTCCCAACATGGGATGCTGGTTCCTGGTCCCCAGTTTGGGATGCTGGTGTGCTGGTGGCCCAGCGTACAGTATGTTGTCTTTTGAGTGCTCATCCCAGCAAGAAAACAAACAAACAAACAAAAAAAATCTAGTGCTGGGGAAAAATTAATTGTGATAATCATGTATAATTATTATGTATATATAAACACACACACACACACATGCATGTATATATTTAAGAAATATTTGCATGTATATATAATTTACCCTTTTTATAATTGATTTTTTTAAATAAAAATATAACATACTTTTCTTAAATATATACATTCATGTGTGTGCATTTATATATACATAATAATTATACATAGTATACACACATGTTATGTAAACACAAACCTTTATTTTGGATACAATTGATCATGATTAATTGTAGCACTAAAAAAAAAAAAACATGTTATATATTACATTTATTAATGTGTGCTCATAGTTAAATAAAGACCAAGACAATTTTCCAATTCATTTTAATAAATTATTTATTAAAGTTCCTGTATGTTGCAGGTCACATTTACTTGTACACAGCAAAATCCTCAGTGTTAAATGAACACTGCTCAGTTTTCATATCATCCCAAGCTATAGAGAGTAAAAGTAATGCTGAAGCTATGTTGCAGTTAGTGAAATAAAGTAGATCTACAAGTCATGGTTGACCATTAGTGATGACACCTGCAGTTAACAAGCAGAATTACTGAAGATGAGAGGAACAACAATTACTGCAGAAAAGAAAAGAGATGAACAGAAACACAACAACTAACTCACAGCAACACTTTTAGATGAAATCAACTGCAAATAAAATCAATAACAAAACAGGAGGATGTTTAAAAAGAGCATTTCCATGTTCACTTATTACAAACCAGTTTGACTTTATTTCTATCATATGGTACATGTATAAATGTTGTTTAAGTCTGTTTAAAGTGTTTCCTTTAGTTGGGCACTTGGCCCTTGACATTGGTTAAATGAATTATTTCAGCAATTGTTGAAAGAGTGTGCTATCACTATTGCCTAAAATATTGCTTCTGACTGCAATGACATATCTTTTATCTATGTGCACTTTCAGTGAATGAGAGCTGGATTTTGACACATGTGAGTCCTCAAATGAGTATGAAAGTCTTTTAAAAAAGCAACTTTCAACAACAATTTTGAATTTTCATTATTAAGTTGTTATTAACTGTCCCATTGAAAGAGATCTTTTATAACCCCTGTTATTGAACAAACTGCTTTTGATTATGGCTTTGTTTTCATATCTCTCTATTTTTTTGTTTTGCAATGTACACAAGCTCTTTTAACGGGTTTGAACTGATTTGTGTACAGATCCTTTGAAACAGGAGACAAACCTTTTGATCCTTTGAAATGTTTTACCAATTTTCTGTTATTCAAAACTGCAGATGACAGTGATTAATAATGCATTTTCAGTTCTACTTTCAAAAGAGGGAGCAAAAGAAATTACAGTTATTATTATATATTACATAAATCATGTTTTAATCTTATATTGTTTTTCTTTATATAATCATGTGTTTAATATAGAAATGTGCAAGGAAAAACAATGATTGTCCCCAAAACATTGCTTGCATACCTGTACAGACAACTGGCCTACTCACACTCAACCCCGCAAAGCCATGCCTGTGAACCAGCTTCACCAGCTCCATTTCCCTTGAGAACAACATGAATATTCTGGCCCACCAGTTAGATCAGCATTATACCAGCACTATACCAGCACTAACCAGCATAAACCAGCCTGGACCAGCATGGAATTCATGCTGGGTTATTCTGGATTTTTCATCAGTGCAGGTTTGAAAACCACTACTGTATGGTATTGAAGCCTCCATTGTAGGCCTGTTCGCTTTGACATGTTCATGATGTTAGTGGAGTTTGAGGTGATGGAAGTGAGCCCCACCCTCCCACCACTGAGAGTGAGCACTGGCTGGATTTATTGGACAGTGACTTTGTGTTTGGAGTAGTGAAAACCCTGCATCCCTTGATTCTGCCTGAATGTTTCGTCTTCATTACACTGGCCCCACCCAGCCTCCCTCTCCCACCACCTCTCCAAACTACCATTAATGAGTTTATATGTTTCATCAGTCTCTGTGTATGTCTTCAGTCCCATCTCCAGTCCTCAGCCACTCCTGCCATCCAGTCATCACTAGCTCCCATCAGCCCTTCAGCAACACCTCTGCCTCCTCTCAGTGGCGTGGCAACACCTCGGGCCTTCTGGGAGCCTGAGGTGTTCTTCCTGGGTGTGGTTGGCTCCACTCATCCTCAACCCGTCGCCCTGGCTCCTGCATCTGCGCTTCTTCCTCCCTTGATATTTGCAGTGACCATCAGACTTTTGGCCTCGCTGGGCTCCCTTGGTCCGTTGGCTCCACCTGCGATGGACATCACCACACCTCCGCTGTGGACTTGCTACCCATTCGCTGCTTTCCGGCCCTCCACCCCTTCGGATTCGGCTAGCTCCACCCACCCTCAGGCTTCGCCTCCACCCTTGGTCGCTTCAGCTTAACCTCAGCCCTCTGGATCCCTGCTGAATCCTCGGGGGGGGGATCGTCACTGCGGCTCCATCGCGGTCATCTAGGTCATCGGAGTCCCTTCAATACATTGGCTCTTCGGCTGTGTGGTTGGTTCCCTCCACGTCATCGCACACCTCTGGTCGTCGCCATGGTCGTCTGTCTCTACACCGCCATAGCTCCTCCCTCCTGCGATGCCGCCATGGGGGCTGTGGCCTGGATCATCATCCACCTGTCCCTGCTCAAGACCATTCCCTGGCTATCCCCACCATCTGCACCACCTTGGACTTATTTGTTTGGCCAGATTCTCGTCCTCCTCCAGAGACTCCATCATCCATCTACCGGCATGAAGCCATGCCTTCCGGGAGGGGGCATACTGTCACACACACTCATCACATGGACTTTGTTTTCAGTTTGCATCATCTTCTCTTGGTTAGTTCTTTGTTCTGTATGTTAATTTGATTTGTCATCAATGTCAGCTGTGTTTCGTTAATCACATAATTTGTCTGTGTTAAAGTCCTGTGTTTTCAGTTCACCTTAGTCCGGTCTCATTCATGTTCATGTCAGTAACCAAATTCTTCCAGTAAACTTTATTTGTGGGCAGCCAGTGAAGACCATTGGCTAGCATTACGCATATTTGTTACAAACCTATGTAGGTTCATTCAGCAAATAAGACTGCAATTACTGACAAGTGATGACTTGTTTCAGGCAGTTCAGAATTGGTTCTTTCTTTTGGGAAAAAAAAAACAACAACAACCGATGAACAATAACTCCAGTTATTGTGGACTTTGATCTTTGAAACTTTGCAGACATTTACATTCACAAACATCTATATAACACACTACAAGAAAGGTAATATCCAAAAAGGCACGACAATATGATCTTTAACCATCTTGATTGATCTTGAACTTTAACGATATGATCATATGAGCTAGTTTCAAATTAGTTCCCTCATACTGTTCCTATAACTTTCACATAACTACAGTAATACGGTATGAGTAAAACTGCTTGTTAGAAAATTAAAAGAAATAGAGGCATAACTCATTTTTCTATCAGAATGCTACTATTACAACTGAAAGGTTTTCAAGTTCTGGCCTACTTTTCACTGCTAAGAAAAGGTGAAAACCAGCTTTTGATCATTTCTGGGATTCTTGCGGTCTTTGTCAATGTGTATGTGTGCGGTATTCTGGGATGACTCTGCAATGTCTTTGAAGTATCTCTCATTGCTGTTGCTCTGAGGGAGAAATCCAGCGACATGAAACCTTTACTTTCAATCTCTGAACTGAGTTGAAGCTGTTTTTTTAAGCTACTGAGACGCCGTTCCACGATACATATTTCATGGTGTCTGTCTCTGTATGTAAGTGGGGTTTCTGAACACACTGCTCTGTAGAGTCTCTTGGACTATCTAGTTTAACTACTGCATGATAAGTGATATAATAGTATTGTATGATGAAGACTAGTTTATTAATAGTTTGTTTATTATAATATTATTAATAAAGAATGAATATGAATGAGTACTTTTGCATATCAAAGATGTCGTCACATTATCATACTGCAACAGTATTTTTGTAATGGTCTCTCTCTTTCTCTCTCTCTCTCTGTTTAGGTGGGTGCGGGAGTTTCTGAATGAGGAGAATAAGGGTTTGGATGTGTTGGTGGAGTATCTTTCGTTTGCACAGTATGCTGTCACGTAAGTCACCCGTGATTGTACCGAACATGAACACAATGAGCACAATGGCTCCTTTCACTCAGACTGCTGCTGTGTCTGTGTGCGGCTCTGACTGCATGCCTTACTGCTTCTCAGAGCGGACCTGTGTGTGTGTGTGTGTGTGTGTGTGTTAGAGAGTGTGTGCAGCCTGTTCACTCAGATCAGATCAAGTCACAAGATCCCATTTACAACAAATAGCTCTTTACAGCCTGATAAGAAATTATGTTTTAGCATGTTTTTTTGTTTTGTTGTTTTTGTTTTTGGGGGTGGGGGGACTTTTATCACACCCTGCCACCTCAATACAAACCGCTAGAAAGACTAGCATTCAAAAGTGTCCTTGCTTTTGAAAGAAGTCTCTTATGTTCACCAAGGCTGCATTAATGTGATCAAAAATATAGTAAAAATTATATTGGTATAGTATTGCAATATATTTTTTCATTCTATGCTGATTTGGTGTTAAAAACAAAAACTTTATCATCAATGCTGAAAACAGTTGAGCTGCTTCATACTTTTGTTGAAACCTTATTTGATGAGTAGATTTATAGATTTTTTTGTGACAATGTAATTTTTTTGAAATATTTTTGATAAATTTAATGCATCCTTAATGAATTAAGGTATTACTTTCTTTCAAATAGTAATAACAACAATAAAATAATAATTACTGACCAAAAACTTTTGAATGGTAGAGTAACTGGCCAGTTCAGTAGACATGATATATGATCTCCTTTCTTTATTTGAATTAGTCAGATTAATAAAAATAAAATAAAAAAGTATTATAATAAATGCTAATATTTTTTTGTATTTTATTAGTATTTTATCAAATAAATACATTTTCAAAATACATTAATGCCAAAATGTATGCACATGTACACGCAACATACAGTATCTTCACTGATATTAAATAAAAAAAAATTCTCGTTAAAAAATAGTCCTTACCGTCTTTAAAATTAAAGTTAGTAAATTTTCTGCAGCACGTACACTTAAGTAAATGTATTTTATTTATATAAAACATGTTCAGTGCGCACTGCGCATATAAGCAGAAGTCCCATGGCCACAGATAAATAGAGGATACAAATCTAGTATTTGTTACTAGTGGTATAATACTCTCTTTTTGGGTCATTCTTACTCTGAGGATCTGTTGTTCTGTTTTACAGGTATGATGGTGACAGTTCTGAGAACAGCACAGATAACTCGGTGGATAAATCTAAACCCTGGAGTCGATCGATTGAAGATCTCCATGGAGGAAACAACCTCTCATCATCTGTCACAGGCAACAGCATCTCCAGAACCAGCAGACATTCAACGTTAAGGTGTGAACATGCATGAACTCAAACATTGTTTAATGCTGATACAGCAAACAAATCATACAAGACCCTTATATTATTTAATATTTCTGAACGCGATGTGGTCTGTACGGACTTCATGTGAGTTCTGAAAGGCTCTTTTGTATGGTCATGAGGACTGTAAGACTTTAAATGGCTTAGGAAACTGTGCACCATGACAGAACCAAGAGTAGAACATAATCGACATGTGTCTGTCTGTCTGGCCGCTGACTCATGGCAGTGGTTTAGATATTTTTATTCTGATGAGGAATGGGATAACTGACACATCACCATCATATGGGAATTAATACAGGAACTTCCCTGTCTGTTATTTACCAGCCTGATGACGGGACAGAAGTATTTACACTGAGCCTGAGGGGATCTGTTTGAATGGGTTCAATATGCTAAGCTCCCTGTCATTTGAATTGGATTAAGGTCTAGCCCTTATGCAGTAGCTAGAGAATTCCCAATTCTAATTCTGGAATTCTGCTCAGTTTTTTTTGTCTGGGTCACATGTCAAAAGCTTGCAACCTTTCAGTGGAGTTTATGCTAACATATGTATATGCATGTGTATTAAACAGTGCATAAGACAAAGCAAAGCCTGACCATGACATCAAAGTTTTAAAAAATAAATAAGGGTAAATTTGTTTGTTTATATTTTACTTGCCAAATTTGACGATGATCTTGTATTTAATACTGACTACAGCAGCTTGGATTCAGCATTACCGGTTACTAATGGCATTATGAATATTAGAAATATTATTCATAGTGTGGGTCACCCATGCTACATTTGGGTTGCGCCCTCAAGGTCCATTCACAAGGATGATAACTATAACTAAAGTTTTAATGATCATTCTAATTGTATGAGAATAGGAAGTCCCCACCAAAATTATAACAAACAGTATTATCACTGTATCACTGAGATAGTATTATAGTTTTTATTCAGTTTTCATTTTTGTTAAAGTTTTGGTAGTTTTGTTGCATGCTTTTGTCATTTTTATTATTATTTTTTTAAATATGTCTATATAGTTTTCATAATTTCAGTTTTAGTTATTTTAGCACATCAAGTTAAACTAAATGAGAAAAGTTTCCTTGGCAACTAACTAAAATAAAGTTTAAAAATATTGTATTAGGTAGCAACAAAAAAAAAAAGAATAGTTTTAGTTTTAAAGAGATCAAGAACTGAGATACTACATTTTCTTGACCTTTTGACATATATGAGGTATTTTTACAATAAAAATATTTTGTTTCAGAACTCATAACTTCCTTGTTAGTCCAAAAGTAGCTTTTATTGAAACAAGCTGCCCAAATGACTCGTTTCAAATTTTGTCACATTATTACTTCGTAGTAATAACTTCGCCCAATTCTACATCATTGCCTGTTTAGCCCCGCCCACCGATTCACACATTTCATCCAGTAGTAAATAGGAGACAGACACAAACTCAAGATTTCTTCAGCAACAAACCGATAGAGACGCCTCTGAGGATTACAAGACATTTGAAGTGCTAAGTTGACATTTTGGACAATTTCATGCTCCCAACTTTGTGGGAACAGTTTGGGGATGGCTCCTTCCTGTTCTAACATGACTGTGCACCAGTGCACAAAGCAAGGTCCATAAAGACATGGATGAGCGAGTTTGGTGTGGAGGAACTTGACCGGCCTACACAACCCATCGACTCAACCCGATAGAACACCTTTGGGATGAATTAGAGCGGAGACTGTGAGCCAGGCCTTCTCGTCCAGCCTGACCTCACAAATGCGCTTCTAGAAAAATGGTCAAAAATTCCCATAAACACACTCCTAAACCTTGTGGGAAGCCTTCCCAGAAGAGCTGAAGCTGTTATAGCTGCAAAGGGTGGACCAACTCTATATTAAACCCTACGGATTAAGAACATGATGTCATTAAAGTTCATGTGCATGTAAAGGCAGGCATTCTAAAACTTTTGGCCATATAGTGTAGTTTGTTATGTACTCACTTTCACTTTACTGAAAATGATGAACGTTGAATATAAGATAGTATTATCTTATATTAACATTGTTTGCCCTACAATAGTTCATTCATTCATAATTCCGTTTGCACAAAACAAAACATTGTAAGTTATCTTGTCAACTATAACTGTGCTTACTCCAAGCACTTAAACATAATTTCCCACAACCAAGACTTATAAATCATATAAAATATGCATACATGCTTCACAGTTGACCAATATTTCAACTATGTAACGAGATAAACACCTTTCCGTAGCATCTTCGTTTCAACACTAATATAATGTAATAAAATACAATACTACCTCACAAATAAATATACAAACAAATATAAATAAAGATGATTAATCTGTCACAACTCTGTCACAGACTGGCGTATCCATGGTATTTGAGGTGTAGGTTCGGTTTCCTCTGATTCGGGATTAGGCTCAAACATGCATGTCTTTTAAAGAGACAATATAGCTGTATATATCTTATAATAAACAGAACATTATTGCCCTTTTGGTGCCCAATATACATTAGTTATCTTTTTATAGTTATTGTTATAGTTGTCTTTCTTGGTGTGAGCTGGCCTTTATGAAAAATAAACCATTTTGTTCATACAGTATGTGCTATTAATTTCTTTAAGTGTATATATATTCTGTGTTCTTGCTGGAATGATGAACTGTCACAGGCTTAATCTGTGTAATTAATGCAGTTAATGTCACTCTGTCTGCAGTTTGCTGTTGTGCGTTCCCATCTGCGACAAAAGGCACGTTCTTTTCGTACTTCAGACAGTCTCCTTTCCTCTTCCCTTCACATTTTTCAATGTGCTGACTGTATTATGAAGGTTAGATTAGCAGAATGAGTTCAGTTGCTAAGTAACTAGCTGTCTATCCGTGGCCTCCGCTTGCCCTCATGTCTTGTGTCGGTCATAATCTCTGATTTCATCTGTTATTTTAAGCTGTTTATTCAGATCTGCCATTGATTTATGAATTCACTTCATCATTTCTCACCGCTGTAAACTCTGCAGCCAGTGGTGTGAATCTGTGTTCCGTAGTTCAGAGGTTCTGACCACATGTAGTAGTTTTGTTCCCGCGTTTTCCTCCTGCTTCTAGTGTTTTGTAGGGTTAAATCGTGTGCTGTATTTAATTTGTAAAAAGAATAATTCTCAAATTTCCCATGCCATCCTGAAGAACACAGACTCCACAATGTCCAAAGTGCTCACAGAAACAAGGGTACGTCTGCTGCATTACTGTTTAGGTCTAGCTCAAAGTTTTAGATTTTTAGAGAATTCTGTAGACATGAATAAATAGTATAGCACTAGACTAATGAGTGTGGTACCTACTGTTTATAACGTAACTTCAGCGTAAGTCTTTCTATGAAGCCTGTATTTATAATCCATTACCAGGGTATTCTTAAGGCATTATAATGTATATTGTGGTGAGGTGGACGAGCGAGAGACGTGGGAGGAGCGAGCGAGACCGGTGTGTGATTGAGAATGAGTGTCACCTCGAGTCCTCTCATGAGGGAGCTCGGAGGCGCTCATTCTCAATTCTCATCTCTCGCTCGTCCACCTCGCCACATATACATAATGCCATAAAATAATAATAATATAATTAGTGCTGGGCAATTTATCAATCACGATTATGTGTACTGTGTATAATAATTATGTATGTATACACACATGCATATTAGTGGTCACTCATATTTGAGGCTGATGTTATATCCAGTGTGAGCTAGTTTAAGCTCAATGGTAACATCTGAAACAATACAATATGGTTTTCTTGATATTACAACAAAACATGTTCAAAGCACATGTGTCATATAACCCATTCATGATAAAACTAGACTTACTACGTAGAGTAGACAAAGACTACATATAAATGCAACACTTATGTATAAAGCCTTTTGGATGTTTAAAGACAGTCTCAAGTTCAGAAGATGTAGTTGGATATTATTTAGATCTTAATGTCAAGATATTAATAGACATATAATATAACTATGGGAACCTTAATCCATTGTTTATCATCATTATACTTTTAAACATTATAAACATTACCACAAATAGGTAAGTATTATAATGTATTATAACTGTTGTTATGATGATATATGAGATGATGAGGATATGTTTTATAAGGCATTATGCATTTATTATAATGCTTTATATACTAAACAAAAATATTCAGTAAATCGTCCTTTAATAATCTGCATGCACTGTTCTACATATAAAACAGCATCGACTTTTGCAACTTCACAAAGAACGTGTTTAAGCATGTGTGCTTGTGAAATCAACTGAAACATACGAGTCTCATCCCTCAATTTATAAAATACGAAAACTCAATATTAGTGATGCACCTCCACTGGAAGTATTTGTGGCAAGATACTGTACCAGGATGTGCATTAAATACACACAGTTTAGAAAGTATTGACACAAGATTACTCATTACACTGTATGTGACGAGTGTGATCAAATTATACACTGACCATGTCTTTATATCCAGTCTTTCAACTCCTTTACCAGTCGATACGATTTACTGAATATTAATTGCCAAATAACATATTTAGGGGTTTAAAACCTCAAATAACATTTGTTACAATTAATTATTAAAAGGCTTTAACAAAGCTTCAACAAAACACATTTTACATAAGCATCAGGGTTCTGCTTTTAAACCCCAAAGGCCGGTTGCACCAGCTGGGCGGTTGTAGGACGTAACATGCATTTTAAGACCAGCACAGAATTAATACCTGTTGCTCCATTTAGGAGTAGAGCACGTCTGAAACTAAAGCTTAAGCCTAATCAAAGGTAGGTTCAAAGTGAAAAGTCATAGCCTGGCTCCGCCCCCTCCTATGTACTTCCGCTCATTTTTAATTTTCCTTCAGTACTCCGTCTGGGTTTGACACTTGTTTTCTCCAGTCATATTTTAATCGGTCCAATCAACAGGCTGAGAACAATGATGTTGATGTCGTGTGTGCTAGTTTGAGATGACACACGTCACAACCAAACGTTAGCGATTGGTTATGGCAGATCCAGAGTGGCTCTGGGCATATCCAATAGTTTTAAACTTCAACAGAGTACCCGCCTTCAAGGAAGTTAACGCTTGTCAATGGAGAGAGGCCAGACTCGTACAAGAAAATTACATGTAGAAGAGTCTGGTAGAACCAGGCTAGAAAAGTCATGACTTGTTCAGAAAGATTAATTTCATGTCTGTGAATTAATTGTGAATTCATTATTACTGCAGACATGAACTGTAATGTTTATGATTAATTTGTGCAGGGTAAGCAAAATTTAACATAGTTAAGATGGGCGTGTCTACTGCACACTGCTGAAGTAAAACAAAATCTAATTATGTAGGAAATATTAAATATGAACGTGTGATTATAAGCAGAAATTGTATACCTTACATTATCTTGCTTGGAGGAACAGCATAAATGCTTGGAAAATATATCTCACGGTCTTAAAGTCTATTTAGCCAGTGAATCATTTAAATTAATTTACTGAACTAATAAAAACAATATTATCTAACACATAACATAATTACATAACCATGGTGAATATGTAGGCTACAACATAAGCACATACCTAAAAAAAAAAAAAAAAACAGATCTGTACTGAGATTTCAAAATGAACACTTATGGACATTGGACATGTGGACAAATGGACATTTGCCATAGTCCTGTATGTAGCTTGCTCACACTTTTAATAAGCAGGGACATTACATGCTTACAATGTTAAATAGCCATTTACATGCTTAGGACGTTTGCGTTGTAATCAACAGGATTGGCACAAGGACCCACAAAGTAGGTGGGCATCTAGCATTTTCTGGTTCAGCAGCATAAATCACGGTCTGGAGGGGTCCTTGTGGCACCGATGCTGTACAGGAACTTTGAATAAATGCTGACTCATTAGATAATGTTTACTCATTGAAATCAGATGGCAAAGTGGCTTCATTTGTTTTGATCTCATGAGAAATTAGAAAAATAAGTTATTTTATTATTAAGTTTTTAACTATCGTGAGTGGCATCTCAACTATCACTGCAGTAGAATGTGTCAGCATGGACGCACATCATCTACACTGGGTGTAGTTGGTGCAAAAGGTATTTATCGGAAGGCTGGACTAAGCCCAGTGTAGAGCTTACACCCCAGAAATCTTGACCCGTAGAATAACATTATAAGTATATGTTCTGTTTGTGTTGTAAACAGTATGTTACAATTTTGTTTTGTTTTTATAAACTGATGGACTAGACAAATTGATTTCCTGTTGTGAACAGCATGTCACAAAAATGAAAATTACCCCATCATTTACTCACCCTCAAGCCATCCTAGGTGTATATGACTTTCTTCTTTCAGCTAAACACAACTGGAGTTATATTAAAGGAGTCATATTTTATAATGTTTCCTGTGGTGCACTTATATTGTTAGTAAGATTTTTTACATCATAAAATGTCATAATTTAGAAATGAAAAGGAATTTTCTATCCTGATTATTTTCATGCTACTAAGAGAATTAATGTGATTGATTTACTGATGCATAAACAGTATTAAACAATTTTGAGCCAAAGAAAATCTGCCTGAACTTGAATAATTACACATCAGAATCATAGATCAGGCATTGGAATGAACACTGTTACTTACATGTTTGTGGTAGTGCTGTCGAATATATATCGTAAAAGTCTGTAAAGCCTGACATCGGGATCATTTGATAGCTTATGCAAAGATGATGTTTTTCTACAGCCAGGAACTGCACATAGCAATCTTATTGTAAACACACAGCTACTACTTCACTCGCTGCACATCGACTGACCCGTGGGCATGACAACGATGTGATGCCGATGATGCAAAATTAGGAGTAGTTGTCTTGCGCTGGAGGCAGTCATAAGCAAGCGACTGGTCCTAGGTGATGTCACCTTGCCCCATAGGATCCACATTGAGCCGTAGTTGGAGCTTGAATAAATAAATGCTTTGTTTATAATGGGGAGGACATCTTAAGCTATGAAAATTGCAGGATGTTTTAATGGTACAAAGACCTCTTATATGTCAAAAGATCAAGGCAAATTTGGTTTCTCATGTCATCACCCCTTTAAAAAATATCCTGGCTCTTCCAAGCTTTATAATGGGAATGAATGGTATCTCAGATTTTGAAGCCCAAAAAAGCGCATCCATGCATCATAAAAGTAATCCATACAGCTCCAGGGGGTTAATAAAGGCCTTCTGAAGCCATATACAGCTCTGGAAAAAATTAAGAGACCACTGCAAAAGTATCAGATTTTTCTGGTTTTACCATTTATAGGTATGTGTTTGGGTACTACTGACATTTCTCCCAAATTCCAAATAAAAATATTGTCATTTAGAGCATTTATTTGCATAAAACAACTGGTCAAAATAACAGAAAAGATGCAGTGTTGTCAGACCTCGAATAATGGAAAGAAAATAAGTTCATATTCATTTTTAAACAACGCAATACTAATGTTTTATCTTAGGAAGTGTTCAGAAATTAATATTTGTTGGAACACAGCTTTTTAATGCATCTTGTCATGCTCTCCACCAGTCTTTCACATTGATGTTGGGTGACTTTATGCCACTCCTTTTGCAAAAATTCACGCAGCTCGGCTTTGTTTGATGGCTTGTGACCATCCATCTTCCTCTGGATCACATTCCAGAGGTTTTCAATGGGGTTCAGGTCTGGAGATTGGGCTGGCCGTGACAGGGTCTTGATCTGGTGGCCCTCCATCCACACCTTGATTGACCTGGCTGTGTGACATGGAGCATTGATCTGCTGGAAAAACCAATCCTCAGACTTGGGGAACATTTGTAGGGACAACTTTGTAAGTGGCTCGATTCATACGTCCTTCACAAAGACAAATCTGCCCGATTCCAGCCTTGCTGAAGCACCCCCAGATCATCACCAATCCTCCATCAAATTTCACAGTGGGTGCGAGACACTGTGGCTTGTAGGCCTCTCCAGGTCTCCGTCTAACCATTAGATGAACAGGTGTTGGACAAAGCTGAAAATTGGACTCATCAGAGAAGATGACCTTACTCCAGTCCTCTACAATCCAGTCCTTATGGTCTTTTGCAAACCTCTTCTTTGCTTTTCATTGATGAAGGGCTTTTTTCTAGCTTTGCACGACTTCAGCCCTGCCCCTAGGAGCCTGTTTCGAACCGTCCTCGCCGTGGACTTCACCCCAGCTGCCGTTTGCCATTCTTTTTGTAGGTCATTTGATGTCATCCTACAGTTGTTGAGTGACATTCGAATGAGTTGGCGGTCATTCCGGTCAGTGGAGAGTCATTTTCGCCCACTGCCGGTCTGTAGCTTTGTTGTCCCCAATGTCTGCTGCTTGACCTTGTTCTTATGAACCGCCGTCTTTTAAATGTTAAGGATTCTGCCAGTAAAGCCAGAACTGAACCCTTCTTTTCCTCACTCAAAACTTTCCTTTTAAACACTTTTGGCATGGTCAATAGTTATTTTTTGATTCCAATTACTTTTGAGGTACTACTAGCACTGTTTTTGCCATCCAGCTGGTCCTATTGCAAGAGGATAGTGATGACCACAGCAGTGGTTTTTATACTTTTCCTCATTAAATAAGATTTGGTTCAGGTGATCACCTAATCAGTGTCTGTGTTGGAATTCAACAGACACTGGAATGGAAAATGTGCCATACATGTAGAGATGCTGATTTAAGAAGTGGTCTCTAAATTCTTTCCAGGGCTGTATATATATATATATATATATATATATATATATATATATATATATATATATATATATATATATATATATATATATATATATATATATAATTTTATAAACTACAATCACTGGCTTCCAGTAATGGCTGTACGCAAGTCTAGTTCCAGAGGAAGAGTGACCCAAGATCCCTGGAGCCATATGGATTACTTTTATGATTTATGGATTGATGGATGGATGTGCTTTTTGGAGCTTCATAAACTCTACTCACTTCCAGAGCCAGGACATTTTTTTTTAATATATAACTTTGATTGTGTTTGGCTGAAAGAAGAAAGTCATATACACCTAGGGTGGCTTGAAGGTGAGTAAATCATGGGATAATTTAAACTTTTTAGGTGAACTAACTAACCCTTTCATTATTCTGATCCGTTCTTTAATAGAAGTGCTGTTCTCCTATAATAAAACGTAGCTTGGAGCATCAACTTTTGCAATTTTAAAAACAACGTGTTTAAGCGTGTGTGCTTGTGAAATTACCTGGTACGACAGGACTATTGTGTTCTAGAGCACAGTCAAACATCCGGATATATGACAAAGACATTACACACACATGCTTACGCACTCATGCTCTTCAGCACTGTCTGCAAGAGCTTCTAGGTCCTTGTGATTTTCTGGATGAAAGAGCTCAGAAGAAAATAGCTGGACTCTGAGAACTGAGATTTTAGGAGACAGCCACCTTGTAAACACATTCACACTCTCACTCAAGTCAAAGTTGGAA
This sequence comes from Paracanthobrama guichenoti, assembly GCA_018749465.1. NCBI lineage: Eukaryota > Metazoa > Chordata > Actinopteri > Cypriniformes > Gobionidae > Paracanthobrama > Paracanthobrama guichenoti. Next base: position 1,566,014 of record CM031951.1, on the reverse strand, counting down.
CACAGACCACATCTCAACCGTGACTCAGCTGCATTCTCCTATGAATCAGTGCAGACTAGGGTTTGTGCAATATCGACAATCTTTTTTTTTTCTGGGATTATGTTGATAACAATGATTTACGCAATTTTGATTCTAAGCGTGTTCTTATGTCAGTACCTTGACTGGTTTAGGCCTGTCGTGGACAGCTGACTCCCAAAGCTTTTCAAATTCTTTATATTCTGTGCAGTGGTTAGTTTCACAGCAGTGACTGCAATGACGTTTTTCCTTAAGGGGTGATATTTGCAACCCCTGGAAATTAAATTAATTTCCTGGGGCATTTGTACATTTTTTTAAAGGTAATTTTACTAACCTTATTAAATGTATCTTTTATGTCAAATGCTTACATTTAATTAGAATAATAAGATATTATACTGCTATCAGTCAAATGAAAACACTATCAACAAAATCCATTTTTTGGCATCTATTTTTTTTTTTTTATTAAATTACAACAAATGAACTAGGGAAACTCAAGGCTTATATACACAGATCGTAATCCAAAGAGAAACAGAACAGGTGTGTTAAATCAGGAAATATGGAAACTAATTAACAAACAGGGAAACTAACTAGGAACTAAGGAGAATGGGAACAGAGCAAACAGGGTGAAAACAAAACTAAAACATACGTTACACCCACTATATAGTATATGAAAAGCAGTACGTCGAAAGAGTAGTATGGCGCATTCGATGGACACTTTATATCCCATGAGGCCAGAGGATTTATGAATGGCAATGAAGCGGCACAGCTGACACTGGTAGGCCATGTGACAGTAATAACATGGTGGAAGTAGTACATCTGAATTTCATTCATACCACCCATATTCATACTATATAGAACATACTTTTTAATAGTAAAGTAAATTCAAATGTAGTACCTAATCAGACAGTATGCAATTTCGGAGTGACTCAGCCAATTCGTTGACTCAATTACTGTCTTTACATTGGATCATTGAATCGATCGCTGATTCATTCAGAAACAAAATGCCACTGGCGCACACTCTGTTACTGTTTTCATTGGCGCAAAACAGACAATACTGACAATATAGGGCCAGATTTACTAACAGCTTGCATCCCCTGCAATCCCTCTTTTGGCGTAAAAAAAAAAACAAACAAAAAAATTACTGTCAGGATTTACTAAAGACAGTGAAAAGGCGTGGACAGGGTTATTTTTGAGGCTGAACTTATTGCATATGCATTTGTAGGAGTTTCCCTTTCAGACGCAAAATGTATAGGAGGAGAGTATTTAAATAAATCACGCAAGGTGGCTTACTGAGGTTTGCGCTCGTCAATTTACTGGCATTTTAACTGCATTCTAATAGGTTACATCATGCTGCAAAAGCATGCACTATCAAGGCATGTTTTTGTTTGTTAAATTTTGCTAATTGAATTACATATTCAGTATGTTGTCACATTATTAAAACAACAATTTTGATATTATCCTGGACTATACATATCGAACACTGTTAGTGCAGGTTGTGTGTTCATGTTCCAATGTGTGCTACTGAATGAGTTCTTAGCATTGAGCATAAACCATTGCCCCAGGCACTGCTGCTGACATATTGCATTATGTGTGTGTGTGTGTGTGTGTGTGTGTGTGTGTGTGTGTGTGTGTGTGTGTGTGTGTGTGTGTGTGTGTGTTTGGAAAATCACGCCCAGCTCGTCTTGTGACAGTCCTGAAAAATAACTGTGTGCCCATTGTGTTAGTTTGTGTGTGTAAACCTCCTCTAGTTTGTTTGTGTGTGTATTTGTGTGCCTATTTAGATTCTCTGTTTGCATGATTTTGTTCGAATGTCCTTATCTACAGTATCAGTAATTGTTAGTATAATGTATACATTTTACTAATGTATAAAGTGTATATATTTTATACCTGTTTGTGTGCGTGTTCTTTGTGTGCATCTGTTGCTGTGCATCTCTGTTCTCACACATAAAAGCCTTTGGCTTGGGCCTGATGGCTGGCATGCATGTCAATGACGCTGCTGTTGTGTTGTGGAGGTGATATGTGTGCACAGAGCGCTTTAACTGCTCTAAGACAATACAACTCCTCACTCATCACACACAGCAGTCCTCAATCAGACAGATGCTGCTGACAGACCTAAACACAGCACTATTATCATTTAAAGATGCTCCCACAAACTGCAAGTTGACTGTTTCATTATGAGAATACTTGCTCTGGTCCTGCTGTTTAGTATCGATTTGATTAAATCATGTGACTAGATCAGAGTATGATGCTAGATTAGAAAATCAGAGGAATAAAACACACACACACACACACACACACACACACACACACACACACACACATATATATATATATATATATATATATATATATATACATACACACACACACATCCTTCAGTGTTCCACAGAAGAATGAGAGTCAAATGGGTTTAAACTAAATGATGACAGCATTTCAAATGTGGGATATTGATTTAATTGGATACTAAACTTCACTTGTTGTTTTTCTTTCAGGTCTAATACGTTATCCAGCCGGAGGACATTGAAGAATTCCAGATTAGTATGTAAGAAAGACGATGTTCATGTGTGCATCATGTGCCTACGAGCCGTCATGAACTACCAGGTAAAACACGCACAAACCTTTGAATCTATATTTGTGAGGACCTCTCATAGACTCATAGTTTTCCAGTCCCTCCAGTTTTTTGCGATTCCATGCTGCGATCCTGCCTAATTAAATGTGATAAATGTGGAATAAAAAAAGGCCAAATTTCCATACATTTCTGGAAATTATCGCCACAAAATCAGTAATTTTTATCACACACAAGCAAAAAAAAATGAAATCCTGGTGGGACTGATTTTCATACTAAGTAAATGATATTTGCAATATCCATAACACTCACACAAACCTGTTGACATTAGATTTAAAGAAAAACAAGATCACACACAGTGAGGTCCAGCTATCAACAGGTTTGGTAGTGAAGACATTTTAGGCCTCACATACAGATAACACACACACACACACACACACACGTTGATTAATGAAAAGCTATTTGGTCTTTATCATGTTTAATGTTGAGATAATAAATCTTGAAGTTCTTGCTATGTTTACTAATTAGTCCTCTTTCTGTCTCTCTCTCAGTATGGCTTCAACATGGTCATGTCTCACCCTCATGCTGTGAATGAAATTGCACTAAGTCTGAACAATAAGAATCCCAGGTAACCCATTGAGATGGGGTAAATGTGTGTGTGTGTGTGTGTGTGTGTGTGTGTGTGTGTGTGTGTGTCTGTCTGTGAAAGAAAGATCACTTTCCCAGAATCCACCACTTTAATTCATGTGAGTTGTGACTCCTCTTTCAGAGTCATAAATGCTGGCAGCTATAACAACAGACTCCTTAATCTGTGTGTGTGTGTGTGTGTGTGTGTGTGTGTGTGTGTGTGTGTGTGTGTGTGTGTGTGTGTGTGTGTGTGTGTGTGTGTGTGTGTGTGTGTGTGTGTGTGTGTGTGTGTGTGTGTGTGTGTGTGTGTGTGTGTGTGTGTGTGTGTTTGTGCTTGTGTGTGTGTGTGTTGGACTTTACTCCGTCAGTGCAGATGACATAAATAGGAGAAATGACTATTAATTTTGGTTATGTACACTACTGTTCAATTGATTTTTTTTTTTTTTTTTTTATGAAAGAAGTCTCTAATGCTCAACGAGGCTGCATTTATTTGATCAAAAATACAGTAAAACAGTAATATTGTGAAATATTATTACAACTTAAAATAACTGCTTTCTATTTGGATATATTTAAAAATTGTATTTATTCCTATGATGACAAAGCTGAATTTTCATCATTATTACTCCAGTCTTCAGTCTCACATGATCATTCAGAAATCATTATAATATGCTGATTTGGTGCTCAAGAAATATATCAGATTATTATCAATGTTGAATACCTGATTAGCATCAACGTTTTAATGCTTAATATTTTTGTGGAAAACATGATACATTTTGTATTAGGATTCTCTGATTAATAGAAAGTTCAAAAGCATATCTGAACTCAAAATCTTATGTAAAATTATGAGCCCTATCACACACCCGGCACAATGCAATGCCAGGTGCGACTCAAGTGTTTTTTGCTAGTTTCAGCCCGATGCAGTTATCATTTTTACATGTTGTTTAAATAGCAAATGCACTCACGCCCATCTGTTCACCCATGGGTGTGCTGGTCTGAAAACGAGGTGTGTTCAGGTGCATTGTTGGCACGTTGCTATTTTGAGGCGACTGAAAACGACTGCGCCATTGACCATCTGAAACCTGGTCTAAAATCAATAGTGCAGTATTTTTTTGTTATTTAAAGGGTGCATTAGTAATATGCACCTATAGGTGGGTGCACGATGTGTGTACACTCTGCTTATTACACACACAGGGAAGCGCAGCAGCACACAAACATTTTAAATATTAACAAATAAAAGGATTCCTCTCTGGAGAAGCATTCCGCTCGCAAATTCTGCCATGTAAATAGCGAATCCGCCATGGTGTAATCACAACTGGCTATTACAGGGAATGGGAGATGAGACTCTGATTGGTTTATTGCATGTTACACCCAAATCACACCCATGACTCATTAAGAGAATAGGGACAACCCTTTCAGACCATGCACCGGGTGCGCAGACCTTTTTCCTGTTGTTAAACTAGCAAAAGTTGATTTGGACATGCACCTGCTTTAGACCATGTGCTTAGACTGTTAAAATAGGGCCCTATAAATGTCTTTACTGTAATGTTTGATCAATTTAATGTGTCTTGCTGAATAAAAGTATTGATTTTTATAAAGAAAAGACAAAAACCTTTCTGACGCCAAATTATTTGTGTTTATAATCTGATCTAAATTATTGACTGTCCACAATGTGTGTCGCAACAGTTCAGATCCGATTTGTGTGTCCATGTCCATGTTTTCTGGAATATCTGCATTGGTTTCTATGGCAATTACGTTGGTAGGCATACGCCAAAAACAACAACTGCAAAATGGAGGGGTTTGCAATACAGACGTTGTCTTATTTACAACATGACGTGTCTCATTTCAAAGGCTGTGTCCTCCAGAGCTGCATACGTCATAAAGCATGTCTTGTTTCAGAAGAGTAACTATTATAAAATTGGCCGTTATTCCTAGTGAAGCATAAATTGACTTATTGTCCGCATTGACACTATATGATAAATGAAATTAGCCAGATAACATCACCGTTTTCACCAGAGCGGCTGTACAACCGAATCAAATTCTGTTGCATTGTTTTCCTGTTAACACTGTGAAGCTGCTTTGAAACAAATGGCATTGTAAAAAGTGCTATATAAATAAAGATGACTTGATATGCAGCTGACAAATGTGACCTCCGGAGGACGCAGCCTTCGAAATGAGACACAACTAATGTGTAGCCACTGCGCTGGACGTCTTCTGAGGCATCTGCAGAAACGCAGCAGGCTGGTATGCGTGGCTTTATTCCGCGTGGTCATCTCCGTCTTTATTGTAATTTTCTGCTCAACCTGCACTTTGCAAAACCACAACAAATAGGATCTCAAATATATGAATGTAGCTCGAAATGGATTTGTAAAAAATGCATTTCATGTGTTTTTTTGTTTTTGTTTTTTTTGCTGTTCACACTTGCTAAATATGATCAGATTCCAACTGGGAAATCCATATTTCCAAATATGCACACAGATATGATTTGGACTGACAGTCCGAACAAGGCTTTAGAGATACAGTCCAGTAATGACAAATATGTTTTAATATGTGTGCTATTGCTCTCTGCTGGTGCAGGACTAAAGCTCTGGTGCTGGAGCTGCTGGCTGCCGTGTGTCTGGTTCGAGGAGGTCATGAGATCATTCTCTCTGCCTTTGATCACTTTAAAGAGGTACATAAACACTAATACTTCTGACAGAAAAACATGACTCTGCTTCAGATAATAGAATTGTAGAAACACTGTTTACAGATTAAAAGCTGTGATCTGTATATCAGAATTCACCCAATCATAGTTTAATAGACACGAGACACATCATTCTACCTAGTGGAGTGGAGTGGCGTTTTAGGCTGACAGTCCTGTACAGTAAATAGGTTTAGACACACACCTGCTAAACACATTGTTATTGATTAGTTGTGGGAGGATCAGCACACCTTCTGAATTTGTTCATATATCTTGTTTCTGGGGAGCAGAGATCAAGCTACTATAATTTCCTATGGGGATGATTTGTGAAATAAATTGAACTACTGGATCAAGGTGTTTTTGAAAATATCGATGATCTTATTCTCGTGGTATCAAAATCACTTTTTCAGTTTCTCTGGACATTATTTTACTGCATGAGCTCTTCTTTATTGCTTTGCAGGTGTGTGCAGAAGATCAGCGGTTTGAGAAACTCATGGAGCATTTCAAGAATGAAGATAATAACATCGACTTCATGGTATGTGTTAGACCAACATCCAAATATACACATTTTCATTTGCAACCATGGCTATTAATCCTCTAAAATAGAAATAATTTAAAAAACAAGTGGATAATTGCAGAAGAGCTTCATTAAGCTGCATTAGAGTAACATGGGCGTCATAATATTACAGCACTTTTATCTGCACATGGCTAAAGAAAAACACTTTACGTTGATTTAGAATCTGAACATTTTGAGCCTAAGTGAAAGGCAAGCTTTAGGGGTTGATTTAGGGGTACTGATCAATTAAATTTGAACATGGGAAAATGGGACGGGAGCACTACACCTTATGGTGTGAAATAGGCCTACATATTAAATAAACAAAGGTAGCTGAAAACACAGTCTTGTAAGTGCTAATGTTCATGTAAGTATGCCTGATTGGACATTTTCCCACATATTACACAGCTACTTACCAAATAAATGCACATTGTGTATTGTATGATTTGAGTTGAAATGAGTATAGTATGTCATTAAAGAGTGTGGAGTGATGGAACACAGCTATGTAGGAACAATGGTCTGTTATTAGTTCTGCCCTCATTATATAAAACATTTAAATTCAGTGATTAACAAGTCAGAATTAAGTATTTCAGAGAACTGTGTATTTAAGTCAATTTAATTTGTATAGCACCTTTCAAGTCAAGTCAAGTCAAGTCAAGTCACCTTTATTTATATAGCGCTTTTAACAAGTCCAATTGTTTCAAAGCAGCTTCACAGTGTTAACAGGAAAATAATGTAACAGAATTTGATTCGGCTGTACAGCCGTTCTGCTGAAACGGTGATGTTATCCAGCTAATTTCAAGTATCATATAGCGTCAATGCGGGCAGATCGGTAATATAGAAGAAATTTAGGTGTCCCCAGCTGAACAAACCAAAAGCCAGAGGCAACTACACACATAGTTTCAAAGCAGCATTACAGAAAACCATTAATGTTTATAATATCTTAATATCTTCATGTCTTCTATGGCTCAAGTGTAAAATATCGATTTTGAGTGTTTCACAAAAATGTGTTCATTTAAGTCCTTGTCTAGCAATCCCAATGCTCCCAAAAGCAATTAAACATCTAAAAGTATCTTTATTTGTATGTTTTTTGAGAGGAGTACCTTTCCTTTGTCCATGAAAACGATCTCACTCGCGCTGACAGATCCAACACGTGAGCATGCCTCTCACAGTGCGTGATCCCAATATACACACATACACAGAATTACAGTACTTCAAAATATCTGTCATGGCGAGTATTCACGCAAACATTATCTGTTGTGTCTTGAATGTTTGGTGAACTGTTGGGGAAAAACATCTGATGTGTGGCATTATATTAGATCCGTGCACGGTACAGTAGATCTTAATATATAGACTGTATATGATATGTTTCATTAATGTTAATCAAACAAGTGTGGTATCATGGAAAAAAAAGTTGAATATATATTTTTCCTATAGATATTTAGTTTTGACTTGATGTGTGCCAAATTTGGTGTTATTACCAGAGATTTTAAAGTATGGTTGCTAGGTGATTTTGTTTTGGGACCTTCAGAAAACTTGAACTCGATTTTTCTCAAAATTAACAAGTGTAGCTCAGTAATTTTTTTGTCCGATTCAAACTAAATATAACTCATTTTAGAAAATTTGCTCATTGCGACTCATTTTGCCAGCATGGGTCACAAATAGTTTACATTTTGCAACGATATAAACAATCAAACAGTTGAGATTTTATATAAGTGTAATAAGCTTGTAATAAGCCAGCATACTGATTAAACGAACATGGGAAGGTTAAATATATGTAGAACTTTGTATGCAAATTTTATTTAGTTTTGTTTATATAGCTCTTTTAATATAACAACATGCATAGCTTTACAAAATATTGCAGTAATAATGAAGATATTTAGCATTTGTTCAGTTAAAACCCAGTTTTCTTCATCAGTAATTCACTTTAAATTTGTCAATTTCCATGGGTTGAAATTTTGTATGGTGTATATTGTCTTGCAGGTTGCCTGTATGCAGTTCATTAACATTGTGGTTCATTCTGTGGAAGACATGAATTTTAGAGTGCACTTACAGTACGACTTCACAAAGCTGGGCTTGGACGAATATCTGGACGTAAGTAAACATGCTGAAATGCTTCTTTTGGGGCAAATGTTCAATATCAGTCTAAATGTTTAGCTCACCCCACACTCTCTCTCTCTCTCTCTGTCTCTTTGAGTAGAAACTGAAGCACACCGAGAGCGATAAACTGCATGTGCAGATTCAAGCGTACCTGGATAACGTGTTTGATGTTGGAGCTCTGTTGGAGGATGCAGAGACCAAGAACGCAGCGCTGGAGAGAGTGGAGGAACTAGAGGAGAACATGTCTCATGTTAGTAATGTTTTTACATTACAACGCTCTTCACCAATGTCTAATAAAATCCTGAAAAACAATAATTTAAGTGCTTGCCATTTAAAGCTTTCAGTTTTTCTCTGCAGCACCAGAGAACAATATGATCTTTGTGTTGTTTGTCATTAATTGCCAATATTTGTTTACTAACCTCAGTTAATATTATGGAATTTGCATTATGTCATTATGAATACCAGCAAGCGTTATATATGTATAACCAGATCTCTGATACAATGAATTAGCAGTTTAACCTTTAAATGCGTGAATGTTTTGCCAATCATTATTACATATTCGGGTCTTTAGCGACCCGGATCTATATCTAACACGGATGGATCTCTACCCGTCACGAAAATATAAAACTCTCCCGATATTAGAGTAACAATTACAGAAGAATGAAATAAAGCATATTTTCTTAGCTTTTGGTGCTTGGAAGGGTTCAGTTTGAGCAGATGTTTTATACCACATTGCTGGCACTGGGGCGTACCCTAAGGTACAACACCGAAAAGGTACTAATATGTACCTTTAAGGTACTAATACACACTCTTAAAGTACTGATATGTACTTTTTAAGGTACTAATATGTACCATTTAGGGGTGAGTAAGGTACAAAGATGTACCTTTTCACTTTTGTACCTTAGGGTACAGTGACAGCACTGTACCTTTCTTTCTGAGACTGCATCATCACTGTCCTCGTCAGGGCTCATTTCCCAGTACATTCAGCACCTGGCTCATATTCACCATCTTAAACATATTCTCGAAACTATCATTTTAAACATCTTCAAAATCAATATTTTGATCGCTGACAGCTTTTTCACCAGATCCACCATCAAGTGACGGTGACACAAATTTATGACTGCGTTCAGTACTTGCTCGGCAGTAAATCATTTTGCAGATGACGCTTCCTATTCTTTTGTTTTCTGCCTGCGGTAACTATGAGTGAAATGTCACTTCATCATCGTGTATCACACATTGCCACCTTGTGGAATTAAGGTGAATTGCACTTATTCAGTCTTCAAAGATTCAATTATTGTTGTACAGAAAAAATATACTTACATCTCGGGTCGTTAGCGATCCTATACAATTTTGACAAAAAATTTATGGGAAAACAGACATTCTTTTATATTTTTTTATATTGAGGAATACTAAGAAGGTCGATGTCTAACTTAAAAAAAAAATAATGAGGGGGAGGGTAGTGAATGACGTCCCGGGTCACTAAAGACCTGAGGTATGCGGGTTAACAGGAATAAGCATTTTAGCAAACGTGCAGTGGATCATTGTATTTCAGCGGAACGTCTTTAATGATAATGAAACATGATAGGACCCCATCATACATGTAGCTTGAGCTTTGACCTTTTGTGACAGTTGGCCAATCTGGCTAAAGGATGACTTCCTGACCTGAGGTAATTTCCTCGTTAGTGTGGCATTGATTTTTATAGTGTACTGCATAAGTGCATATATTCTTAAAAGAGTTGTCAAGCATTCATGAAGTGCTAATTAATGTGAATCTGAAGTTAAATATTTATGCAACTCTGCCTCATGAAGTCTAGAGTTTTTAGTGTTTTGTTTGAAGCACAGTATTCATGTCTCAGCAGTTTGGAAAGCTCAGATGCTCAGATCTCTTGTAGGATTTCTGTCATGGCTTATTTGTGATTGTGTCTTCAGTTGTCTTAATAACTCTATGTTCTGTAGCTGGAGTTTTATTTCTTGTTGATTCTTGTTTTTAGCTGACAGAGAAGTTACAGGACACAGAGAATGAGGCGATGGCGAAAATTGTTGAGCTGGAGAAACAACTCATGCAAAGAAACAAAGAGCTGGAGTCTATTCGGGTAAAAGATGAATTCTTACTTCACTTCCTCTTGAGTTTCTGAGTTGCAATTTGCACAACATATAACGCTAGTTAATGTAGTAAAGGTTAAGACAATAATAGTAAATGCCATTAGATTTGAAAAAGAATTTTATAGTCCTTTTCTGCATGTACATGTATATAATTATAGTGCAATAACTGAGTAATTACTAACTCTTTAAAATTAAGTGAAACCAAAGCATTATATTTTGTATATATGTGCAAATTCATATTCAGGTTTTATTCTAGTGAAATGCCCATTTTTAGCCATCCACCCGTTAAAAAAAAAGAAAAAAAGAAAGAAAAGAAAATCATGTTGACTTGAAAACATTTAAATCCCTTAAACCCTTAAAAGTGTTTGTTATTTTAGTGTCAAGAAAAAATCAATAGCATATGCTTTAAATCTTTTTTTTTCATCATTTAAACCCTTTAGACATAAAATATTTACTTCAAGTACTCATGAGATGTTAATATTTTAAAAAATTAACAACACATTCACGTTCACAGTTTCTTTGATGTCGGTTAATGGTCACATGATATGTAAGAAAACAGAAAAAAATATTTAATCTTTTTTTACTTTTAGTTTTTTTTATATTCTTTTTATTTTATTTAATTGACAGAAATACTATTACAATTGCACTATAAAATAAAAAGTGAATATGTGATATTGTAATAAAAATAAAAACAAGTTATAAAACAGCAGATCACTTTACTCTGAAACACAGTGCAACAACAAATGCTTTCTACATTATGTTTGTGTTAACTTTGATTCCTGCTTTGTGGTCATAGGAGGTGTATAAAGATGCCAGCTCTCAGGTGCACACCCTACGGCGGATGGTGAAGGAGAAGGACGAGGCCATTCAGAGGCAGTCCAACCTGGAGAAGAAGATCCACGAGCTGGAAAAACAGGGAACCATCAAGATCCAGAAGAAAGGGGATGGTGACATAGCCATCCTAGCGTCCCCTCCACAGGGGAACGGGCATCTACCAGGGTCAGAGGGTGTAGTTGGGCTGTCCGGTGAGGGTGTGGTCAGTCACAGAGGTGTGGCTAACGGGGCGGCACATGGTATGCCCATGCCTGAACCTCCACTACCCCCTCCCCCTCCTCCTATGCCGGAGACAGGTGAGTGACCACCCTCAATTCTAAATAATGGACATGTGGTCGAAAATGTATGCTTTTGGAAAGCAGATTCACTTCTAAACTACCATTTGTATCACTATGTTCAGAGCTCTTGACATTTGATGCCAGCAGGGTCGGTGTCACGTCGTAGTTGTAGCAAAAAAAGAGCAGGATCTAACTACAGCAGTCTCACGAAAATAACAAAGATACTCAGGATTCGCAAATACCCAAAACACACAAACAGAACAACCAGCTAAATGCAACAATGATGGAACAAAGACTAACTGAAAACATGCTCAATATATACTAACACAAACCAGTTATTAATGCAGTAAGTTATTAGCGAGAGAGAGCGCGAGCGAGCGCATGTGAATTACCTCAGTCTGTGTGTCTCTTTTGAGCAGTGTTCGGGCGGCAGCAGCATCTACTAATACGAAACTGTAAGAACAGCGCCTTTAATACCTCGCTAGTGAGAAATGCCATGATGTAGCTTTTTATGATGTTGTTGTTAAACTATTTTACTAATAAAATCGTCAGAGCACTGACAACACGTTTCTCTGCGAGTGTGTGTCCGAACTATGTGTGTGTACAGGCGCCTAGGCTGCAGCCTAGGGGCCTCACGTGTGCACTATTGGTCAGACTTTTTTTTTTTTTTTTTTTTTTTTTTTATTTACTTCAGCACGAAAAAAAAAAGACCCTCATTGGCCCATAAGAAACACAAAAAAAGCAAGTGATTGGATAGATGTGACTTGAGTCTGTGCATCTGTCCAATCAGCGACTGGTCAAATCATGTCAATAATTTTCATTTACTTCACCGCTATTGCTAGGCGGGCAAAACGGCTAAATGTCCGAAAGAAAGTACGATAGTGGAGCACAAAAACAAGGTAAAAAAGAACAACGTAACCAAAATATACAGAAAAATATCCTTAAATTGACTGGATACTTCAAGACTGCTGAATCTCCATCCAGTCGAGGACAACAGCAGCAGGGCTGCTAGTTAGCATCGGCTTTTTAAGGCTGGTTTCACATTATGGACGGCGATCAGGTATTTATTTTAATTTCATTATTAATATGTATTTACGTCTCTCAAATAGCGCGCTTAACTGGTAGCCAGGCAACAGACGTGACAAATCCTGAGTGGCGACGTCACTGCACAGTTCTAGCTAACCGGGCCGAGAACGGTTTGTAATTGTGCCGTGCCGTGCCGTACCGGGCTGAAGTGGAAACACAACTGGAACCGTTCCTTACCATTCTAAGAACCGTTTGGCCCGACGGTGGAAAAGTGGCTATTGTTCACCTGTTCGTGGGTCAGCCGCGCCCGAGCCCTCCACAGAGATGGTGGTAATCTTCTCCGTTTTTTTATTTTTATTATGGCTTTGGTGTTTAGTGTATTGCACAGTGTTTTGTGTCTCAGTAACGACGTTGTGATTTTTGCCTCGACAGTAAAACAGGGTGATGCAGGTGCTGTAGCCTACCTGTTGGTTTTATAAAGCTAAACCAGCTTGCAGTTTAACTGTGAATGCAGGGAATTCTGTTGCTTTGCTGTTTATAGGTGCATATTTCCTTTGTAATTGTTTTGTGGCTGTGGTGGCAGAGGGTAATATCTTTCCTTCATCTCTGTTAATTAAAGGGCTGCTTCTTGCACTGGGCCTTGTTTGCATTGGTGTTTTGTTTGTAATGTTAAATTTCTCATTTTGCCTATGTGGTGTGGTGGTAATATTGGTACTGTGGTGGTCCACCGCTTGAAGGAATGTAGAGGAAACACTGTAGTATTGGCTGTCTCAATGTGTGTATAGCCTATGCCAGTTCACCATATTTGTGTGTGGACCATGTATGGCACTAAGTAAATTTTTCCAGCAAAGCATAATGATTAAGGGGGGCCTTACACAAAGAGCAGCCTAGGGGCCCCTGACCACCTAAATCCGCCTCTGTGTGTGTGTTTGAGTGGGAGAGCAGAGAGAGCAGGAGAAAGAGAGTATGTGCTTTCTGTACATAATATAAATTTTGTGGCAAAAAACATGGACATAATTTGTCGTTTTTATCCTATTGTTTACTATATTTATTTGCTTGGTGAGTGTCACTGTGGGTTTGCTGTTGTCGGCTGTAAGAAGCTTTGAAATAACTGAAATCATTCGGCAAAGTGATATGGAACTGTAATGCGGTTAAGACTGGCCTGGAACTATTTTAGCCATGCGTTTCTCTGAAAATAATTGCACACCTTAGAGCGTTCGCCAACCAATTGGATTGAAGCATTCAGCAGCCCCGTAGTATAAATTAAAACGATGTACTAAAAACGGTAAATGGTCACGTTTTTTCACGTACAGACGACACAACGTTGTCAAAACGATCCCCGTTCACACGGATCCGCGAAAAGGATTAAAAACACTGTATTATGTATGCAAAATCAGTAGTTGGCAATATCACTTTTGTAAAGAAAAATTACGCACCTATAGACTGAACACTTAAATACACATACGCATGAAGTCACCGTTTTCAAAAGTTTACGTTTCAGGCCCCCAAAACGCTGCTGTCGTGTAAATGAACAGCCTAAATGCATAAAAAGTTTTCTGTTTATAGTTGAAAATGGTGTCATGTATACGGCCCCTAATACTAACAGAGGAAACCAACTAACTAAGAAACCAACTAAGAATACATCTCAAACAAAACTCAAACAAAGACCAAACGTGACATGTTTAGCAGCGAGTAGTTTGAAATTGGATATTACTCTGGAAGCAAAGTGCAATATACACTCAAGAATATTTTGTTTATTTGGCTGAATCATATAGGTTTCGGGTTTGCTGGTCACCAGCATGGGAAGTGGGAGTGCTGGTGGACCAGCTACACCAGCTCAGTTTTGCTTGAGAACAGCATGACTATGTTGGTCCTCCGACTAGACAAGCACTATACCAGCTCTAACCAGCATAAACAAGCCTGGACCCACTGGGAATTCATGCTGGTTTATGCTGGATTTTTCAGCCTTTCACAGAAATATCCATATTTCAAAACCTTAGATTTAGCATTAGGAAAATGAGTAACACTTTAGTTTAGGATCCAATTCTCACTATTAACTAGTTGTTAACTTATTAGCATGCATATTCCTAGGATATTTTCTGTTTATTAGTACTTATAAAGCACGTATTAATGACTTATTCTGCATAACCTTATTATCACTTAATCCTACCCAATACCTAAACTTAACAGCTACCTTACTAACTATTAATAAGCAGTAATTAGGAGTTTATCGAGGCAAAAGTCATAGTTAATAATTAGTTAATAGTGAGAAATGGACCCCAATCTATAGTGTGACCAGAATATGGAACATAATTTCTCCCTCTTCCTCTTATCTTTTCAAGTACCAAATGGTCCATCTGCTGCTCCAGCACCAGCTCCCCCACCTCCACCTCCACCTCCTCCTCCTCCTCTTCCAGGCCCTGCTGTGGATATATCTGCCCCCATGCCTCCTCCACCGCCCCCCATGGCTCCTCCACTTCCAGGCTGTGGATCGCCCACCGTCATCATGAACTCAGGACTGGCAGGTAACGGAACCTGCTTAACACTAAAGACAAAACCATAACAATCATGTACAGCCAGTTTCACATGCTCAAAGTATGATACAGGATAGCAGAGGCGTCCCATGAAAAAAAAAACCCTAGTGATTTAGACCCAGATACGCTCCAAACCTCTTAAAAGGTTTGTGTTTAAAGCTCATGCATCAGTTCAGAATGGCTGCGGGTCTCTGGAGCCGCTGTCACACTGTCTCCTCTCTGAGATGAATGATAACAATCATCACAGCTCAAGCTGTTTATTTAGTTTCCTGTACAGGTTTAATGTCTGAACACGCTCAAGTGAATCACTTCTGTTCTGCTGAAGTCATGAGTTATAATATCAGCTCTTTGATTGTACATCAGATCGGTGTGTTTCAATTTTAGTACACTGACTTTAGTTGACATATAATGGTAGTGTTTTTCAGCATGTAATTTATTGAGAATTTGAGTAAGAATTCAATAATGTAAGTACACAACAGTGGAAATATGGTCATAAAAGACTTTTGGATCATTCATATGATTCCTCATTGTTTAACTATGAACTATGACAATTCTCAAGACTTATAGGATTTACACTACCATTCAAAAGTTTAGGGTTGGGATGCTACATTTATTTGATTGAAAAAGAAATACAGTAAAAACAGTAATATGATTTTAATTTAAAATAACTCTTTTATATTTGAATATGTTTTAAAATGTGTCTTGCTCCTGTGATGGCTGAATTTTCAGCATATTTTCAGCAACAATATTTTAGTGAAAACTATAGATTTATTATTATTATTTTCAGCAATTTTAGTAAATCCTTATTTACAGTTGATTAATGGTTTATTAGCTTTGTTCATTCAGTTTTCCTTTGTTTTTTTTACAAAAAAAAAAAAAAACAAGTCTCCCAGGTGTGCTTTAATCCACGGTTTGATGGTCTAACCTTTCTCTTGATCTTTATCATTCTTTATCTTATAAATCAATACAGTTCTTCAGGAACTTCTGTGGAAATGCGTTCTATAGGAAAATGGCAGATCTATGGAATCAGAGGTTGTGTTTTGTTTGCTCTTAACCACCTTTCTCTCTGCTTATTTCCACTCTACCTGTTGTGCCGCCATAGAGGGACCCATCAAACTGTTCTGTAGGTTTGCTGTGTCGTGTTGTGTGTGCTTAGTCTTTTGTGTGTGTGTGGTCATGGTATTTTAGTCTTTAAGACAACACACTCAGTTCCTCTGTAATCTTGATCTGACAACGACTCTGAAGCCGCTTTGCTGGTTGTTCCTCTTGAAACTGGGCAAGAAATTGGACACTGTTTTGCAGAACTTTTTCTTACAGTTTAAAAACCAGAGAGGAACATTCTTTAGACCTTGCTTACAGAGTTCAGCAAATAACAGAACTCTAATGCCAGCCTATGAGACCACATGTTCCATGAGATGCAAGCTCTTATTTCTACACTCAGCGGACAAAATCCCTGTTTCTAGAGCTCAAGCCATGAACCGCAACCTCATGGAAAACAAAAGTACAATTCACATCAACTTCAGATCTACAGATCTATTTGCCATTAATAAATGTAGAGCTCAAGTAAACACAGATCGTTTTTTAGCATACAAAGCACAATTTCACCTAGAACACTCGTAATAAGATGTTAGGTCGTTTTAACATCTTTTCTCATAATAACGAGATGTTATGTCGATAAAACGACATTTTTCTCGTTAAAACGACTTATTTTCTCCTGATAAGGACGTGTTATATAGTGATGTGTACAAAATATGCCTTTATCCACATTAGAGAATTTATAGGCTAGCCTATGTACCTTTGTCACACTTCCATGTTTGAAAAGCAGAAGCAAGCTCAGTGTAAAAAATAGGCTCTTCCGCTGCCTGTATCAGTGGCAGTGCCCATAGCATGATTTTTTAAATTTTTTTATTTATTGATGTAGCCTGCAGTTCATAACAGAAAGCCATCATCTAAATCAAATTTTCACAAACGTTTTGGGGCCATGGACCGCTCATGATTAGCCTCAGTGGCGTAACTTTAAACTAGTAATGCAGCCACAAATATCAAAACTATCTATAGGCCTGTAATTAAGAAATATATTCATGTATTAAAAACAGAAAGACGCTATAGTTTCAGATTTACTCAAAGGCCGCGAAAACAGGCCAGTGGGTTCGTTACGCACGTCAATCCATTCCCGATGTTCTTGGTTTGCTTCTTATTTATTAAATATACAGGCAATTAGTTGATGAAACATTGATAAAAATTAAAATACACTTTGTACAAAACGAAACTCAATGAAGTGGTCAAAATCATGTCTGACCCCACTCCATGTCTCCAGACATATTGCACATCTTAATGTAGTCTATTTTACTCATGCTGCTCACTTTTCATAATCAATATATTAAATAAAAAAAATAGTATCATAGATTAATATTTAAACATAGCTTAACTATGAAACTAAATGGGCTACTTTTTCTTTAACCCTCTGCCAGGCGAAGGCGCCGGCGATTTCTTTTTTCCTTTCTGACAGCGGATATAACTCACAATACTCCGTCATTTTTAGCTATACAGATAAGTGCAAGATATCATTATAAACTATAAACTGTCTACTTTTATTTGTGTACACTTCCAATAACAACAAAGGCCGTGGATTCAGGGAATGGAATATTTTGCATGCACTGCACACCAAACGCTGTCTTCATTTCAAAAGTTTTGGTCGCATTTGAAAACGCAATGTGCGGCGCTGACAGATTTGATCACCAGATGTTGCCAACAAGGAAAAAGCTTCATGGCTCCCAGCGATTTTCCACCAAAATAAAAGCTTAATGGTTTAATGTTTGAAAATGAATGAATATTAGTATTATATATTTATACTGAATTTATAGTTGTACAAATATTGTTTATATTAAATATAATTTTATTATATTTTACAGTACAATGGTATTATTTTTTTTTCTTATGTGTTTAATATTTGTATTAAATAATCAAAATAAAAACAGTAGTAATAATTATTATTTTAGTCATATTGAATGGGTCAAAGACACGTGGCCCAGTCCCTTCAAAAATCTGCAAAATTATGCATTGTTTTGCGAACCTGCATAATTTGTAAATTCACCACAAAATAATCACCAAAAAATAAATAATCTTATCTAATTGAACGATCTCTGATTTATTTAAATCTGTAATGCATTGTTTCCATGAGGATACAGACGTTGTGGTGCATGCGCAGTATGTGGTCTTTGTGAACGCGAAAGCGAATCTTTCTCACCTGCCGTCTCGCATAAGTGCCAAGGACCGGGCGAATTGATTACTCAAGCTGGATGAATGACCAAATAAAAGTATGATATGCCCGATAACACACACACACACACACACACACACACACACACACACACACACACACACACACACACACACACACACACACACACACACACAAAGAGTTAATAAAAGTGCTGTATACCACAAACTCAATTCGCTACTGACACACCTGGCTGAGGATTCTGCGCACGCGTTTGCCGCCTGTCAGCACTCGCGAGTGTACAGAAATGTGTTCTATTTATAGGCTTATAGCCCTTGAATAATCAAAATCAAATACACACATTATTATGCCTAAATGTTCGTCTTGGCTGTTATGTCTTGAGTGAATAAGTTTGGGACGTGTGACAGTACTGGGTGCGTGCATTACTGTAGTCTTTAAAGTGAAAAAGCAACCTAATATACACTATAAACCCTATAAATATAAACCCTATACCCATCAAACAACAACTGGACAAAACAAACAGTAGCTACTTAAAGCGTAAAGCTCTGTTTCTATTACTGTTTGTCTTTATGTTGTATTTGTTTGTCCTCCTATCATTTGTTTATTAGTTCTTATTTTATTACTGACTGTTTACTTGATTAATTAATTATTTGAGAACTTTTTACTCAGGCAATCACTTATGCTGTGATTTACTTTTCCCAGTCATATTTCCCACCATAAGTGATCATGTTATTAAACACCACTGCCTTTTGCCTTTTTGGTAAGATACCAAAATAAACAAGATTTGTGCATTTAGTTTGTTCTGTTGTCATGTATACTATTGTGCTTCAAAAATAATACATAATATGGTAAATGTGGTATCCTAATTATAAAAAAAAAAACATTCTGGAAATTACCACCAATTTTTTTTTTTTTTTTTTTCACAAAAATCACAAGAAAATATTGAGGAATCCTGGAGGGACTGCAATGATAACTCAATTGGACTTTTAACTCTTTCTGGTTACTCTCTCTTTCTAACCACACTTTCTGGTTATTGAAAGAGTTTTTGAATAAACTTGTGCTTGTAACAAATATAGCCAATTTATTTTTACCTTTTAATTCTTTTTATTTTCTATATAGATGCATTCTAGTATATACAATGATTCATTAATTTAAAATTAAGTTGCTCAAGGAATCAAACTAAATATTGCAATTTCACTTTCACAGACATTTTTTTCTATTATTTCTAATATTTTTTCTACTATTATGGCAGCACAACAGTCTGAAAAGAACCTTGCTCAGCTAGCTAATTAGTTAAATTGTCATTTATAGTTAGTAACTTTATTAATAACACATCCTGTGTAGAGATATTGGCCACTACAAAGATTTAAATGTGATTCTATCACCCTCTTGAGGACTGAATCTTGTTACTGCACAGTGAATGTTGTAATGTTTTTGTAATGTATGGGCAGCATTCACATTCTACAATTCTGTAGAATATATTTCTGTCTTTAAGACATACTTACAAAATGCCTAAAAGTCAGTGTATGACAAAAAATGTTGCACAAGCTTTTTTAAAAACAAACTTCACATTTCTTAGCCATTTGTGTAATGACCTTAAATCATCTGGTGTCAAATTACCGTATTCAACATTTTATTGTTCCTTTTTATCAGAATGAAATGATTATGTACATCATAAGGCGGTAAGACTAAAAATACCATGAGTATGTGTTTGATTGTGTTGTGTTTGCATGTTGAAACAGTGTGCCATGCCGTTACTGATCGTCAGATAAGGCGATAGTTGCGTAAATTCAGGAATGTTTTATACATGCTGTGACTTTATCTCCTTTCACTTTGTGCATGGCCTAATATCACCCCATTATATTACCCATAACCCTCATCTGGACTGGACACATTCACTCCCTCTTTGTCACCTTTGGTCAAATATTAATATTGTAGAATCTTAATTCAGCCTGTTGGAATCTGCATTTGAGTCAGATTAGTCATTAACTGGGTCATTTTGGAAGTTTTTATGAAGTATGAACCTGTATGAATGAAGTAAACCCTTGACTCATTCTCATACTAAGACGCCATTTGAGTCACATCCTCATAGAGTAAACCCCAAAAACAGCCCAGAGCATCTGTCAATATGTCTCATTTCCTAAACACACAGGACAAAGTTATTGCTCAGAGATGCAGTTTACAGTCAAGTATCAATCATAGATAAATCCTAGAATTTATTAAAGGGATAGTTATCCCATGATTTACTCACCAAGCCAGACCGCCTTCTGTATTCAACTTACAAAAAAAGTGTCTGATATGATGTACATTACATTATTATGACTCGATTGAGTTAGATGATGGTACTATTGTCTTCTGTCTTTATAGCAGAATAGACATTTCATAATGGACCCTTTTCACAGACTGTAATGATGCATTTTAGTGGTCATCAACATCATAAATCCTGCAATTTTTTTTTTTGTGTGTGTATATATATATATATATATATATATATATATATATATATATATATATATATATATATATATATATATATATATATTTTTTTGTTTGTTTTGTTTTTAACTATACTTTCTCTCTTCTGACTGCCACTATCAATCTCTCTCTATTTTTTATTTTTTCCGAATATTGTGAAAACACTATTGTGGAGTTTTTCTTTTGGTATTTGAGCAAATGGGAACACAAAAAATATGTAGTTTCTCATTCACTGCTATAAAAGTTTACCCACCTTTGGACCAGATTTACTAACAACTTACAAACCCGGCATTTTGACACAAAGTGAACTGAAAAGGCGTGGACAGAGTTATTTTTGCGGCCAATCTTATTGCATATGCATTTGTAGGAGTTTCCCTTTCAGACGCAAAATTTATGGGAGGAAAGTATTTAAATGAATCATTCAAGGTGATTTACTGAGGTTTGTGCTCATCAATTTACTGGTGTTTACACCATTTTTTACCACCCAATAAAAGCGCGTCTTAAACCTGACGCTAACGGATAGATTGCACTGGTCATTATGGAAATGATCCGGCTGTGTCTGTGTGCTTTATTTTGCTTGTTGTCAGTAGAACATGCACAGAACTGTTCACTCCCATCGCTCTCCCGCTAATTTGCCCTGTTTAGTAAATCTGGCCCAATGACGACTTCCGCTTCTGAGAAACCTAGAAATGTGAAAAGGGTCCATTGATGAATTTTGTAACATTGACACTGCACTGAATCAAACTGAACTGACTTCAGCTGAATAATGACACTATTGTCTTCTGTAGAGCTGCTTTACAGCAGAATTTGAAATTGTCCCATGCCTGATGGTTTACATCATTGATTCTGTTATTTTCCTTTTACTGTGACGCTGCTTTAAAACAATCTGCATTTTATAAAGTGAAACCATGTCAATATAATAATGTAATATGGAAACCAACAAAATTCCTACAACAAATAAATAGAAACTTTCAAAGGGATAATTCACCTCAAAATGAATGTTCTGTCATCATTTACAGAAGAAGTAATGTTGAACACAGAAGAAGATATTTCAAAGAATATGGCTAACCAAACAGTTGACGGTAGCCATTGGCTTCCATGGTATGGAACAAATACTGTCCCTTTAAAAGCTCCTATTTGTTTGTTGCATGAATTTGGTTGGTTTCAATATTACAGGGTGGAAAATGATCTAACATTCAATTTTTTTTACTTTTCATTTTTTACATCTCAAAAAGCTCCAGTTTTAACAGTGGCACTGTATGTAGACTTTTAATGCAAACACTAGTTCTTTTTTTGAGCCTGAGAGTGTAGATACATAGCAAAGGTGTCATGTTCACACATTTCCCCCTCACGAACCCTCATGCGCACTGGACACATTCAGATAAACCCGTCCTATCTGTGCCTGCTCTTCACAAACCAGCTCCACAGCACTCATCAGACCAGACTGCATGTTTTGCGTTTGTGTGATTTGCATGATGCTGACGTGTTCTTTTTGTCATGTTGTGTAGCTGTGAAGATTAAGAAACCCATCAAGACTAAGTTCCGTATGCCGGTGTTTAATTGGGTGGCGCTGAAACCCAATCAGATCAACGGCACTGTGTTCAACGAGATCGATGACGAAAGAATACTTGAGGTGAGATGGACACTGTTATGAAAACTTCGAAAAAAAGTTTGAACACATTTGAACACCATTTGTTTTGTTACAGTACATAACAGCATAATATGGTGGATAATACTAATGTGCATACACCGATCAGGCATAACATTATGACCACTGACAGGTGAAGTGAATAACACTGATGATCTCTTCATCACAGCACCTGTTAGTGGGTGGGATATATTAGGCAGCAAGTGAACATTTTGTCCTCAAAGTTGATGTGTTAGAAACAGGAAAAATGGGCAAGCGTAAGGATTTGAGTGAGTTTGACAAGGGCCAAATTGTGAATGCTAGATGACAGGTAAGAGCATCTCCAAAACTGCAGCTCTTGTGGGGTGTTCACCACTGCTCCTTCCTTGGAGCACTTTTGATAGATCCTGACCACTGCAGACCGGGAACACCCCACAGGAGCTGCAGTTTTGGAGATGCTCTGACCCAGTCGTCTAGCCATCACAATTTGGCATTTGTGAGGTGACAACATTTTTCCTGCTTCTAACACATCAATTTTGAGGACAAAATGTTCACTTGCTGCCTAATATATCCCACCCACTAACAGGAGCCGTGATGAAGAGATTATTCACTTCATGTTATGCCTGTCTGATTATGATGCATGATCAACATCAAGTTTTGTGTTTTATGTTGTAATGTATAATTTTCTGAGAGTAATGAATTGGTTATTCTTATACTGTATTAAAACTGAGGTTACAGTTATGAAAATGATGCATTACCATGTGTACTCTGATGCATAAAAGATATATTTATAATCCATTTATATACTCTACCATTCAAAAGTTTGGGGTCAGTAAGGTAATTTGGTAGAACATTAAAATGATTTCTAAAAAGGATCTTATTATAAATTACATTTTTAAATATATTCAAATAAAAAAACTTGTTTTGAATTATAAAAAAGTTTCACAATAATCCTGTTTTTAATGCTGCTGATTTGCATGCTGATATGCATTAGGATTCCTGGACTGCCTGTTATCACTTTACATCAGATATACAGATCAGTGGATTGAATGGTCAATGGTAATGTTTTTTTTCTGTTCAGGATCTGAATGTGGATGAGTTTGAGGAGATGTTTAAGACAAAAGCACAGGGTCCAGCCATAGACATCACCTCCAGCAAACAGAAGACCTCTCAGAAAGGACCAAATAAAATCTTGCTGTTGGACTCCAACAGGGCTAAAAACCTGGCCATCACCCTCAAAAAAGTGGGCAAGACATCAGAGGAGATCTGCAGAGCCATCCAAGTGTAATTCACAACCAGCATACACTAGAAATTATCACTGTCATCTCTTGATTAGTGTCCTAGAAATAGTGTAGAAATAGTATTTATACATTCTTAACCATAAGATTGTATGGTAGACTCCAAACAGGACTGGCAACTGCAGCGTCTGGAGGTAATCAAATAGTTGAGGATAATGCTTTGATATGTGTGTGTGTGTGTATGTAAGGTTTGACCTGCGGACGTTGCCGGTGGACTTTGTGGAGTGTTTGATGAGGTTCATTCCAACTGAAGCGGAGCTGAAGGTTCTGCGGCAGTACGAGAAGGAACGCAAACCTCTGGAGAACTTGACAGATGAGGATCGCTTTATGATCCAGTTCAGCAAGATAGAGCGTCTCATGCAGAAGATGACCATCATGGCATTCCTGGGGAATTTCACGGAGAACGTTCAGATGCTCACACCGGTAACTAACAAAACCAGAGCTGCTTTACCACACTGACAGCACATTTGCTCAAGAATTAAACAGGATTTTTCCAGTATTCATTTCAAATCACCCAGGCAAATTTAGATAACTAATCTGGACATGCCTGTGGATCTCCTCCAAATTTTCAGGTTCCCTCTTGTGCCTTCTTTGCATGATGCTTTCCATGAACAGAGTGAAAAATAGGGCTTAATTTTACCTTTTTTTTATCTAGCATGAAAATTAGCTAGTTTTAATGACCAAAAATATAATTTTGGACACGTTTTGTCTTTTGCTTTTGTCTCAACAGCAACTTCACGCCGTTATTGCAGCATCTGTCTCTATCAAGTCCTCACAAAAACTAAAGAAGATTCTGGAAGTAAGAGTTTCACTTCTGTCTTGATTCATTTTTCTCCAGAATGTGTTTGTGTCTTTATTGAGCATGCATTTCTCTCTCAGATCATCCTTGCTCTGGGGAACTACATGAACAGCAGTAAAAGAGGAGCGGTATACGGCTTCAAACTGCAGAGCTTAGACCTGGTACATTTTACATGCTCAGAATGTTTTTTTTTTTTTTTAAGTTAAATCCCTATGATTTATAAATGGACAACAAAGCACCTGTCATTTACTACAATCGTAATTATTTAAGCATGCAGGTTGTGAAATTACATTCAAATCACTATGATCGTTTATAATTCTGTTAGACTGTCATTGATTTTATAACAAAGTGTATAAAACAATAAGATATATATAAAATTTTCTTCATCTGTGATTTAAATCATACAGGGTATGAGGGTTCAAATGTTCTGAGGGTTTGTGTGTTTTCTTTTTCCAGTTATTAGACACTAAATCAACAGATCGCAAGGTCACTCTTCTGCACTATATAGCAAATGTAGTGAAGGAAAAATACCAGCAGGTGTCGCTCTTCTATAATGAGCTGAACTATGTGGAGAAAGCTGCAGCAGGTATGAAACATGTCGAATGTAAATTTGATTATGTTTACAATAAACAGAGCAGATCGTATTTGCTCACACGTCAAGTTTTGACACAACATGTTTTGCACACTGTCCAAATGATCTCAAGTAAATTAATTATCTCTCTGTATTCCTCAGTCTCTCTGGAGAATGTCTTATTAGACGTGAAGGAGATGCAGAGAGGGATGGATTTGACCAGGAGAGAGTACAGCATGCACGGCCACAACACAATGCTCAAAGACTTCATACAGCAGAATGAGAATAAACTCAAAAAACTTCAGGATGATGCCAAGATCGCTCAGGTGCACATGCAACACCCAAAACACAGCTCATTAAACCTGACAGACTCTCATTTAAAGAGGTCATATCATGAGGAGTCACATTTTCTTTATCTTTTGAAATTGATGTTTGTTGTATTATGAAATCATACTATAACTTTCAGAACCCAACACTTCCTCACCTCCCCAGTCCAAATACAGCATTTATTGAAACTAAGCTGCAAAATGTCTCATTTTAAACATCCACATCAAGGGTTAGTTTATTTAGGCTGCTGTATGTATGGGCATTGATAAATGTTAAGATATGAATAAAAGCCTAAATTAAATCTGTTCATCAAATTAAGCAATTGTCTCTCTTCAGAAGAATTACATTAAACTGCTCGATTCATATGGAGGGGAAATAACACATCATATGACCCCGTTGAATTGGGATTTTACACCAATCAGGCATAACATTATGACCACTGACAGGTGAAGTGAATAACACTGATTATCTCTTCATCACGGCACCTGTTTGTGGGTGGGATATATTACGCAGCAAGTGAACATTTTGTCCTCAAATTTGATGTGTTAGAAGCAGGAAAAATGGGCAAATGTAAGGATTTGAGTGAGTTTGACAAGGGTCAAATTGTGATGGCTAGATGACTGGGTCAGAGCATCTCCAAAACTGCAGCTCTTGTGGGGTGTTCCCGGTCTGTAGTGGTCAGGATCTATCAAAAGTGCTCCAAGGAAGGAACAGTGGTGAACTGACGACAGGGTCATGGCTGGCCAAGGCTCACTGATGGAGCGAAGGCTGGCCCGTGTGGTCCAATCAAACAGACGAGCTACTGTAGCTCAAACTGCTCAAGAAGTTAATGCTGGTTCTGATAGAAAGGTGTCAGAATACACAGTGCATCGCAGTTTGTTGCGTATGGGCCTGCATAGCTGCAGACCAGTCAGGGGGCCCATGCTGACCCCTGTCCACCGCCTAAAGCGCCAACAGTGGGCATGTGAGCATCAGAACTGGACCACTGAGCAATGGAAGAAGGTGGCCTGGTCTGATGAATCACGTTTTCTTTTACATCACGTGGATGGCCGGGTGTGTGTGTGCCGCTAACCTGGGGAACACATGGCACCATGATGCTCTATGGGAAGAAGGCAAGCCGGCCCAGGCAGTGATGATTTGGGCAATGTTCTGCTGGGAAACCTTGGGTCCTGCCATCCATGTGGCTGTTACTTTGACACGTACCACCTACCCAAGCATTGTTGCAGACCATGTGCACCCTTTCATGGAAACGGTATTCCCTGGTGGCTGTGGCGTCTTTCAGCAGGATAATGCGCCCTGCCACAAAGCAAAAATGGTTCAGGAATGCTTGACTTGGCCTCCAAATTCCCCAGATCTGTGGGATGTACTGAACAAACTACAGGACTTAAAGGATCTGCTGCTAACATTTTGGTGCCAGATACCACAGCACACCTTTAGGTGTCTAGTGGAGTCCATGCCTCGATGGGCCAGGGCTGTTTTGTTTGGCCATAATGTTATGCCTGATCGGTGTATCTTCATCAACATTGTTATTAAAAATGTAACATTTGAAGACTCAGTAAATACATGTGATTCTGAATAACAGAACTATTTTTTCTTGTTGTTGTTTATTTCTCTTATCTTTTCATATCTCAACCTCTCAGGATGCCTATGAAGAAGTGGTGAAATTCTTTGGAGAAAGTTCCAAAACAACACCACCGTCTGTGTTTTTCCCAGTGTTTGTGCGCTTTGTGAAAGCATACCGGGTAAACCGACAAATAACCTGTCTCACTTCATTCAATCATTTGTCAGTTGTATAAACCGTACCTGCATTGATCATTCATGTTACACAACTTCCTCTTTATCAGCAAGCAGAGGAGGATAATGAACAGAGGAAAAGACATGAGCAGATGTTGATGGAGAAGCTGATTGAACAAGAAGCTATGATGGAGCAAGAAGATCAGAAGGTACAAATAAAATAAAGGGCTAGAGAGTGTGTTTGTGTCAGGGAAGTGGAACTATTGTTTGGGGGCAAAACTGCCCCCCGAAGTGAGCTAAACATGAAAGCTGAATCTAAATTCAGGGATATCATCCTTTGGAATAATATTCAATCAATCTTTTACGAGTCATGACATTTTATTTAGTTTAGTTTATAGTCTTTTAGTAGGGTTTAACTTGGGGTTCATTTTTAATGTACATAATTATAAATAAAACACTTGACCAGTAACTTTATTAGCAATCTAAACAACATAATTCAAGATTGGCTGCCCATCAGTAATGTAAATGATGTGAGAAAAATCAAAGACATTTTAGTCCAGTACATTTTCTTGTTCACCCATCATTAACAAAAAGTTCATTTTGGACACTTTGTGCGTGTATACCTATATTTTGGGAACACATTTATACCAAGAAGTGAGCTAAATCTGACAAAACCTATTTTGGGGACATCCTCATTTGTAAAGTCTATGGCCTGTCCTCATTTGTGGTTCCTATGTGGTTCAAGTGGTCCCTACGATACAGGCACGAAAGTCTTTGACCTTGTGGGGACTTTTTTTTTTGGTCGCCATGAGCAAAACAGCTTATAAATCATACTAAATTATGTTTTTGTAAAAATGCAGAAAGTTTTTTGTGATGGGCTTAGGGGATAGAATATACAGTTTGTACAGTCTAAAAATAATTATGAAAATGAAAAAGTGACATGTGAAGGCCAAGTTAGCGCACACACATTAGGAGTAGCGACTAGTGAACACCATTTTTCAAAGTCATTTTTGCAGTGGCTCCTGGGGAGCTCCTGGGGGGGAGCCTTGCTCAGGGGCACCTCAGTCAATTCCTGCCGATATAGAGAATGAAACCCGCAACCTTCGGGTTACCGGTCTGACTGTCTAACCATTAGGCCACAAGTCACGACTGCCCCCATATGACTATGGAATGCCCCCATGAAACGTGCAAACCCAGCATGTGGAAATGTTTGTACTGTAGGTTAATGTCAGTCATTCATTAATTGTAGATTGTGACTTGTTATTGTATGTGTGTTCAGTCTCCCTCTCATAAGAATAAGCGGCAGCAGCAGAATTTGATTGCAGAGCTGAGGAAGAAGCAGGTGAAGGACAGCAGACATGTGTATGAGGGTAAAGATGGAGCCATTGAGGACATCATCACAGGTAACACACAATGTTCTGTTTTTGGGGGCATCCCATAATTGTCCTGCATGCAGTGAGTGGGCTTTAAAACATAAGAACTTTTGTAACGTGTTAGTTTGAGCCACTAACCAGCTTTCTGTGACTGGTGGAAAGCTTTACTGATCAATAACAATTTACTGACCAGTGTCATTACAGGCTGAGTGTGTGCAGTAACTGCTTACGGCTCTGAGCTGGAGTGCATCTACTAAACACTGTGTGTTTAGTGTAGTCTTAAAGGGTTAGTTCACCCCAAAAATGAAAATTCTGTCATTAATTCCTCATCCTCATGTCATTCCAAAGCCATAAGACCTTTGTTCATCTTCAGAACACAAATAAAGATATTTTTGATAAAGAAAGCAAATACCATATACCATAGACAGCTATTTAATGAACACTTTCAAGGTCCAGAAAGGTAGTAAAGACATTGTTAAATTAGTCCATGTGACTGCATTGGTTCAACCTTAATTTTATGAAACGACAAGAATACTTTTTTTGTGCATAATACTAATAAAAATAACAACTTTATTCAACTTTCTCTTCTCATCTGTGTCAGTCTTATACACTGTTGACATTGTAAATACAGTGCAGCACTTCTGGCAGATTTACGGCAGAACGGCGGCTCACCATTGGCTAGCTCCTGCATCAGCATCACACGCATGCGTCTTGGTGCTCACGTGAACCGCGTCGGCCAATGGTAAGCCGGCGTTCTGACATAGCACTTGGAAAGCACTGCACTGTATCTTCTATGTCAACAGTGTGGAGACTGACACAGACAAGAAGAGATTGTTGAATAAAGTCATTATTTTTGATGTTTTGGACGTTATTGAGTGCACTCATTCAATCCCATCATTCACAGCAATAACGAGTGTACAGCCGATGTACACACAACGGCTGTCCGAATTCACTCACTTGTTTTCATTCAGTCCTTCAAGTGAACTGTATTAGTGGACTAACATATGGAATAGTGAATGAGGGTTTAGGGGGCGATTTCAGATTCAGCTTCTGATGTGTCTGTTACCCACACCCTGATGAAGGCTTATTAGCTGCAACGCGTTGGTGTGCGGTGTTTATCTTTATGCTTTTAATACATAAGCCATGATAGAATAAAGGCTTTTTATAATTTTACAAAACACCTGAGTGGCTTGGTCTGATATTTTTTGTGAATTATGAGTAATTTAAGTTTTTGGCAAAAGGGAACTGTCTGCTGCATAGACAGCAAGTTTTATTAAAGGGATTAGTTCTTAGAATTAATTCTGTCATTAATTACGCACCCTCATGTCGTTCCAAACCCGTAAGACCTTCATTCATCCTTAGAAAACATATGAAGATGAACATTTTTTTATTTAATCCGAGAGATCTCTGATCCCTCCATAGACAGCAATTTAATTAACACTTTCAAGGCCCAGAAAGGTAGTAAAGACATCGTTAAAATAGCTCTCAGATTTCATCAAAAATATCTTCATTTGTGTTCTAAAGATGAAGGTCTTGTGGGTTTGGAACAACATGAGAGAGAGTATAATTAATGACAGAAATTTCATTTTGGGTCAACTACCCCTTTAAAAGTCCATCTGACCAGCATTGAATTAGCCATTTAAAATGAAATATCTTTGAATCTAGAAGAAACTTTTTGTAAATACTAATACATTTTAATAAACGCTTTCTTTTCACTTAGGATATCATATTACTTTTCACCAAGGAAAATTCGATCTGAATTCAGTAATATGACCCCTTTACAGAAATGTTTTATTTAAATTTTAACTGTGAAAAAACAGGATCTCTATAATTGGCCAGATATTTAAGAACAGAATTATATTATGTAGTATAAATGTTTAGGATTTTTTTGTAGCGCGTGTAATCCTCTTAACTGCTGCATTGTAGGCATGTATGTAATCCATATTGAAGTAGTTTTAGCTTTATATAATAGCTGTTAGTACCATGTGATTATACTAGAGTGTGCTGTTGTGTGTAGAAAGTGCTAACATTGTGCTTGTTGCTCTGGCAGCTCAACCCTGTGTTGTTTGTGTTGTTATGTGTGTGTGTTTCGTCTGGACGCAGTGCTGAAGACTGCCCCCTTTACTGCGCGCACAGCCAAACGCAGCTCGCGTTACTTCAACGAGGAGCTCCACTTCTAAAGCTTAGACTCTCTCTCTCTTAAAGGTCGCTGGATAAAGCTGCTCTCTTTCATTCTCTGTGTGTGTGTGTGTGTGTGTGTGTGTGTGTGTGTGTGCACCCCTTCACATTCCTGGTTTTATTTCCCTGTGGGTCGGCGTGTGTACTGGGCGCGTTCATTTTTTATTTCTTCTCCAACTAAACGCCTGCATGAAGGAGGGTTTGAGGAAGGACACATATGATGTCATCACAGATTTCTTTTGCACGGAGTGTGTCATAGATTCATATTCATCATTGTAACATAAATGCAACTAGAGGAAATATGATGTCACAAACAGCCAAACACACCAGGGTTTAGAATGAACTCGGTTTCTCTGCACAAATGTGTGGCCTGTGTTGGTTTAAACTTCTGTGTCAGTTCCTCTCTGAGAAAAGCAAATACTGTTGATTGAGTCGTATCGCTGTGGGCGCCCTCTGCAGTTTAAATAGCAGAAAGAAGTCTGCTAATAAATTGCCATATAAATTCCATATGGGCCATTCCAATTACAGTGAAAAACATTAGATTTTTTGTAATAGTATATCAGTCTTCCAAAATGGGCTAAAGTAAAGTTTTCCATTACAAATAAACACACACACACACACGCACACGCACAAGTTGTGTTTTCATGTTTTATGGGGACATTCCATAGGCGTAATGGTTTTTATACCGTACAAACTATATATTCTATCCCCTTACACTAACCCTACACCTAAACCTACCCATCAGGAAACATTCTGCATTTTTACATTTTCCAAAAACATCACTCAGTATGATTTATAAGATGTTTTCCTCATGGGGACCAAAAAATGTCCCCACAAGGACAAGGATTTTGGATATTGCCATCTTTGTGGGGACATTTTGTCCCCATAATGTAGGGTTTACCAGGACACACACACACACACACACACACACACTTTCATACCTACAAATAAAATGAACGTTAACGTTTATTTCAGCTAGTTGTCAAAGAAACAAAGCAAAAATATTTTAACTTAATGAGTCTAAAATAACTAAAACTAAAACTGAAATAAAAAAATAAAAACTATATAGACAACAAAATGAATAACCAATTCAAATGACAAAAACAACAAAACTTTTAAATGAAAATAAAAATGTAAAATACAACACACGATCAACATGCAAAACAAATATTAATGAACATGCTAGGCGATTGATGACTGATTTTTATTTGATTTGATTATTATAGGTAAAAACCACCTCAGTATCTATGACACCGTATCTGTGTCCATTTTACGCCAATATTAAGTTGTCATGTTGGTAACGCTGGTGTTTTGGACATGGTTTGTGACATTATGATTTGCTCATGTGTTCATTTGTCCATGTCATTGTGAATATATGTATAATATACTGTGTGTCATTGATTTTTGGGGACCATTCACATTATGTTTGTTTTCTGCATTTTCTCACTCTTCCTCCATCTTATTCAGCTCTAATAGGACGTTCTGACATCACATGACTTCCTGTGTTTCACGTGTTTAACTTGCTGCATGAAGCATGTTGAGATTTCTCTTCTAAGCATGTTTGGTTCATTTGCTTCGCTGACTGTATGCATTTGCATGGGGTGAATGACATTTCTCATTCAGATTTATTGCTGTAGCCAAATATAATGTTGAATCTCACAAAAAGGTCTAGAAATGTCTGAGTCATATTTCAAATCGAACTCAAAAGAAACACAAAAACGGAAGAAGAATTATATTTTTAGTGAATCGTGTTTTGCATTGAATTTTCATGACAATTTGGACCACAAAACCAGTCATAAGGGTTTTTAAATTTTTTTATTGAGATTGCTGAATAAATAAGCTTTCCATTGATGTATGGTTTGTTAGGATAGGACAATATTTGGAAAATATCTGGAATCTGAGGGAAAAAAAAAAAAACATATTGAGAAAATCACCTTTAAAGCTGTCCAAATAAAGTCCTTAGCAATGCAAATATTACTAATAATACTTTTTGATATATTTATGGTAGGAGATTTACAAAATATCTTCATGGATTTTTGGCATAAAAGAAACATCAATAATTTTGACCCATAGAATGTATTGTTGGCTATTGCCACAAATATACCTGTGCGACTCATGACTGGTTTTGAGGTCCAGGGTCACATTTGGCATGTTTCGTTCATTTTCATTCATTTAAAATGGAGAAAAAAAAGTGCTCAAAGTGCTTCACATACTGTATTAGAAAATTTAAAAAAATGAAGCCAGATATGCATTGTGCTTACTTGTCATGAAAAACTTAATGGTATGGTTCACCTATCAACACTTGTCTTTTTGAACACAAAAGAAGATATTTTGAAGAATGATGGTAACCAGACAGTTGACGGGAGCCATTGACTTCCATAGTATTTTTTATTTTTTTTCCTACAGTGGAAGTCAATGGCTACTGTCAACTATCTGGTCACCATCATTCTTCAAAATATCTTTGTAATTCAACAGAAGAAAGAAACTTGTACAGGTTTGGAAGAGCACAAGGGTAAGTACATTCATTTTTGGGTGAACTATCCCTGTAAGTTGCTGGAAATCTTCATGGTAGGCTTCCTCCTCTTTATGCAATAAGCACATTTTTATTATCATTATTATTATTATTATGAAATATGACTGGGAAGACATGTTTTCTTGAGATTCACCATAGCATTGTGTTTAGTTTCCACTATGCACCATGCCTGCTTGAGCTTAACTTACTGTACGTCCTGGCTTATAACAATGCACTTCTGGGAGGCTTGACACATTGTCATTGGTTTCACTGTTTAAATATGAAGTGACCATGCAGATTTCAGTATCTGGACGCTGGAGCCATTGTGCAGAGCAGCTTGAGTTATAGAGTTCATTACCGCAGTATCAGCAGCGCTTCAGTAACACCCTACAGCGCCTGCCTTTGACCTTTGACCTTTCCTCTTTGAGCCCTGGGCAGCTTTACTCGCTGTGTCCGGTCCACTCTGCTCCAATCTAACCTCCATTTTTGTTTCCTCTCCACTCAGCCTTAAAGAAGAATAATATTACTAAATTTCCCAATGTGCACTGGAGGGTAAGGAACTCTTCCAGTAGTACCCCACTGGATGCTACTCAGACCTGGCAAGCATCTCTCTCTTTATTATTATTTATCTTTCATTCTTCTCCCTCCACTGTAGATCTTTTGACACTGAATACAAAAGCCATCTTTTTGTGTTCTGTTCCTATCTGTCATTCTATTTAACACACATCAGGCCTATTGAAGGCCGAGTCTCCAGGTACTCACGTACACCCGTTGTACACTGATTTGATTTAAAAATGTTTGATTGGGTGATTCTGTGACCTGAGACACATAGACTCTGTCTGCGTAATCTCATGTTAAACTGACCCACACTTAGAGATAGTTGAGTCTGCATTAGTTGTATTAAAACCTTGAGTTGAGCTTCTGTAGTTGGTACACTGACCCCAAATTAACACTTTAAAAATGTCAGAATGTCATTGCATTAAATGTCAATACATTTACTGAAAGAAAGACAATAGTTCATACAAACCCTCTGTGTAGTTTTAGCTTGTTATGGACATGACAATGTTAATGTCTCCAATCCTGCTCCTGGAGAGCTCCCGTCCTGCAGAGTTGAGCTCCAACCCCAATCAAACACACCTGAATGTCTTATTATAGGGAGATGAGAGGGTCTGTATCTCTTACCATTGGAGAAAGCGTAACGGCTAACTTGGATCTCTCAGCCTATCGTGTAATGGCACTGACTTCAGTCCCCGCCGTTCAAAGTTACACTTTACGTTAATCAGTGGATTTGTGCGCTGGTCTTGTGAATAAATGTTCTATATTTTATGTAATACTGCTAGTAAACGTACATTAGGACTGCATTGTTTGTGGAATGTGCTTTACTGAGCGGAAAAAAAAAAAGAGCGTGAATATCTCTATTAGCTGCAAAGTTCACTGCAGGGCACATTAAACCACATTTACGAGTACACTAAAAACTTCATTGTAATTTAATATACATATTTAAATATATGTATATGCACATATAATATACATATTTAATGTATTGTTTTACCTTAATTTATTAAAAAGTGATATCATTAGGCACACTAGTTGGGCAGCAATAAAAAAAAAAAAATTTCATTAAACAACACACAATAATTAAATTATTAATTTTCTCTTTATTCATTGAAATGCATAATATCAGCGTCATGTGCATACTTGCAGTTATAATAGTCATTACCATTCAAGTCTTATAACTGGTAAAACCTGAAAGCCAAAGAAAGAAAACATCAGTATTTTTACTTTCTTTAGACAATATCACTAAATTAAATATTAATATTACTATTAAATACTAAGGTAATGCCGTAAACAAGTCCTACCTGTCGCGACATTCCCTTCTCTGCCTTCTCTTGTAAAATAAATTTTTTGTCATAGTAAAATCTATATATCGTTCCCAACAAACATATTGTTTAATGTAAAACATGTTGAAGATTAGCAGACAGGCAGTCGATTTATTAAATGAAGCTGTTTCCTCACAAAAGTGGTTTATTTAATGTAGTGACACCTCTTCTCCATTGTCATCCATTCAGCAGCCTCTGGTCGCCTTTCCTCCTTTCCTGTACTGGCAGCCGCAGCATTAGCATTAGTTTCCGTTTTTTTGGCTAATGGTTGCAGGCTTGTCACCTCGTGGCTTTGTTCAGGGTTACTTGACAATTTCAGGCAGGTGTGTTAAAGCAGGGTTGAAACTGAAGGCTTCAGGAGCAGGGTTGGAGAACCTTGCCATAGCAGATCTAGACAGGTGGAGCTGGGGGAGATGGAGGGTTTCAGAGGAACTCTGATAGCACGCTGCAGGACCAGCTTTCAGTGAATATTGAACCAGACCATTTCCATGTTGAGCAAGCAATCTCATTAGCTGCTAAATCAGCAGAGGCCGTAACGTAAATGGTGTGATTGCTAGCAGTTTGCATTTAAAGGACCTATCACACTGCACCATCTAGAGCTTCATGACTGAGCTAGATATATGTGCTGGTAAATAAAAAAGACATTTGAGGTATGGTTTGGCAAAATAAAGACATTTGGACACTTTCTCATTATCACAAGTCTATCAATGCAAACGCTTCCTGCTATGTAAGCTTGTTTTTATTTTTTTAATTTTTTTGGATCAGTGTGTTCTGAAATGTGCGAGACCCAAGAGAAAAGACCATTAAAAGTGCCCATGCATTCTGATTAAATAAACCATATTATTAAATTATGTACAAAACAACATGTAGACTTATCTGTGTTTGTGTATTCCAAACTGTCAGTCAGTTTTCTGCAGGTCTTTATAAGTGAGTCATTGAATCGTTGACTCAAACGATTTGTTCAAAAACACTGATTCGTACACAGTATTGTGTGAAACTCAGAGCAACGGTTGACCCTGCTTTTGTTTAGTTTCTGTCTAAAATGTAAGTTATCCAAAATATATTTATTGTTTATTTAACCGTTGTGTACATTGCAGTTTTTCATTGCGGTGTGAATTTCAGTACCGTATTTTCATTTATATCATAAAGGACGTTTTACAAGTTTAGACCTTTACATTGCTGCACGCTTGTAATTCGTCGGCCACACATTTTCATCTGCATCCGTTGATAGTTAATATGACCACACCTGTGACTACTCTGCTAAGATGACTGAGTGAACCTGAGGAGAACTGACTTATATATATGCATATGGCAGATGCTTTTATTCAAAGCGACTTGCATTAAAGGAACACATTTCCTGGGAACATGACCTACATGAATACTATACAGCTACAACAAAAACTTAGTAAAAAACTAAAATAAAATTAATAAAAGTCATTGAACAAAACTAATGAAAGAAGAAATTAAGAAGTGTTGATATTTTGTCATACAATGCAGTGACATTCAGACATTTTATGTGTGACTTGAGAGTTCAAATACGTTTTGGACGTATCGTTCTGTTTCCCCAACAACCTTGTCAAAAACAAGTTAGTGTCAGTTTTGTTCCATTCAGTTCAGAAGCTGAAATACCATTCTAAGTACTTAATCCAGTAAAAACTCAAGCTGCTTTGCCCAGATGACCACCAGCATGTTCAGAAGGTCCGAACTCAGTGACTGACATTGTTTTATTCTGTTCCTCCTATATCAGATCTGAGAAACCAGCCTTACAGGCGCGCTGACGCCGTCAGGAGGAGCGTTCGAAGACGATTTGATGATCAGAATTTGCGGCCAATCAACAGTACAGAGATGGTCATGTGACGAGGGCAGAGGGGATGTGATTGGATGGGCTGGAGGAGTGGAGGAGCTAACTGCTCCTGAACAAAATAATGAAGGACTGATGAAGATGACAGCAGGTCTGAAAGTCAAGTGCCTATATTTAACATCTGTCCCATCAGGTGTTGAATCATACATGTGTATTAGTCATAGTCTTCTGTCTGTGATTTGTTTTATATGACAAACGGTGTCTTTTATCCTATGGCGCTTCAATTGTAGAGGGCGAGGTCAGTGTTTTTCTCAAGAAAAGTGTCAGAATGTAAAACTGTTCCAACACTTTATGTATCATGAACCTGTGCAAAGGCTTCTTACATTCCAGTGCTTTCACCACAGATCAAAATCGACCAATCGTGTGTTCTCTGAATGACCAAATCTATTAGAAGAAGCCCTGTATAGGGTCCGTCAGACCCTGTTAAGATGGTGCACATTCTTGTGTTAAAAAAACAAAAACAGAAGGAGCCCAATAAATTGGAATGCAGCTGGAGAAGCATTTCGAAAAGTTTAACTGTTAATGTTGTAAAAATGCAATGTTGAAGGCTTGAGATGCTGAAGGGTGATAACAATAACAAGAACATTTCTCACAGAAAGTGACAAAGTCCTGTAGTAAAGTATATAAATGTGTTGCTGAATGCTATGAATTTGTTACACAAATGGTGCTATAAAAGATGAAATTTGAGACGTAGCTTCTCAAAGAGGGTTTTGTCGTGCTGACAGTAGTGGTAGACTATTAGCGCACTAAAATCCTCTCAGTCTTACGGGGATGACCTATTTTTGTAGGCCAAAACCAAGAAACGAGTTAGCACTTTAGTGCTTCTGGTTCCATCACCATTATGTACATAAAGTGGATCAGTTTTTTAAAGCTTTTAAAAAGCTTGGTCAACGGTGAACAGGTAACAGGTAAGTCAACTGTCACGGCCCCATTGTACTTATACTCATTGGGCCCTATTTTAACAATCTGAGGCTGAGCGCATGGCGCAGGTGCACTTATCCACAGGTCCGAATCCACTTTTGCTAGTTTAACAACGAAAAAAAAAAAAACAGTCAGCGCACCAGGCGCATGGTCCAAAAGAGTTGTAACGTGCAATAAACCAATCAGAGTATCATCTCCCATTCCCTTTAAAAGCCAGTTGCGCTTGCAACATGGTGGATTCGCTATTTACATGCCGATATTTTTGAGCGGAAAGACCGAACGCTTCCTTTTATTTTTAATATTTAAAAATGTTTGTGTGCTGCTGCGTGTCCCTGTGTGTGTAATAAGCAGAGTGTACGCGCATTGTGCACCCGCCTATAGGCGCATATTACTAACGCGCTCTTTAAATAACAACATACTGCGCTATTGTAATGCGCCTGAACACACCTGGTTTTCAGACCAGCATGCCCATGGGCGAACAGATGGGCGTGAGTGTTTCTCAATAAAGACTGAAAGAGTTGGTGACATTGAAGACATGTGACCATAGTTTGGTTTGTTTACGTTTAGTTTTTTACTGCTACCGATCATATTTAGGCTTCAAAATTAATAAAAGTTGTTCATTGTGAAGATTATCATGATGAAAGAAACATGTAAGAATCTCTATTGTTGGTCTCCAAACTTATTTTCTGCAATAATCCAAAAGTCAGTGGAAAAATCCTATTGGCTTTTTGTCGAAGGAACCAAGGTGATGCTAACATTAGGGTTGGCCTACAAAAACACATCATCACTGCAGCACTCTTTCATCCACGTTAAAGCATCACCACTAAATATATGATGGGCCTGTCCCAATACCCAGACGTGTGGTCTTAAAAATGGCAACGCTCAGTGCCCTTAACACACACTAAGTTTATTTAATCATTCATCATGTTCAGGAACTCACCAAACTTGAGAGATGTCAAGAAAAAAAAAAAACATTTAATTCGAAGTTAAATTAATTAGATATTACATATAATTTGGTAGTAAAAACTTGCATTCTTACAGCACTACGTCAGTGTCCAACCCGATCTCACGGCAGTTCGTACCTATTTTACAAGGTGGCTAATTCATATGAATTTGCATGACATCACTCGTACGTATATTATACGAGTTGCCCAATTCGTATGAATGACCTCCCCCTAAGCCTACCCGTCACTGGGGTTTTGACAAATCGTACAAATTCATACGAGTGAGTTCGTACGAATTAGCAACCTTGTACAAATTGGTTGTGAGATTTGTGTCTCATCAAGTAATGAAAAGTTCTACACACACTTGCGGTCTTCACACCCACTTGGGCCAAATGCAGGAAATACGTCATGCAAGTAAACAGGTGGTCAAGTGCAAAGACCACATGTGTGGGTATTGGAACAGGCCCTTGGAAATCTATATAAACTAATTGACTAGTCATTCGGCTGTTGGACTAATCGACCATTCCTGATCCATTCCTCATCAGAAGTGTTGATCACAGTCCGGGTGGGGTTACCCCAGGGGGGCGTGAGCGATGGAGAGAGAGTTAAGTTCAGTAGGAGAGAACTTAAGGTGTAAAGAGAAGGGTTTTTTTTTTTTTTTTTTTTGAAAGGATTGATGCGACAAAGTCAAATGTGAAATATAAGCCGGAGGCTGCAGAACTCCAGCACTTCACATTTCTGAAAGACTGTTGACAAGTCGGAATTAAAACAGTTTTAGGCTTTGCTCCTCAAACTGTGGGTTGGTTATAATGACATAAACCAAAGCGCAGAAGTGAAATTCAAGATCAGCAGCCTTTAAGAAAATTCTGGAATCAGACTTCAGCATTCTCAGCAAGTTCATTTCATTGACTAATGTACCGTGTTTAATACAGGTGAAGCTCTGTGAAGAGAAACTAATTTTAACTACCCTCAGTTTGTAAAAACAAGCAAAAATCTTGTTTACAACAATGCGTTTAAAATGGCAGTTTATATGGGGCAAGACATTCCAAAGTAATAAATGTAAAAATACAGTTATGAAAGTTAACGTGTAATGTACTATTGTGATAGAATCAGTTACTATATTGTCTGTTAAAACCAATATTCTCTTACAACTAGCAATACAATGCTTCTGTGTAACTGGGTGATTTTACAAGAACCAGTAATTCACCAACCACAAATACATACAGAGGTCTCAGTGCTAAAATGTGTAGAAACCATCCTAAATTTGGACTTAGTATCCTAAATATGTGATTCAGAGACTGAGATCATGAAACTGTGCACGGCTGAATGGTTTCAGATCTAATTAACGCAGAGGTCTTCAACCCTGCTCCTGGGGACCCACTGTCCTGAAAAGTTTATTTCCAACCTGCTTCAGCCCACCTGCCTGTTTTCAACAAGTGATCCTGAAGAGCTTGATTAGCTTCAGCTGTCTTTATTAGGGTTGGAGCTAAACTCTGCAGGGAGCAGGGTTGAAGACCTCTGAATTAATGTCATTAGCATATAAAAGAGCACTAGTCAGTATCCAAATCCTTTACTTGAGAATGCCGAGCGGCAAGAATTGCTTAGATTTCCAAATACCTGCAGTACTCAGACTCTTTACCACAAGGAAAAATGTGCACCGGCTTCCCTGTTGAAAAAAAACAACAGCATATGCTGGTTAGGTATGTTTTGAAGCATGGCATCTGGTTTGAGCTGCTTCATGCTGGTCCTGAGCTGGAGCTAGTTTCTTATCTATTAGTAGCAAATGTTGAGATTTAACATTCAGGGTGATGGGACACTTTTTTGCCATTGAGATGACTTGTAAAAAGTGTCCCACTCACTTAACCAGTGTATGCTGTTTTTTTAACAGGGTTAGACCCTGCTGTGGTGCTAAGCACTTTTCCACGTCAAAGACCGTTTTTATAAATCTGAACGCTGGCGTGGATTTTAGTGTACGCACAGCCTAAAATCTGTGCATAACAGATGTGCATACACACGTTTTACAAATGAGGCCCCAGAGGTGCAAAAACTGCAATGTTTAGTTCCAACACACATACCTGTACTTCTCAAAGTTGATTATCTGGATCAGGTGCGTTTAATTAGGGTTAAACCTAAACTCTGCCAGGCTGTGGTCA
The DNA here is from genome assembly GCA_018749465.1 of Paracanthobrama guichenoti. Lineage (NCBI taxonomy): Eukaryota > Metazoa > Chordata > Actinopteri > Cypriniformes > Gobionidae > Paracanthobrama > Paracanthobrama guichenoti. Next base: position 1,524,807 of record CM031951.1, on the reverse strand, counting down.
TCTAGGAACTTATTTTTGCACCCCTAAAAGTTACAGCAAAAAAAATGCTTTACACTATGTCTGCTTTTAAACGCTAGTACACTCGCCCCATAGATGTCCATTGGAAGTGCATTATTGTAAATGAAATTTACACATTTTTAGTCACAGAGGGTTGAATATATTGTCTGTGGTAATGACACCTTACATATACTGTCTATCCACATCGTCTTGAACACAGAATATTCCTTAATACAGTTTAAGCACTTGCCACTACCACATTAACTGACCACTACAGCAAACCTCCTTCCCTGTGGCACTTGTTCTTCACTACACACGATCTGGTTCCTTATAGACTTCAGTTGCTGTAACTGGACTTGTTTCTTGTTTTTGGTCAGATCATGAGAAATAAGGCCTGTTATATAAACTGAATTCTGTGTGGTTCTGTAATGACCTGCACAAATTAAAGTTCAAGTTTCCTGTGATGTGTTATTCTATTTAAAAGCAAAAATATAAATCCAAAAAAAAAAAAAAAGCATTTGTTAAATGTACAGATATTTTGCTACAAGATTGTTGAACCTTTTTAACTTTTTAATCTTCTAATATTGTACATATTGTTTAAAAAACCATTCTGTACTACAACATTTGAATATTTTAACTTATAGTTCTCTTTTTTTCCTGCATTTTGTATATTTAATAAAACCTAAATCAGGCCTTTTAGACATGGCAACAGCACACCTAAGAATCTAGAGTGTCACGTCTACACTAAAACATCAGAAATCAGATGCCGTAGAAGTATTATAGACTTCTGTCTCATCTCTCTGTATTCCATTCATTAAAAACTGGATTAAACTGGCAAGTTTTTTCTTCCAAAATCACTGTATCTTAGGCATTGTATGCTTACTGCAAAAAAAAAGGATCTGTTCTCAGATTTAAAATTAGATGATTGCTCAATGTCCAATTAAACTATTTACACAATGCTGGTCGTGTGTTTTTCTTGAGAGGGTCGAGCAGATTACCCCAAAAAGCTTAGTGATAGGCTGCACTGCAAAGATGGCAGATCATGTCAGTGTATCTTCATAGACATATTAGACTTGAGGCATGTTGCACATTTTTGTGGCTTCAAAAGCAAGTTTGAGTTTAATGTGAGGAAATGTAATTTTGGTTTTTACTTCTCAACACCATGGTAACTTCCACTACACTATACTAGCAGACCTGAGCAAAGCGCATGAAGTTGAATGGAGAGGCAGGCCTTCCATTGTGGTGACCGTTACCTTGGCTGAATCTGAAATCACCTCTTAAACCCTCATTCACTATTCCATATGTTAGTCCATTAATACAGTTCAGTTGAAGGACTGAATGAAAACAAGTGAGTGAATTCGGACAGCCGTTGTGTGTACATCGGCTGTACACTCGTTATTGCTGTGAATGATGGGATTGAATGAGTGCACTCAATAACGTCCACTATGGTTTCAGACACCACTACAAATGCCCGATTTAAGGGTATGGGGTGATTTCTGATTAGCCCTCGATTAAGACTGACAGCATAGCCGATTCGGGGGTTGCCTAGCAACATAAAAAAAAAAAAACGTCACTGCTATTTTCTAAAAAAACGTCAACAATAATATGTCAAAGGCAGTGCGGTGCCTCACATTTTAAAGGTTTGAAAACCTGTCCTGTCTGATCAGGGCCTTAATCAGCAAAGTGAATTACATGGACTCTCACTAGAAGTGACTCAAATTGTAAACCGTTTCATGACTGGCTGTTCACTGCAGAGTTGACATTAGTAGCAAATGTTGAGATTTAACCAGGTTAGATTTGTCGACTTTAAATCTACTTTGTTTGTTCAACCAGCTTTGTGCAAAGGACATCTGAAGTTACTGAAGAGAAGCTTTTGCTGAAGTCGAGTACATTTTAGAACAACAAGCCAACATTTTTAAAGTTTATTTGTCAAAATTCAAGTTGAAAACAATGCTGCAGACATTTTTTTCCTCATACTGATAACATTGTTTTCCCAAAATGGCTTTCACAGACAATCTCACAGATTAATCTGAAGTTGAATAATAGGTGTTTTTATGCAGGCTTGGTCATTTTTTCATTTTATCAGCGATGTTTAAAACTATTGGCATTAACAAATATACAACTACCTAAAAAGGTTCTGCAGTTAAAGGCAACTTAACACTTGCAACCTCTGAAAATAATGTTACAAAAGTCAAACATGCCGCCCAGATCAAGAAGAGTGCTGATGTTCAGACAATACTGCCTCTCAGATAGACTACATGACAGTCAATGAATTCACAGCCAAATATCCAACACTCAGATGCCCATCAATATTCTGTCAGCACATTCCAAAAGGATGCAAAACACATTACAGGAATGCAAGTGAGAGAGAGACAGAGACGGACAGCGAGTGATTTATGGTGCGTCGAGCTGCTCCAGGAGGGTGCGCCTCCTCTTCTCCAGCTCCCCTTCGCTCAGCTCGCTGCCAGACGTATCCCATCCACCCTGAGAGACAGACAGAGATTCGCATCACATCTGGGAGAGAGTAAATGAGAGACTACAGACGCAGTCACGGATGTGTTCGCTCACCTCTTCTTTTGCGCTCTTTCTTTTGGGCGATTTCTGTTTGGATTCTCCACGTGATTTCCCTCTGGATTTGTCGTTCTCTTTATCCTTCTCTTTCTCTCTTCCTTTCCGCTCTTTCTCTCCTTCAGACTCAGGGGATGCCTGCAAGAAAACGTGTGAAATATTTATTATCCTATAATGGTTTATACACTTTATAAAAATTGTGTTTAAAGTATGTGTAGCACCATGGAATTGGACGATTTAACAAATTGTCTAAGGTTAAATGCAAATAAAGCTCAATTGACAGCATATGCATATATAATAACTCATTCAATACACTGCCTTCAATCCCACAGCTAGACAGTAGTTTATCAGTAAATGGTGAAGGACCTTCTTAACAGGTGATTTATTAATAATTGAAGTTATCAGAATCAGAAGTATCACAGTCCTTATATCCTTAAATGTACTACAAACACAGTCCTACCTACAACAGTACTATTTACATACCATGAATTACAACAAAACACAATGTGGTAGCACTTCATTTTACAGTCCTGTTCCTCATGTACATACTATGAACTTACAGTAATTACAATAACTGGGTAATAACAAGGTACTAACCCTGAACCTAACCCCTGTAGTTACCTTATACAGTGTTATCCAGCATTTTCTTAGGCAAGTACATGCAAGTACACATACTGTAAAAAAGTGCAACCCACAACAAAATGTCAACAAGTGGTTTGCGATGTGTAACATCTTCAATAATATCGTAATTGTTTTGTTTGATGTGTGAGCTGACAGAGTATGTCTTGCATCGAATCTACACTGTGTTAATGATGGGAGAATTCACAAGTTTCAGTCAGAGAACGCGCACTTAAGAAAACTCTTTGTTTCAGCAATGACTATTCTGAACGCCTCTGATTGGTCATCACATTCATAAGCTCAACAGAAACTTGTGATTAGTTATGATGCTCAACGCTGCTAAACGGAACCTGATGGGAATGCTGCAGTCGGATGGATCGAAATTAAGTATTGTAGTTTGTTTAACCAATATTAAAATCACTTAAACATTTATTCTATCATATAATTTTTTTTCCAAAACTTTCAGGGTTTATTTTTCCAAAACTTTTCTAGGCCTGGAAATTGCCATTTTGAAATTCCATGCATTTTTCAGGCTTTTCCAAGACTGTATGAACCCTGGTAATTGCAGAGAAATGCATTTATGCCATATCTGAGCTATATTAAACAGCGTAAATGCATATGCAGCGCAACTCTTACGTAACTTGTGCGAATAAATCGCGCATAGTTGGACACTTGAACATTGAGTTTACTCGTTTCATCCGCACGTGAAATTCACTTCACAACAGACGTGAATTTGCGTTTATGGGAGGAGCTTCTGCTTTCGTCAGTGGGAAAGTAATTGTAAAATACGGCGAATAAGCTCAATTTGCAGGCTTTAGCTAGTTTGTAGTCTCTCTCTAAAGCTCAAATTGAGTAAAGAGCGTTTTTACAGCTTACCAGATTGTCCGACCTGCAAGATCCTTATTATTCCTGTTTCTATAATAATACGAAGATGTATCGTACAGCCCCAGGCATACACATACAGCAACAATGATTTTGTCCTCCATTGTTGTTCAGATTTCTGCCTCCGCTCGTAATCACGTCACTACTAGAACAAGCTCCTGATTGGTTAACGCGGCACAAATATCCGCCAAAGTTCAGATTTTTCAACTCACGCAGCAAACACCCGAAACACTCAATTGCAGAATGTCTATTCGCGTCTTTGCATTGACTTAACATGTAAATCACTCACGTTTAATGCTTCATTCACATCTGGTGTGAACGCACCATTACACCTTCGGCAGTGCAAAGACACTAGTTCATGCTGGTTTCAGTGGATTCAAATGTAAGGGTTTGACAAAAGACAAAATCTAATAAAGTTAGAAAGGATTGCCCATATAAAAGTAAAGTGTTCACCGCACAGAATACGAAAAGCTTAGGGATTCTGTCCACGACAGTCAAGGTACCAGCACAAAAACACACTCAGCAAAATATCACACACCCAAGTACAACATAACAGTAACAGTTCTCTGTTCATTTGGAAAGTTAAAGTAATGACTTCCATCTCAGAACCACTGTAACAGATTCAGTCTATAACCCATTACAGACTGATTCAAATGAACAGCTCATAAGAGACATTTTTCACACTGTATGTTTGTGCACGACTATTACTGAAAAGATAACCAGTAAAGTGGGAGAGGGATTTTATGTTTTCGAAATTGCTTTGATACATGAAAGCTTAAGACGGCACAAAGATGCTGAATCATATTACATTGGACAATAAAATATAACTATAACGATAACTATATTAGTGTCCACACACCAATGCAAAATAACGTTCTGTTTATTACAAGCGCACGCTGATGTTTTGTCACCTGGTGCTTTAAATGCTCAAGCTCTATAAAGCAGGATGGATTGTGATTGGATTTTATTATTCAATGTTTTTATCATTCATCAGCTGGAAAAAAATTTTTTTTCTAAAAGTGAGGCCAACAATATTGTTTCTCTGTGCTGTTATTGATGGAAGAGGAGGGAGAGTGAGCAAGAGGGAGATTTGAAAGAGACTGTTGAAAGAGAGATATTACAAAAGAGGAATATCACTGGAAAAAGAAGGGTTATGATCAGGGAAGAGCTTTAGGACCCACATTAATATTGGAAAAGCATTCCAGCACTGAAGAGACCCAAGTGGGAAGGCCTGAACACGGACGCCAAGGTTTTGCGTTGTTTCTGCTCCATACATGAGTAACACTGGTTTTGAGTATCATTGTTTGTTTGGAGCTGGTGTGTTTCTGGCGTCTTAGGGCCAGATTTACTAACAGCTTGTGTCAGCACAAACCCTCTTTTGGCGTTTAAAAAACTACTGTCAGGATTTACTAAAGACACGCAGTGAACAATTAGCACTTTTTGCGGCTGACCTTATTACATATGCATTTGTAGGAGTTTCCCTTTCAGACGCATAATTTATAGGAGGAGAGTATTTAAATGAATCATGCAAGGTGATTTACTGAGGTTTGCGCTTGTCAATTTACTGGCGTTTGTGCCATTATTTACCATCCAAAAAATGGAAATGATCCGGCTACGCCTGTGTTCTTTAATTTGCGCATCGTCAACAGAGGTGTAGAGTGTATCTGTAAACCATACTTGAGTAGAAGTACAGCGAAAATGACTCCATTACAAGTTACCAATACGACTTGAGCAAAAGTATTTGAATATGTGATTTTAACAGTACTTAAATTGATGTTGTACAAGCAGAATGTGACCGTTAATCTGTGTGATCTTTGTCCCGCCTCTCCACTGTGATTAGACGGTTGTCACGATCACAAACAAACTCCAGCTGGTCCAAAACGCAGAAGCTCGAGATCTTACTAGAACCAGGAAGTATGACCATATTAGCTGTCAACACTGCACTGGCTCCCTATTAAACATCGTATAAATGTTAAAATCTTGCTTATTACTTACAAAGCACTAAATGGTTTAGCTCCCCAGTACTTGAGCGAGCTCTTAACGCATTATACTCCATCACATCTATTGCGGTCTCAAAACTCTGGCCAGTTGATAATACCTAGAATATCAAAATCAACTGCAGGCGGTCGATCCTTTTCCTATTTAGCGCCTAAACTCTGGAACAGTCTTCCTAGCATTGTTCAGGGAGCAGACACACTCTGTCAGTTTAAATCTAGACTAAAAACACATCTCTTTACTATGGCTTACACATAAAACATTATCAAATTCTATTATTTAAATCAGTAAATGATTGTTAGGCTGCATTAACTAGGTCAGCCGGAACCGGGAACACTTCCCATAACACCTGATGTACTCGTTACATCATAAGAAGAATGGCATCTACGCTAATGTTAGTCTCTCTGTTGATCCCGAGGTTTACTGCAGTCAGCCGTATCCGGGCCGTATCCAGATCAGATGGTGGACCTGCACCTGGACATGACCAACGCATCCCTGAAATGTCTGCAGAGAGCATGTCAAATAAATTCCCTCCGTAAATGCCGCATTGACACGACATCCTCATTAAACCCGTCTTCGGCGTGACGACTCCAATCTTTCGAATAATCTTACGAATATCTATTTACCTATCTATTTGCGGGACAAATGCAACACTGACCAAACGGCACATTCTGCTTGAACAATGTCAGCAAATGACAACAAGCATAATAACGGAAACAAAATAATTCAAAACAAGAGCCAGAGCAAATACCTTTACATTGTAGCAACATTTTTATAGAGAAACAATACAGAAACAAACTGTCTATGAAATGAGATACTAGTAACACTTCTGCAGATATTCTGTATCAAAACAGTGAGTCTCAAAAAAACCCCAGCTGCACTGCATTTTAGCCCAAAGTTTTGTCTGAATTGCACGTGTTTCTTGCCTAAACTACAGCTGGTTAAAGGCTTGCTAACAATACGGTTCCAAAAAGTTATTTGCATTCTCTCTCCAAAAGTAGCATCAAATTTAACCAATTAAATGTATACGGCTAGATTAAGAATAAAGGATAAGAACTTAAGTTTTACCATTTTATTGGGAAGTTATCAGGTAGGACATCACTGGGTTATGCCGGTGGAAAGGCAATCTGCTTGCAGATGCGCCTGCCTATTAATCGGCCTAATTTGCAGCACAATCGCCGTTGCCGATTAATTTTAAAAATGGCAAAAATCGGCCCGATTAATCGGCCGGCAGATCAAACGGTCGACCTCTAGTCATGACCTCACTTTCAAAATCAAACACCAGCAACTACATGTTAATTCACTCGCATTCACGTAAAGTAGCCTTGTTGAAAAGTTTGGCTGAGTAAAGGCAAAACACACAAGATATAGTACCTTCAATGCCCTTAGATAGCGAATGCGATATCGCTTCTTTATAGCAGAAACAAACTGCTGCAGAAAAAGTTAGGTGCCATGCAAAATATAACTGCATTACTCACCACAAATGTATTGGAGTAAAAAGTAAACTTACTTGTTCATAAAATGTAGTCAAGTAGGGAGTAAAAGTTGCTAACATATTTGATACTCAGTAAAACTACAAAGTAGCCAAAAAGATACTTAAGTACAGTCAGTAATTACATTTACACCCCTGGTCGTTAGTAGATCACGCGCATAACTTTCCACTCCTAACGGTGCTTTTTTGGAATTGCACTCACGTTTATTTGCCGTGTTTAGTAAATCTGTCACAGACAAAAAAAGTCTTGCTTGTGTATACTCTTATGTACTGCATGCTCTTTTTTTGTCTGTTTCCTTGTCGTTTGTGGTCTTTGCTTTATTTTTTGTGAAGCATTATTTTGCTTTGCTTCTATGATGAGAGACACTCTTGCATTGTGTGTTTGTGCATTTTGGAGGCGGAGCAATGAAGGGAGGGCTGTGTTTGGGTTGATTTCAAATATCAAGTGTTCAACAACAATTTAGAAAAAACGCATACTGCACCATTACGTCTTGTAACCTAACACTGTGATGTGCTATGTTTGTCTGTGGGCAAGACATTTAGTAATGTTGTCAGGCGCATCATAAATTGACTCGAGTCAGTGGCTACACAACGAAAAAGTATAAAAGAGGCTCAGGTCTTCTCTACTCACTGATTTGTGTCGTCTTTTCTTTCCCTTCTTCTTGTGTTTCTTAGATTTCTTGTAACTTCTCTCTGTGAAGATCAATATCACACGGTTATCATTGAGAGTCTCTGACTTCTGTTAAACGGTCATGATGTATTCAGTATTGATGTGCTGTGCAGGACACTGATATCGATCCGAAACAACACTGACCAGATTCCCCAGAGGAAGAGTGTTCAGACGGAGATTTAGATGTTGAACGTTTCTTCTTCTTCGAGTGATACTCATCATCCTCTGACTCCGAGCCCTTACGTGAACAAACACACAGGACACAAGTTAGGAGGATGTGTGAGAACGTGTCTTGAGTAAATGCATACTTGCAAACTCTGAACCAGATCCAACCAGCAAATAATACACATTAATAAGCCTACTCTTTAAATTCTTTATTATGGTAACACCTAAACTCTTTTATTTACATAGACTGTTCAAATTTATAAAGCAAATGCTTCAAAATTCCCTTCAGAGTCTAAGACCTTCTATCAAATGTACACATCGCATGGGTACCAGTAATGTCAACTTTTTGGATAGCTGAATACATTAATAGTTGATGAACTACATTAATGCGTTTCTGTGCATGACAGTCGCTGTCAGCGGACAGGAGACGGGAGTTCAGCTTCACTGGAGACGTGACAACCTTTAAATCCTTGACTTTAAAATATGCTGCGCTAGACAGTTGACCACTGTCATATTAATGACAGTAATTTTACATACAGCACTGTGTTAGTGCTACCATGTCTGTATTTGAAACAATTATGATTACCAGTGAGCACAAACTTACCAGATTACTGAATGCCCTGTTAGCCTACAGTGTTTACTTCTTTTATTCATATATTTTTAAACGATTACTTTATTTCTGAAAAATACTGTAATATGATTGCAGAATCAAGTTTCCATCTAAAGTATAAGCATTTTTTTAAATATTTCTAATTCATTAAATATTAATTAAAATAAATATAAAGATGATATATAAAATGTACATCATTTATATCAGTCATCGGTCACCCTGCTCTAAGATATCGTCATCAGCCATCAAAAAACAATATCAGCCGACCACTAATTACAACAGTGTTATCTATACATAATATATCTAATATGCATGCTAATAAGCAACTAGTCTAGTGAGAATTGGACCCTAAACTAAAGTATTACCGAATAGTCTTCTTCATGCAAAGAGTGCTCATCCAACATCCTTGAAACTGGCTTATAGCCAGTTTTTAAGACTCTACCGTATCTATTCTAAAGGCCCTGTCACAAATGGAACCCTAAACACTTGCAGTTTTCCTACGAGTCTGCACTTTCCTGACGTAACACCGCTTTGACTTTCAAGAAGAAGTCTGCTGCAGAGCTAGTTTCAGTGCGGGCTCGGAAAAAGTGTGCATCAACGGTGCATATCGACCACAAAGTGGGAGCATGTGAGCATCCTTCTGAAACCTAACATGACAAACGCACATACGGCAGCCACTGTCAACAAGACAACAAGACCGCAAGTGCATATGAAGTGTGCCATTTGGGACAGGGCCATTATTAGGTTAAAGCCAAGACCGTGTATGCAGATTTCAAGTTACAGGCATATCCCAATAAGTGGCTTGATACTGCACCTAGCGAAAGTCCGCACTTTAGATGAACAAGAGGTCAGCAACCGGATTATGAATAAAATAAACTTTTTTTTTGTCTTTAAATCCACTTATTAAATCCACACTGAGTAATGACATTAGGAGGATTATTAAGCGCTATTGGCACATTATTCAAAGTGATCCTCAGTTATTAAATGTATTTATTGAACAACCACTTTGTGTTTTCTCTAGGAGCTCTAGTTTGAGGCATAAACTTGTTCATGTGGATACTTACATCTCCTCTCCAACTACTCTTGTTGATGCCCAGGGTTTCTTTCCATGTTACAATTGTACTAAAAATGTTAAATGTAAATCATTTACACATCCTCGTACATTGAAAAAAATACAAGGTGAGAGAATTGATCACTTGTGCAAGAGTACATATGTGATTTATATTAATATTTGCTCAAGTTCATTGCTATATCTTGGAAAAAGCACACATGCATTACACACAAGAATCATTTAACATACAAGTGCCATCAGGAGACCGGATGATACATCTCAAATTTAATCAACATTTTAAGACTGCCAAACATTCTTTGTTTGACGTGAAGTTACTGGGCATTGAGAGGATTTTATCTCATAGAAGAGGTGGAGATAGAGACAACAAATTTTTACAAAGGGAGGCCTTTTGGATTCAAGTCATTATTCCTCGATGGTATGAATGAAGTGAATAACACAGATTAACTGATTATCTCTTCATCACAGCACCTGTTAGTGGGTGGGATATATTAGGCAGCAAGTGAACATTTTGTCCTCAAAGTTGATGTGTTAGAAGCAGGAAAAATGGGCAATGGGCCAAGTTTGACAGGGGCCAAATTGTGATGGCTAGACGACTAGGTCAGAGCAAAACTGCAGCTCTTGCGGGGTGTTCCCAGTGTGCAGTAGTCAGTATCTATCAAAAGTGGTCCAAGGAAGGAACAGTGGTGAACCGGTGACAGGATCATGGCCTGCCAAGGCTCATTGATGGAGCGAAGGCTGGCCTATGTGGTCCAATCAAACAGATGAGCTCAAATTGCTCAAGAAGTTAATGCTGGTTCTGATAGAAAGGTGTCAGAATACACAGTGCATTGCAGTTTGTATGGGGCTGCATAGCTGCAGACCAGTCAGGGTGACCATGCTGACCCCTGTCCACCGCCTAAAGCGCCAACAGTGGGCACGTGAGCATCAGAACTGGACCACGGAGCAATGGAAGGTGGTGGTCTGGTCTGGTCTGATGAATCACGTTTTCTTTTACATCACGTGGATGGCCGGGTGTGTGTGCGCCGCTAACCTGGGGAACACATGGCACCAGGATGCTCTATGGGAATGAGGCAAGCTGGCGGAGGCAGTGTGATACTTCAGGCAATGTTCTGCTGGGAAACCTTGGGTCCTGCCATCCATGTGGATGTTACTTTGACACATACCACCTACCTAAGCATTGTTACAGACCATGTGCACCCTTTCATGGAAACGGTATTCCCTGGTGGCTGTGGCCTCTTTCAGCAGGATAATGCGCCTTGCCACAAAGCAAAAATGGTTCAGGAATGGTTTGAGGAGTACAACAACAAGTTTGAGGTGTTGACTCAGCCTCCAAATTCCCCAGATCTCAATCCAATCAAGCATCTGTGGGATGTCCTGAGTAAACAAGTCAGATAATGTTATGGTCTGTTATGCCTGATCGGTGTGTATCAGTGGCGTGCGGTCCATGTATGCTGTGAATGCTCTGCATACCCAAGCCATTCGTGGACTCGCTGATTATTAAAACAATAAAAATTACAACAAATTCCCTTGTTTGAGGTGTACCATAAAGCTTACATGATATAATAAATGTTAGCAATACGTATGTAACTGTCATTTATTTATTTGCCAAACAACAGTAATTTTCTTCAAATCTGTAGTTCTGGGTATACGGATCCACAGCAGCTTTGGTGCCTACGCTCTCATGTATCTTCACTGTCACTGTCCTGCATTCTCATTGGTTTGAAAAAAATATTCATTTTTTAAATTAAGAATAAAATTTTTTATTATACTTGCATTTATTCTAATGATTTTTACTCCTTTAAACAGGCTACTAATATTTATTATATTATACTTATTTTTAATTCTTAAAAAAAACACCACTTCTGGCATATATTTTTGATGCCTGCCATGGTGCTTATTTGTCGTCTCTGATTTAGATGTGCATCCTCAGCCGATGCGCTGTACCATTTAAAGGTAAAGCATTTAGTTTATGCAACATTAGTGCTACCTAGCGGAATTACAAAAATACAGCATACTGACAACTCAAGAGCTTTTACGGGTGCTTGTGAAGGCATCAACAGGTACATGTAGACTACTTTCAATAAATGGTCAAATATATTAGGAAACTTTTAGCTGTGTTGCTATGTGTCGTGTCAACTGAACAGCTAACACTTTATATAGAGCAAACTACATTTTTTTTTTTTTTTTTTTGACACATTGTTTCTTTGTAGCATTTGTATCATTTGCATATTTGTAATATTTATGCTATTTGCTGCAGTTGTACATTTGTAACATCCTTTGGAATCCTGTGTGGTAAAGGCTGTAATTACCGCAATTACGTGATTTCAACTTGTAAAAAGCATTCATGTCCTCTCGTAATTACAACTTGTTCCACGTGACCACTGCAGATTTATTTGGCGCTGATAGTGGTGCTATGGAAACATAATTCCCAGTCGTAGGCCATGAATATCTCCGAATATAACGTCACAGATTGTCATCTCGAGACTACTATAGCTACGACATGGCGTGAACTAGTGTTCATGCCGATACCAGCTGTGCGCTCTTAGCTCTCCTCTCTTCGACGGCGAATTGACACACACCCACATCATTCCCTCCGTCATTCCCACCCATCTTGATGAATATTCAGATAAACAGACAGTTTTTGAACTTAAATAGTTGAGAAAGATAACCTGCTCTTAAAGTGACAGCAGTCTAATATTCCTGCTGCTGTCTGTCATGTTAATCAAAAAAACTCAGACTGCTCTTGACTGAATAACTTTAGTAATCATTAATTGTAACTAAGCATTAATCTGTATTTATTTTGATTATAATGAAGACTATCCAATGTTATTTTACATTTAATCATTTCTGTAGTCTTACCCAAACACCCCCCTGAAAAATGTAAAGCCATGTTTGTTTAATTTATCTCTTAAGTCTATTTATTTGTGCTATAATTTGCAATATGTTTATTTGATCTCATTCTATTACCGTTTACTTGTCTTTTTAAAAAAAATAATTAATTTAGTTACTCCCAAAAAAAGTCACAAAAGTGTAAAGCCTCAATGTGCTCCGTGTAAGCTATTGCAACAAAATTAAATAATATCTGTATGGCAGTAGCCTATATATTGCGGTTTTCCCCGTGGTATCAAAAATCTATATTTTTCAAAGTTAGAAATTCGTGACAACACTAGTGTGAATGCAGCATAACTGCCATAGTCTCTTGGAGTTCTACTCTTGCTAATTGAATCCAGCAGATTATCCCTAACTGGTAATCTACAAAGAAAAGGGGGATGTTTGTTGCAATGCGAGCAATGAAGAAAGCAATGTGCTGTAATGTCTGCTTGTGCTTGTCTAGTCTAGCTTTTAATTCACGTGCACCTTGCAGTTTATTAAAAAACTTGTTTAGTCTGGAATTAATTCAGTGTGCGTTCAACAATGTTCTTGTTTGTTTGCAACAATGTAAACTGTAAAATGCCTGTAAAAATTAGGATTTAACAACTACAATTCAAATAATATAGTTTTGAAATAAAGTAAACAAAATCGTATTTTATATTCAATTGGTCAGAACAAAAACAGCAGATGGGCTGAATGAAAATGCAAATTCGCTCAGACAGCAGGTGGTGCATATGGAACAGCAGAAATAGAGTGGTTACCCCTGTACACAAACACCACTGTATTTGCCATTATACAGAGGTAAGATGAAAAGAAAATGCCATCAAAATTTTTCTGAAGACAGTTCCCTTCAGAGATACATTCATATAAAGCCACATGAATGGCCTATTTCAATGTCAGAACAATGAATTTCACCCAAAAGGAATTATATGAGATGACTAGAGGCCGTACTCACTGATCGAGACCGGGAACGCTTTCTGTGGTGTTTCTTGGATTTCTTGGAGTGTTTTTTGGTCTTTGAGTGATGATGCTGACATTCATGCTGTAGAGAAATCACAGAAATAACCAATGAATTACTAAATTCTTGATTCAAATTAGTTGACAGGCTTTCCAAGAAGGATTTTCTTTTAAAGGGGACCCATCAAGCACCTTTTGTTGATTTAGTTTTTTTTTTTTAATGGTCTACTAGAACAGGGTTTCATGCTTGAATGTTTCCCCATATTTGACATTGTTGCAGCACCTCCCTTCCCAGTCAGTCAGTATTGCTCCGTTTAGCTCCTGAAAGCACACTGTGCTTTGATTGGTTGGCTGGACCACTCTGTTGTGATTGGTCAACTGCTTTGAGCGCATTTTGAGTTACAACACACTACCAGGGCTCGACAGTGCGAGCGTTTCACTTCATTTAGGAGCTGCAACAATGGGGAATGTGACCCTGGACCACAAAACCAGTCATAAGGGTATTTATGAAATCGAAAAATCTAAATATTGAGAAAAATCACCTTTAAAAGTCATTCAAATGAAGTCAATGCACATTATTAATAATAATGATACATTATACATAATAATAATAATAATAATAATAATAATAATAATAATAATAACAACAACAACACACACTTTTATATTTAGAGTAGGAAATTTACAAAATATCTTCATGGAACATGATCTTTACTTAATATCCTAATGATTTTTGGCACAAAAGAACGTAGAATTAATTTTGACCCATAAAATAGATGTGCACTGAATGAAAATGCACATTGCTGACAGCAGATGGCGCTGACGGAACAGCAGAAATGTAAATAGTGAATTTGAGTAAAATGTAAATAGAAAAATGTAGTTGACATTACTTATGATGCATGTTGAAGACATGTAAAGTCTATTTGGTCAAACACAAATTAGATGAGTTCAAAATACTTAGAAGTCTGATGCAAACAGTTGCCTCAAATTTTTTTTGTTGAGTAAAGCCAAGGCGATATTGTTGTATACATTATTAAAACCTAAAGTTGTATCTGCATATGTTAATGGACCTGAGCTAACATGAACTAACAATGAAAAGCTGTATTTTTATTCATAACGTTAAAGAATAATAGCTACTGTATCAAGCTATTGCTCATTGTTACTTAATGTTTACTAATGGGACCTTATGGTAAAGTGTTACCTATTGTTCTTTATAGTTCTTTTACACTTTAATCTGTTTGAAACATTTGTTTGCTTAATTTGTTTTGTGTTTTTTTATTTTTTTATATTTAAATGTTTAGAGTTCTTTTTATTGTAAGAAAAAGTTATTAAACCTGTTTGGAGGACAACACTTTAAATCTAACCTAATTCAATATGTGATACCATATAGGCTACCATGACAGAATGAAAATGTGATACCGTCACATGCTTATATATACACGGTTTAAAGTAGGACTATAAATAATTACAGGGTTCCAGACTAACATTTAAGTTCTACAGATGGTGGCGCTGGAGAAATTTATCATAAAGTTAATTTAACCATAAAATTACTATTGTTTTAAGTGCAGTTAGTAATAATATTACATGTTTGTTTATTTTCAGTGAATAAAGATTACTTATTAAAAGAAAACATTGAAAAAAATGATTGCACAACCACCAAATAGGTGGCGATGTGCATTAAGTAGGTTATGTAACTCTCAATTAAACAAACGAAGAAGAGGAAGTAGAATGGCGCACTTTCATCGATTCGTAGCTCTGTTGAGAATGTCTTGTGTGTTAACCGGGAACTTACTCTGAGTTGTCTAAACTTACTCAAGGACACGTTTTTGGAACCAGCATACCATGAGTAAGCAAGGTTTGGGTTAAATCAACCGAGTTCAGGGTATATGTGACGGTAAGTTAACCTTGCTTTCTGGAATACCCCTCTGGCCCTGCTCCTTTATTTTGCGTATGCTTTGGGCAGGAATTATTTAAATGAGGAATATTGTGACGTGTTTGTTCCGGGAAGAAAACTCAGAAACAGAGCGCACTGATATAGAGAATAACTCCCTTTGGAGTGATTTTGTGCTTTGTAACCGTTTTCATGCTCAAACAGCAACATTACACTCTAAAGAAAGCTGACAACATAAAACGAGCATAATGCCCCTTTAAAAAAAATTTACACATTATTGTACATATACAAATCTTTTAAAGAAGGCAGATTCATAATTCTTTTATACCTCTAATACATGCATGAAGTCTTTGAATATCCTCTTCCTCTCAGACTCCAGAGTGATGTCCTCAAATGCAGGCTCTTTTAGGAACCGCTCTCGTACCTGAGCCAGCATGAACACACATTCACACCAGATCAGTAGCGGAAGACTAATGCATCATAAGGAGCCAGCTCAGATAGATTCTACTTCTAATAGATAAATAAAATCATTGTTGATATTTATTGTAATAGCGTGACATACTCCCTCCCATGTGGCCTCGGGCTCTAGAGGGGGCGTGGCCTGTTTCAGCATGCTCTTAAACGCTGCCTCCTTCCTCTTCATCTTCCTGGCCTCCTCTTTCTCTCTCTCCCTTTCACGTGCTTCAGCCTTCTCGAGCAACTAAAAGCAGAACCAGGACAAAGAAACCAAACACAAGTCACCTCATTAAACAGTAAACATGAACTAAACACACTGGGTCTCTGCTCCAAACTCTAATGGGCTGGCTTTCTTTCTAAAGTACAGCAAGGCAGTCTGCTTACACTGTTGAAGGCCAGTTTGATGTTTCCTGCATCCAGCGTGGTGGCACGTTTATCAGAGCTGATCACTGAGCCAAAATCCTCAAAGCCTGTGTTGATCTCCACCAGGAAGCCCTTATCCTGCACAAACACGTGCACACACACACACACTTCATCAAGGGCTTCAGCACAGATCTGATAAACACTGATCGTCAGTCTCTCTCTCACCTTCAGGATGTCTTTAATGATTCTCTTCTCGTCATGGTAACGGGCTTTCAGATCCTCCACGTAAAACTTGAATAAATCGAGAGGGGTGGAGCCTTAAAAAAAAAACACACAGCATAACACTGTTGAGCAGCATATCACTTTTACAATAAAAAGACACCAATATCCAACAGCAGGGCATTAAATAACATTAAATGATCACAGACAATCATAATATAAAATGATTTTTTGTTCGCCAAGCAATTATTTTGTTTTAGAAAGCCAGAAAAAAAAAAGAAATCGCCCATTTTATAAGTGCTGATGTATCAGAGTCATGTGGAGTTCACAGATTGTACTGGTGAAATCGAGAAATGAGGACAGGACCCTTTTACATGTATTATTCATCAGCATCAAAGCCTGCCACGCACTGAGTGTGTGTGTGTGTGTGTGTGTGTGTGTGTGTGTGTGTGTGTGTGTGTGTGTGTGTGTGTGTGTGTGTGTGTGTGTGTGAGAGAGCGAGAGAGCGAGAGAGAGAGAGAGAGAGAGAGAGTGAAGAGCGAGAGAGAGAGAGAGAGAGAGAGAGAGAGAGAGAGAGAGAGAGAGAGAGAGAGAGAGAGAGAGAGAGAGAGAGAGAGAGAGAGAGAGAGAGAGAGAGAGAGAGAGAGAGAGAGAGAGAGAGAGAGAGAGAGAGAGAGAGAGAGAGAGAGAGAGAGAGAGAGAGAGAGAGAGAGAGAGAGAGAGAGAGAGAGAGAGAGAGAGAGAGAGAGAGAGAGAGAGAGAGAGAGAGCGAGAGAGAGAGAGAGACCTGGTTGGCCCAGCATGTTGTTGAAGCGGATATCAGCACTGACGGTTGGGTACATCTCCATCCAGGCAGACATGGAGTGCAGCTGCCCATGATCGTGAAGCTCATCCAGGAATTTCTGAAAAAACACACATAATTTAAAACCATGCTAATGATGTTGTCCTTTGCAAAGGATTAACATTGGTGGTAAATTAGATTTTTCCTCACTTTAAAAACCCATTTCAGACCATATCCTGGTGAAGGATTTTAAAATTTGACATTCTGGCCAATTTGAAATACATTTACTAATGAAATAATTTATTATTAGGTCCTCACTCTTCACTCATAAAACATTATTTTACATTATTTTCAGAATTATATTGAGCATACAGTACAGTTCAAAGGAGACTTGCTTACAGCAAAACAAGCAGTTTTGCATAATGAAAATATGCATCTCGCAGTCATGTTAAACAATTTTTATTTTTTATTTTAAGAAATTCTCAATTTTTTTATTTTAGAAAACTGAATAAGGGCAATAGTCTGGAAACATTTTTCCTTACTTACCCAGGCCCCCCAAAAAATGCTAAAATCAAATTCCATACTGTAGGAACCCAGGTCTGGGAGATTTAAATTGTAAACATTTGTGTTCCAAATGTATCTGACATGTGAGCTGCTGTTGTACGCAGTTTGAACCCATATTAAGTGCAAAGTAGTTATTAATTAATTGCTTTAAACAATATTTATACTCCAGTGCATTTCTGAGTGTTAACAAAGCCGAGTGATGCTTTAGCATTCTGTCTCCCTCACGGCACAGTGACCTGCAGTACCTTAAACTCGGTCAAACAGATCATCTGTCATCATAGACTTTGTTGATATTCCAGCATCAAGTTCCAATTAATCAAGGTGAGAGCTTTTCATATTAGCAGGCCTGTACAGGTGACGCAGCGGACAAACCAGGACAGTCACGAGTGTGTGCGTGTGTCACCTGGAAGGCCTCTCTGTTCTTGCGTTGTCTTCGTCTCTCTCGCAGCAGAGTTTTCTGTTTCTCGTCCTCCTCTTCTTTCTCAAGAGCACGGATGTGTTCCTCAAAACAGATCAGCGCATCCTCCTTGTCCATGTCTAACACACAAAAACACAGAGGAAGATAAAAGCTTTGTGTATATCAAAAGACACTCACTCGCATTATGCGGGTTAAAAGCATCATCATGTGAATGTGGCTGTACAGTGTGTGTTCATACTCTGTAGCTCTTCATCTTCAGCAAAAGTAGGGTTGTCTAGCAGGTATTGTTGTGCTTCAGACCATGTAGTTCTATACGTCACATTGGCCATATTGTCCAAAATGTTCTTCAGCGCCTCCCAGTTCCTCTTCCTCAGCTGCTTGGCTTGTTCCTGAAACAAAGAATTGAGTCAGAATCAAGTAATATTAGGCTGCAAACAGAACAAGATCTTGTATGCATTGGGAGGGCAATTCAGCAAATTTATTAGCCAAAATATTTTCTCTTAAAATTTTATGTAATAAATATTTAATCATTATTTAAAAGAAAAAGTGTACAGACACACAACACAGATGACTCTAAATGCTGATAAACATGATAAATGGCTGTGAACATAAATTACTTTTTTTCCTTTTGATCTTTCATTCAAAGAATTAAAAAAAATAACATTATAATTAACATTAATAATCTAAATACACATTGGTGGCCACAATTACTGGCACCCCTAGAAATTCTAAAATATCTAAAAATTCTAAATAGTAAAATATCTCTGAAGTATATTCCCATTCATATTTACATTTATCATCACACCAGGGAGACTAGAAGCATGAACTTGTCTAGCTATGACTTCTAGTTTTACACGAGCATAAATATGGCCAAAGGCCAAATTTCCTTAACCATTCATCACAATAGGTAAAACCAAAGAATATAGTTCTGATGAGCAACAAAAGATCGTTGAGCTTCACAAAATAGAAAGTGGCTGTAAGAAAATAGCTAAAGCATAGAAAATTCTCCTTTACACCATGAGGGAAATAATTAACAAGTTTCAATCAACTAAAGATGCTACAAATCTGCCTGGAAGAGGACGCGTCTATATATTGTCTTAATGCACAACAAAGAGGATAGTATGAGTGGCTAAAGACTCTCCAAAGATCAGATCAGATCATATACACACATACATATACATACACACACATACATACATACATATGGAGATAGATCGATAGATATTTATAATTGAAGTTTGCATGTTTAAACGCATACAACTAAAAAAAGATAAACATTTAAATTGTTAAATAAAAAAATAAAAAAATAATTAGATCAGGTAGTAGGTTATTAGATCATCAGTGTAAATATGTATATGAGAGAGCAGTGATAACCAGAATCAGTTTATCAAACCTTCTCTTTCTTAGCCAGATAGAAGAGCACATCTTCATAGATCTCCAGCCTGTCTCTCTCTGGAACACACGACCACACCTCCTGATCAGCGAACATCTGCTCTGCTTTCCTGCACGAGATACACATTTACTCAAACAACCTCTGTTTTATAACACTTCATAATGCACAATTTCATCTGTATGAGAGCACAAACATTGCTGCAGTTCAAAAAGTCAGTCAGTAGGGGGCAGTGCTATTACAGCATTTTAACATCATATAACTACTAATTAATAATGGAGAGTTTCTATGAGACCTTATGACACAGTGCAGACAGGAACTCACGAAAAACAACACTGCTATTTAAAGCCTGATTACAAGTGAGATTTAAACCAATAACATAATTTAACTTCGTGACATCACTCCCAACATGTCGCCATGACAACACTGATGTGATTTTAATCATCCAAGTAAGTGGGGGATTAAAGTTCAACTGCTCTGAATCAATGACAGATAAAGAGAACAAACAAAGAGCTGAAAAATCAGTAAGCTTGTTTATAGTAATACTAGATTTAAAAAAAAACGGTGCTTGTGCATGCAAAACTCTTCTGAGGTGAGGCTCAGGTGATGTGGGTCGCTGCCAGTGCATTGCTCTGCAGTTAAGGGTGTTTTTTTTTGTGTTGCTATACAGTTGTTAGGGTGTTTGTTCAAACCTCCTGAACCTAATGTATGAGGTATACATTTTTATTATTAAATTTTTTTATTGTTATGTGGGATTTGGGTCAATCAAAAGAACTGTAAACACTCACTTGTATCGTGTGGTTGAAGTCATCTTGTCATGGTTCTCCAGAAAGCGCTGGAAAGTCTCTTTAGACTCCTTGTATTTGATTCTGGCTTCTTCCTTTTCCTCTTTCTCTGTCTGGACTTTATAAGCATTGAACGCCTGTTTCTTTTCACTCAGCTTGGGCAGAGCACTGCACGCGCGCGCGCACACACACACACACACACACACACACACACACACACACACACACACACACACACACACACACACACACACACACACACACACACACACACGGAAAAAGATGCGCGTTTCAGAGCAGTGCACAGGATGTAAACGCTATCAAATGACAATAATGCTGTGCAGTATTTGGATACCTGTAACGAGGGTCGTTAATTATCAGCTTCATTGCCTGCTCCCATGATGCATTGGAGGAAACACCCTAGTTAAATGGAGATAGAAAGATGGACAGTTACTTTTGCCCTCCGACTACAGCACCAGACTTAAAATTATATAATGTTACTCGATGCATGATATGTTTGGGAAAAATGTTGGAAAAATGGCATCAAAAGAGGAAAGATTTAAGAAAGTGCTTTATTGTAAACTTTCAATGTGGAATTCTTTTAGATTTGCTAAAAAATGAATAAGAGACATTTTTCATTGGGTATAATGACCATGAGAGATGTTTATTTGACTTGAATAGATAATTAGATTGATATCTTTGATATGTGATTGTTGAGAGGCATAAACGGGCGTCCACAGATAGGAGCATCAAATTAGCAGAATGGTGAAAAAGATCACAAAACAGAAAGTTCTTTATTCATTATGAGCGTCACTCTGAAAGGCTGTCGGGGGTCTGTGAAGCGTGCGATTCCACCGTCTTCTGTTTCACTCACTCCAGTCTAATCACACTCACAGCAATTAAACAGCCGCGGCTCTCACAGGAGCACTTTGTGTGCCAAATTAAAACACACTAAATTTAGAAACACCCAGCCAGAATATCAACACCTCCCTCCTCACTACAGGGGGGAGAGAGAGCAAAAGAAAAAAACCAAAAAAAAAATTACCTTTTCTTTCAGCAGTTCTTTAAATGCCTGCTTTGCCTCCTCTTTTGTGTTCCACTTGTAAACTTTCTTCACCAGCTCAGGTCTCTCCTCCTTTGAAACATCATTACTGAAAAAGAAAATAACTACATTTACCTTTTGAAAGAAAATGAGCATTGTGTCTTATATGGCACTAAAGAATTCTCAATGCTTAAATTGATAATCTGACATTATCAAATGAATCAGAATTTTCAACAGGAAACAATGTTATGTAGCGCAAGACTTTACATCAGTAAATGATTGGTTAGAGAAAAGTAAATCATGTTAGACTATGAAATGAATGTGTGAATAAAATCCTAAAATCAATCTAGTCATCATATAAAACGATCTGAACAGCTAAACAACTCAATTCATTTGGATTAGTTTTATGATCTCTTTATGAACATTTTGAAGCTTTAAAGTGTCAGTTCTGTAGCTCTCTATGGAGAGACAGAAATCTCTTAGATTTCATTAAAAATATCTTCAATTGTATTCCAAAGATGAACGAAAGTCTAATGGGTTTGGAACGACATGAGGGTGAGGAACTGATGACAGAATTCTCATTTTTGGGTGAACTATCCCTTAATGCATCCTTGTGAAATAAAAGTATTAGTTTAAAAAAAAAAATGTACTGACCCCAAACTTTTGTATGATAGTGTTAATCAAAAGAAAATGATACCAGAGATATTAAGAAAGTAAAACTAGGCACAATTATGATTTCATATGATTAATATTGTGAAATATTATTACAAACTGAAAACTGGAGTAGTGATTCTGAAAATTCAGATTTGATCACAGGAATAAATTACATTTTAAAATAGAATAGAATATAAAACAGTTATTTAATATAACATTTTTATGTTATATAAAAAACATTAAAATGATAATTATTTTTGACTATTTAATGTAATCCGTTCTTTACATAACCACCATATTGTGTTTTAGGTAGTGAGTCATGTGAGATCTAGTTTGTTTGATTCAGACAGACAGACATGTTTAGAATGTTCTGGGTATTGTTAGTAGGTTACGCAGTTTTCTGTACCAAATGTGAGTTCATTACCTGGGTTGTGTCTCTACGCTGGGCGTTTCCTCAGTGGAGTTAACAGTGACATCACTGCTGACCTCAGCAACCTGCGCAGGCACGTGAGATGGCTGTTCCTCTGAGGTGACTGTCGCCATGGTAGCCTCTGTCTCAGCAACTGCCGCCACAGTAACAGAAGGCTCGCTCTGAGACGTAAGAACAGGGGTGGTGCCAGGAGCCACAACATCAGCCGTCCTTTAACAGACATAGATGAAATATGTAACTATAAATGGATAATCTTTGAATTTAAAAAACAAGTGTATGAAAAGTCTATGGAATTAAAGTCTTTTTATTAACTAAAGTCTTTATGGAATTCATGTATTATATTTCCTTACAGTGACACTACTTTTACCCTTCCAAAAACAATTTACTATCTTGCCATTAACCAGTACCCGCTGATAGCCAGCTGCTTTAAAACACTCCTGAGGTTTGTGCATCTCTGTGAAGAACGTCAAGGGTTTCTATTTACAGTGTATTTTTGCACAGACATATCTGTTGAGAATGTGAACGCAATGACCAATCAGAGGTGTTTAATCAGAATCCACTCAACATCGATAAGTTTGTTCAGTGCGAGGTCGGCATGCTCACAAATCCTGTCATTATAAACAAAGTATAAACACAATGTCAATAAGAGATTAATTGCACAGCTTTATTAATTATAAGGGCAGCTTTTTTTGTCCATCGCATTATAATTGACAGCTTCATTTCTAAATCGCTAAAGACCCTTGTTTGATTTCTGCACATATTATACAGTATATTTTCCATGCTGTTAAAAACACTTTGCAAAGTTTCTGGATTGACAACAGTATTTAAATGACTCGAATTACAATGATAACCATAGCAATGGATGAAACAAAACAATCTGATACTGTATGTCAAATGATCAGAGTGCAAATGCACTAACAGTGATTCTTTTTTAGTTCATGAATAAATAGAATAAGTTACTACAAACGGTTTCTTTCCATTTATTTTAAAGTTAATGTCAGTACTGGGTTCGAAGTTGACATGGGTAGGGTACTTTGTACTGTGTGTATGGATGACCGTGTTCACCCGCCACCACCGAAGACTATTTTTGAACCAGGAAAAACCCTAATTTGTGGAAATTGCACTGGTAGTGGTAAACCGGCACCACCCTTTGCCAACAACAGATAGTTTTCCACTACTGTTTTGAAACTTAACACAGCTTTCTATAAATCTAATGATATATTAAGTGGATAGTTCACTGAAAAATGAAAATTCTGACATTTACTCACCCTCAGGTTGTTCCAAACCGGTATGAATTTCTTTCTTCTGCTTCCAAATATCATCCTTTGTGTTCAGCAGAACAAAGAAATTCATACAGGTTTGGAACTACTTGAGCGTGAGTAAATGACAACATTTTCTTTTTTGGGTGAACTCTCCCTTTAAGGTCTTAGTAAATAAAGCTGATGCTCACCCATTTTCCTCTGCCTTTATCATCGCTGGAAAAAAAGAGAGACAAAGTTAAACCATTCTCTCATGCAAGATTTCTGGATTTGTGTCAACTTTGTGAACTGACCCTCCAGGTCCTCCAGCTCTTTGGGTTTAGTCCAGCGAGACTCTTTGGTCTGGGAGTTGTAGTAATAGGGCTTTCCGGTGTCTGACTTGTATTCTTTCCACGGGCACTTGGACAACATTTGCTGCAAAACACAAATCTCTTTGAGTTTGTTTAATTCTACACAGGTATTTATAACAAATGAGGATATTCCTGCAAATAATTTTTTTTTATAGATGAAAATTAAGCTTTGTATTTCCAACTATTTTAATGTATATAGTTTTTTTTTTTTAATATGAAATCCTGGTTAGTTGGGTTCAGCAGTTTGTTTGGTCTACTCTAAAAAATGTGTGCATATTGTGTGCTCCAATCTTTAGACTTTTAATTTAAAAAAATTTATCAGTTAAAATGTAAAATGTATGAATGTGATTGTGACCGTGTCAAGCACAGATTAACTAAACTAACTATGCTATTTAATTACTGTCAATAGTGGTATTAGTAGTAGTACTATGTTAATTTGGAGCATTAGACTCTCAAAAGCAGAATATGCCTTAAGAACATGACCTCCTGAATAAGCAATAATTGGCAGATGAAATATGACTAAGTGAGAAGGGTGTGTTGACCTGTTTTTACCTCTGCAGGTGATTTAAGTTCATCTGGTTTCTCCCAGGTGGATTGTTTGGTCTCTGTGTTGTAGTAATATGTTTTTCCATCCAGTGATTTGTGCTCGGTCCATACTGACTTCTGCAGCAGACATGATGAATACTTTGCTCATTATATCATTAGTCACTAGTCATCACTAGCCGTTTCATCAGCTTCATCCTGCAGTCGCTAGTTTGGTTGTACAAAACCATGTATAACTATTGCTCTTTCAAGCATTAAAAAGCAGCAACGGCATTAAAGTTTTATAAAAGTAGCCCATTTGACAGTCTTCTGAAACCATATAATGGCTTTGTGTGACAGCAAACTGATCCCTGGCTCTCCGAGAGAAGACAGAGAAGCAGAGATGTCGAAGATGTGAATGAATCAGAACTACTTGATGAATTGTCTGATTCAGTTCTCAAATCTAGGCTGGTCTGAATGATACAGCCATTCACGAGTGACTCAATCCAGTTACAGTGGTTAACAGCTCACTGGAGGGAAGTGTTTACCACTGCAATAAATAATGATCAGTACAAAATGACTTCCATGTCAGTTTATCCCTCACACAAAGAAATGTTAAGGGTATAAACTGTTACAAATGTTAAATGTTCACACAAAATGTTACCTCATGTACTTAAAACATAGCACTCAAGTCTTTATAAAGACCACTGTTATTGCACCTCGTGTAAAAGTACAATGGAAATTGTATGGAAAAATAGCAACTATAATAATTATTATTTTATGTTCCATGGAAGAAATAAAAAGCAATAGAGATTTAAAACAGCAAGGAGGTGCATAAATTATGACAATTTTGATTTAAGTATTAAATATTCCTTTAACAACCAATTTATACTTCTGTGTCGAATGTATGCAGTAGGTACGCATAGTCATGTACCCTACACCGTCCCCTTTGCATTACCCTGACACACACCTCCCAAAAATGGTACGCTGCCACATCTGTGATTGGTCGGCTTGGAACCATCACATTTCTAGCATCCATGTCTCTAAGTGGCAGGACAAGCACAGAAAATTCACCCTCCTTTTGCATCAACCAGTTCACGGGTCATACTTGCCATCTCCGGCAGAAGGTCTGGACTCTTTTGCAGCTTTCATTAGTCAAGGACCGCCCAAGAGGACGTTTGACTGACATGTAACACAACCAATCCCAGTTCGTTTTGTTCTGCGTCATGTTTAGGGGCATGAAAATGTAAAATCGATGTCTCTGCAATAACAGTTGTGCATCTATACATTATTCATTCAAGAGCGTTGTGCATGTTTACTGCAACAATGGAGCAGCGATGCTTCACATACTTTTGAAAATCCAGTGTTTAGTCGATCCTGGTAAGCGCTCACAGCTGTAAAAAAAGACGGTGTTGTTCTTCCACGAGGGAGTTTTTGGCGTCATGGCATTTGTTTCCTGGCGGAACGTTACAGAATACAACACACGTCTCGCAGACTTCCTGTAGAATTCAACCAATCAGACGACGACTTCGAAACTCCTGAAGTGTTTCCAGAAAAGTGTGCAGTATGCATCAGACGTTCAGCCAATGGTCTGTGGGCATGACGTCTGATGCTGAGACTACGTGGAACATAAAAACCCCATCGCCCAACTAGCATTTCGGCAGTGTAATTGCAGAGCAATGCAGCCAGAACGCAGAAGTATAAATGCTCACGACACTATGGCGTACACTCGATGCAGAAGTATAAATTGGCTTTTTCAAATGTGAGTCCACTTCCTATCTAAAAGTCTCACAGACTGTATTCAGTAATCAGTGAATGATGTTTGTACTGTAGATATATCTTAATCCTTTACATACAGTTTTATACTTTAATATGCACAATTATTTTTACTGAACTTTCATTTCAGGCACATCATTTTTGACTGATAAAAACTGTCGTGTCTTGCCTTTTTCGGCTGTTCATCAGGTGAAGACTCAGTTGATGTGGCGCTCTAGGAGGAAATAAATAATATTTCCATGTTAAGTCTTCAATAATAGCATTTTATATGGCTTGTGAATTATTGAGACAGGAAAATTATTTAAATCTCAATCCTAAAATTAACAATGTGTTTGGTTGCTTATTCTTACTGTTGTTCCGGGAGCAGCCGGCGCTGAAATGGAACAAAAACACTGATTACATTTAGAAATAATAAAATCAACAATACGATTATGACCAATAACCATTCATCTCTCACCTGCTGACTCAACCGGACTCACACCAGGCTGAGATGGACAAAGAAAAGAGGGT